>JAUTXW010003817.1:0-285000 GCA_030620095.1 Kuschelorhynchus macadamiae | reverse complement strand
TTAGGAATAACGAAGTGGCAACATATCTGCAATAACTAAACGAGTAGATATTAAATAACGACGGAACAATATTTATTATAAACCAAATCTATAATTACTTAACGAATATGTATTAAATAACGACGGAACAATATGTATTATAAACAAAATCTATAATAACTAAACAAATAGGTATCAAAGAACAAGGAAACAAAACTTATGAGAAAAAAATCTAGTTTTCAAAAATGCCTCCTTCAGCGGCTAAGCACATTTGCATGCGTTCTATAAAGTTTTCTTGAGTGTTACGTAACATTTCGTTGTTAACGGCTCTAAAGGCCTCTTGTATTCTCTCCTTCATTTCGTTTGGACCTTCACAAGGCGTAGCATTTACAAAATTGTCGACGAATCTCCATAAAAAGTAATCCAAAGGACTGAGGTCCGGAGACCTAGGGGGCCATAGAATCGGTCCTTCGGCTTCATTATTTACGTACCATGGATTCCCCCTATTACCTATCCAATTCGATCCATGACGTTCAGTTAAAAAGTATGTGACATCACGTGTGCCATGCGGTGGGGCCCCATCATGTTGAAACCACATATTGTTTCTAACTTGAATGTTCACATTTTCTAATAAAATCGGCAGTGACTCCCTTAAAAAGTTTAAATATATGTTACCAGTTAAATTACCCTGGAAAAAATATGGTCCAATAACATAATCGTTTACAATGCCACACCACACGTTCACGGACCATCTTCCTTGTTTCATAATTTCCCCTCTCCAATTAGGATTTTGTTGACTGTAGTACCTTATATTATGTCGGTTCATAGTACGGTCACTCCTAAACGTAGACTCATCTGTGAATAACACATTTCTAAAAAAGTCAGGGTTTTGGTAAGTTTTCTCTATAGCCCAAGAACAAAAATCTACTCTTTTTTCTATATCTCCAGGTAGTAACTTTTGGTGATATGAAATACGATAGGGATGGACTTTGTGATTTTGTAAAATTCTCTTCACAGATGTGTAAGACATACCAAGTGCTTCGCTCCGAGAATTGGTACTTTGAAATGGATTTTCATAAATGGAAAGCAGAACTCTTAGCTGATTTTCCTCATTGAGAACAGGCTTGTTAACAACGACTCTCTTCTTATAATCCACGTTTCCGGTCTCGCGGAATCTAACTCCTAATTTTTTTAATGTTCCTAAACTTGGTTGTCGTCTATCGGGATATCTGTCCAGATACTCTCGTTTGGACGGTCTTAACTGATAACCATTCCTCGCCAATATATTTAACAAATCTATCATTTCGGCTTTGGAATAACGTGTGACGTTTCTGTTCATCTTTAACAACTAACAACTTCACTAAAATAATATTCTTTAAAAAGTAAACTACCGAAAGTTTGACAAATCTTTGATTAACTTGTTGCCCGACAACCAAACGACAGTATTTGCACAGGTATCTCGATAGACGATAACCAAGTTTAAACACGTTAAAGAAATTAGGAGTTAGATTCTGCAGCGAGCCCGGGACTGCGGATTATAAGAAGAGAGTTGTTAACAAGCCTTTTTTTAATGAGGAAAATCAGCCACGATTGAACATCAAATTTTTTGAAACATATATTTTGTTTATAATAAATATTGTTGTGTTTACCCTTCGTTGGACAACCCTGTACATATATATATATATATATATATATATATATATATATATATATATATATATATATATATATATATATATATATATATATATATATATATATATATATATATATATATATATATATATATATATATATATATATATATATATATATATATATATATATATATATATATATATATATATATATATATATATATATATATATATATATATATATATATATATATATATATATATATATATATATATATATATATATATATATATATATATATATATATATATATATATATATATATATATATATTATACAGGGTGGTCTGAAAAGTTCGTGATGAACCAAACTTGTGTTTTTTTAAATGGGACACCCGGTATATTATTATTTTAGTTGATTCTCCTATTCGTTACGATCATTTTGATATGAGGTTTGTTGGGTCTAAAATTTATACCAAGGGAATGGGACGAGGTTAAAGTGGAAAAAAGGGTTATACTCCGGCCATTTTTTACAATAATCGCTTGTAAGTCGTTCAAAATTATTCACTGTTATACAGGGTGGTCAAGTTTTGCAAATATACCTTGGATTGAATTTTTTTAAATGGAACACCCCATATATTTTACTGTCATATTAAAGATAACATCGCCAGCTTTCAGAAAATACCCTATTTGATATCTTTCTAACCGACAGTAGTAAATTAACCGTGAAACCAAAATTTACTCATTCTAACAGAAACGGTATTATTTACGTTGCTTAAATTGACTACCTATAATATAAGGAGGCCATGATATAATCATAAATGAAAAGAAAGATTGACATTCTTGTCAAAACCGCAAAGTGTCAGAGAATTGGCATCAATTACCATTGTTTTTTGACGATAAGCCGAGAAATTGTTAAGTAACAATGAGTTTGAGTACTCCAGAGTTGATAAACATGACTTTTATGTTGGGCGAGTGTCAAAAAAACCCTTTACTAGCAAGCAGGGTTTATGCGGTACGATATCCCGATGCCGAAAAAAAACCAAGACCTGAAGCTTTTGCAAGTTTATTAGAGAGGTTTCAAGAAACAGGCAATGTTGCTTTTAAGAAACGTAAAGTAATTAATAAACCAGTTACCAATGAAGATAATGCTTTGACAGTGTTACTAACAGTGCAAAAAAATCCACACACAAGTATCAGGGAAATTGAGAGAGCTACTGATATTGAACGCACTAGTATTAAACGGATTCTGAAACAACATAAATATCATGCCTACCACATTGAATTACACCAAGAACTGTATGATCGCGATTATGTCCAACGACAAGAGTTTTCAATTTGGTTTTTAAATACAATTTGGGATAATCCAGGTTTTGTAGATAGGGTGCTGTTTTCAGATGAAGCAACTTTTAAAAGCAACGGCTTGGTTAACAAACATAATATGCACTATTATTCAACCGAAAATCCACATTGGATTCGTCAGGTGGACCATCAAAATAAATGGTCAATTAATGTTTGGGGAGGTATAATTGGCTCTCATGTTATAGGACCATATTTCTTTGAAGAGCATTTAACGGGAGAAGTCTATTTAAATTTTTTGAGAAATGAGTTGCCCGTATTGCTCGAAGACTTACCTTTAATGTTAAGAAATTCCTTATGGTTCCAACATGATGGAGCACCCCCGCATTACCATAGGCATGTAAGACATTTTCTCAATAATTGGAAAGGAAAGCATTGGATTGGGCGAGGTGGACCAGTTAAGTGACCTGCGAGGTCACCTGATTTAACGCCACTAGATTTCTTTTTATGGGGACATGTTAAAGAAGAAGTTTATAAAGAGGTTCCAACCACAGTGGAAGATATGAAGTTGAGAATAATAAGCAGTTTTCGCAACATTTCAGACCTGACTTTGAGAAAAGTGAAACTTTCATTTATGGATAGACTCGAAATGTGCCTTCAGCAAAACGGTGGTTTAGTTGAACATCTTTTATAAGTTTTAATTACATTGTTTTTGTTGATTTATATTAAATTTATTTTTTTTTTTTGTAAAAAAAGATCTGTTATTAATACTGTCAAAGCATTATCTTCATTGGTAACTGGTTTATTAATTACTTTACGTTTTTTTGAAAGCAACATTTCCTGTTTCTTGAAATCTCTATGATAAACTTGCAAAAGCTTCTATCTTGTTTTTATTTCGGCATCGCATCATCAAAGAACAATATTTATTTATTCACTGATGACAATATTCTGACACTTTGCTGTTTTGACAGGACTGTCAATCTTTTGTTCAATTTATGATGATATCATGGCCTCCTAATATTAAATTGTCAATTTTAACAACGTGAATTCAGAGTAATTCGTGTTAAAATGAAGAAATTTTGATTTTACAGCTATTTTACTGAAAAACTGTTGGTCAGAAAGGTATCAAATATGGTATTTTCTGAAAGCTAGTAATGTTATCTTTAACATGAAAGTAAAATATACAGGGTGTTCCATTTAAAAAAATTCAATCTAAGGTAAATTTGCAAAACTTGACCACCCTGTATAACAGTGAATAATTTTGAACGACTTACAAGCGATTATTGTAGTCCTAGATACAATACATTTTATAGAATATTTGGTTTTTCCATACCTGCTTCAATTGTTTTCAAAAAATGGCCGGAGTATAACCCTTTTTTGCACTTTAACCTCGTCCCATTCCCTTGGTATAAATTTTAGACCCAACTAACCTTATATCAAAATGATCGCAACGAATAGGAGAATCAACTAAAATAATAATATACCGGGTATCCCATTTAAAAAAACACAAGTTTGGTTCACCACGAACTTTTCAGACCACCCTGTACAATGGGTATAATTTTAAAACACAGCGTTCTTGGCTATCAATCATATCCCAATTTTTTTTTCAAATTCCTCTCCGTTTGCCCACAATCGTCCACCCCATCTTGGTTGCACCACCCAGTATATATATATATATATATATATATATATATATATATATATATATATATATATATATATATATATATATATATATATATATATATATATATATATATATATATATATATATATATATATATATATATATATATATATATATATATATATATATATATATATATATATATATATATATATATATATATATATATATATATATATATATATATATATATATATATATATATATATATATATATATATATATATATATATATATATATATATATATATATATATATATATATATATATATATATATATATATATATATATATATATATATATATATATATATATATATATATATATATATATATATATATATATATATATATATATATATATATATATATATATATATATATATATATATATATATATATATATATATATATATATAGTAAATAGGTACTTCTTTTCTTGGGATGCGTGTTCATAAAATTAAAACGATTTTTTAATTATTTGTCATTATTGCAGACTAACTGAAATATATATATATATATATATATATATATATATATATATATATATATGAGTATATAAGTAATACATTTGCATACATTTGACAGTTCAAAGAAAATCTTGACGTCTGTCTATAAATGACAACCCGTAAACAGCTCAAGTAAGGAGTGTTTGACACTTGCTATAATTTTATATTATCTATTTCTCGCGCATAGAAATGAAGGATTCTTTTTAAATATATTTGTACGTTTCATGCCTCAACAGACGTAAAAAATGCGAGGGTTACAAAAATTAAATAAAAAATAGGTCTTTCCATTTAAAAAATACTATGTTTATGTAATAGGTCATTTGTTTTCAGTTCAGTTTGTTTTTTTAATAGCATTTCCCAATCCTGTAGACACATTTACAAAAGTAGCTATTTCAGTTTTTTGATAGATGATATTATAGCTGAAAAAAGGGCCCTGTTCAGTGCTCATTGGATGATCTTGAACAGGGTTTATATTTTTTAAATACACACATTGTATATTATATGTGAGATATTTTTTATGACATAACAAAAAAATAAAATGATATGACAAAAAAATAAAAACTAATAAGTCATGTATGTCGCCGAGGGCATTCTAGAGGATTGTTGCGGATGCCTACTGCTTATATAAGGCCGAAGCATCGTCAGTTATAGTCAGTCTTATAATAGATGTGTTAACATACGGTAGACGTGCTATAATGCAATGAGTAATAAAGTTAGTGTTGTAAAGTAGTGTAGTATTTTTGAAATTATGAAGAAAAGAACTTTTCAACCGTCATAAAAATTATAGGGTGGTCCATTAAAAAAACACAAGTTGTATCATTTTCACAGCTTTTCGATTCTTTTAGGTTTTTCACACATCACCAAAATATATATCACGTGAACATCTATAATTTTTGTATTAACACTTTTTTTGTATCTCAAAAAACTAATGGCGAAAATGCATGTCATGCATAAACTAACTATCCTGTAAATTGCCGCCCATTCAAGCACAGCGTGAATTGCTGCGAATAAGTGTTGACACATAACTACAACTTAAATGAACAAAGCCCTGAAAAGCTTCCGTTCTATATTTACCTCTCAGTTTGTATATTATTTAATTTTTGGGTTTTTATTTTAAATTCTCACAACTGTTTTGTATAACTACACAAATTTTGGAAATAATGTTATTTAAGTTAAAGCAGTGGAAGAGCAATATTTTCCGTGAATACAAAAATGCTGAAAATTAAACAATCAAAAAATCTATAAATTTCGCATATTTGGAGACTATCGGCCGGTTGCAAAAAGCTCAATTAAAGTTTAGAATGTTTAACGGAATGTGAAATATGACAGCGAGTTCCTAGATTTCTATAAGCAGCTTGTCAAATCCGAAAACTTGGTTAAATATTGTAAACAGCAATTAAGTTTTGTGGAGCCGGCTGTTAGGCTGTTTTTCTGGAAAAATGTAGTGAGTAAAAAAAACATGGTAATGGACAAAACTACTAGCCTCACGTAGAGATGGGCCATATTAGATTTTACCTATCAAGAGGCGACAATTATCGATAAATTTGATTTATCCATAATTATCGATAGTTTTTGATAGTTGTTGGTATTTTTTATTTCTCTATTGCTATCACGCATGCAAAAAAAAATTAGCTCGTGCCCCTAAAAAACCAGAAAACTCGATTATCCCTCTTTTTTTCTCCTACATTGCCCTTATACTCTTAACTTATTGACACAAGAATTTTTTTGCGCTAAGAATAAGGTTATTTAATATACGCAGGAACCACTAAGATTTATAATAACCTAAATAGCCTAACAAAAAATTAGTCCCACCCTCCCTTGGTCCCGAGACATTTACCTTAAGAAACCCCGTAATTACTTTTTTGGTTAATTATACTAACTAAATTTTAAGGCAATATGTTGAAATGATACATCTCTCGCAGAAAAGTATTCAAAATGGAGCCACTCCGCCATTTTTTTTAAATATGCTTGCTATACGGTCACCCTTAATACTTCCTAAAAAAATTAATCCAAATTGGTCAATCCGTCACGGAGTAATCGGTATAAATTCATAAAGTGCCCATTTACGTACAGGCAGACTACAGTCTCAAACTGTGAACAATCAGTGAACTGTGACCTTCAGTCCAAATTTCACCAAATACACATAGGTGGCCTGCAGTCCACCTAAACTGCGAAGGAAGTGCATTTGTGTAGCGGTTAATCGTCAGTTTTCATCGTACGACAGCGACTTTTAACTGTTTTAAAAAATGTGTGGAAAGTTTTGGTAAAATGTCTGAGTTGGCGTTAAATCAGCTATCATTTCTCACAGGTTTTATTGATGTTTATCGACAATTATCAAGTTCATGGAATATAAAGTCAAAACATTACTCAAATGGAAAATAAAAGGCAAATGCCTACGAAAAACTAATAAATAACTGCAAAACCGTAGATAAAAATGCTTCAATTAATAGTCAAAAAAAAATTAATATTATCAGAAGGTGCTTTCCAGAAGGAACATAAAAAAAGTTTTGAAGTCAAATAGAAGTGGGTTATCTACAGAAGACTTTTATGAGCCAAATAAATATAAAATGCTACTTTTACGGCTTTGCAGGAAGAACTCAAGCAGTCAGTTTAAAATAAAGATGATTTTACGGATGACGATGCCGATCAAACTAGCTATAAGATATGAAACATTTGCAAACAAAAAAATCACAATAAAATAAAAATATGTTATGTTCTGTTGGTTGTTTTTTAAAATATTTTTTCTTTTACGTTTTAAATCCAAATTTTATAAGTCGCTATATTATATCTCTTTATTAAAAAACGCAAAAAAGCCAATACCTAATACAAAAATAGAAAATTTTGTTTTATTTTAAACTAAAACTAATTAAAGTAGGTTTATTTATTAAATGATGGAATAGGTATAATTATATAGAGATTAAATAAAATTTTCTTGTCAGGAAACTGTCCCGATTGTATTAAAGGAATTTTTATAATGTACCGTATTTTCTTTGGCTTCACGTGGGGATTACGACCATATCCTGGTCTTACACCATCTAATATCCTTTCTGTCTCTCCAGCCTCTTATTATATTACCAGTGTCAATAGCTTCGGTGTCAACATCATTTCTCGATATATAAAAAATTTTAGAATGTCTCAAAAATGTATGCAAAGTGCAACATGCTATGTAATTAAAAATAGCTTCCCCCTTTGTTAAATTGTTTCCTGGAAAAGACTTCAAAATATTTTCATGTAAGGCAAACACGTTATGTGCCACAAAAACCAAGTTTAAATTATACTTTGATTCCTCCTTAAAAGGCAACTTTAGTTTTTTTTCTGTAAGTTTATCGAAACATTTAGTATAGTGCAAGACTCCTCCATCAGAAACCCGGCCATTACAGTCCACACTAGCGTATACGAATTAGTAATCAGCGTTAACAAGAGTCATGAGAACTAAATTGTAATAGATCCTCCACAATTAGGAAAGTTCCATCTGGTTTCAATATTGTAAGTTATTTCTTGCCACTCCTTTAATGTTTTCAATAGTAATATAACAAAATTTGTATGTTTTTTTTCAGGAAGTCGTCGCCCATGATATTACTCAGTTTTGTAAAGGGTTATGAGTTACTGAAGATTCGCTGCAATCACCATCAGAAACATTTTAGTAATCAGTACAACCACCACAAACACCGCAGCAGTCACTAAATTCACTTTCGCAATCACCTTCTAGATCTTGTGTGTGCAAAAAGGAAAAAATGAACAAGCTATTGAGAGGAAAGTGATGAATTTGACACTGTTGGAGCAAATATTGCACATAAACTAAACAAAATGGATAGCCAACAAAAAATGTATGCAGAATGGTTAATTAATAATATTCTCTTCTTTGGCATTAAAAGAAATTATGCAACCAAAGTAGTAGTCATATACAAATTATAGATCTCTTGTTGCAACTACCAATGCAGAAAATGAGAACATTGGCAGCACGATTGATATCCCTGGATCCTTGACGGAATTGTTGGTTTCTAAAAATAAAGCACAATTTCAATGACTTTAACAGATATAGGTGCTTGCGTAATCTTATTTTTTTTTTGAGAATACGAATCTATTTTTGTAGTTTTGGTTTATTTAAAAATTATTCGTTAAAAATAAGTAAATAAATATTTTGAAACTGTTGTTATAACACATCAAATGTTTAGTTTATTTTAAGTATTTATTAATAAGGAAACGTTTTGCAATAAAATTCGTAGTTAAAATGTAAGTTTTAAATTTTACTAAAATAAAAGCCTGCTCGACAAAAGTAAACTAAATTTTGAAATGAAAGCAGATAATACAATAATTTTTAATATGTAGGTTTAAAATTAAAAAGTATAGATTTCACGCTTCTGAAAAGTTTCGGTCCTTCTCACCTCGCTAAACTATTTAATTTTTCTACAATAACGAAACAGTTTGCACCTCAGTTCCTAGAGGTGTACTATATTACTGTTTTGAACTTACCTTCAGATATTCATTTTTCCTGCCTTGTAAATGCATTGGTAGGTTTCTGTTATTTTTCCAAGTGCTTGTGGAGAAACAATGGCAGAAAATTTTAAATTCTTAAATGTACGCCCAGTTGCTAGATACCCCCATATCACTATTAACCTTTCATCATCAGCACTAATTGCTTTTCTCATTACTGTATTCTTTAGTTTTATGTTCGCCTCACCTAGTGTCTATACGCTGATGCTCTCCGATAGTACCAGTAGCGTAGTCAAGTGGGGAGGCGAATGCCCCCGGTCATTTCTTCTTCCGGTGCCCACTGTGACAAAAACTGTATTTAAAAATACCCAAGGTATGCAAAACAAATTCGTCGGTCAGACTTGAAGATGTTTTTTTGTCGCTGCTTGTTTTTTCTACGTGTTATGAAGTGATGACTTTTTTTGGTTGTCGTTTATTTTTCGTACGTGTTCTTTTAAATTAAGTTTTCGCAATCCAATTATATTAGTGTAGTTTTACTTTGGCGCCCTTATTTATATTGCCCCCCGCCCGTAAAAGCTAGGTACGCCACTGGCTGGTATATCAAAAGATGTTCCATTACCACCAATTAATAGGAATAACCAACCTATTAGTGAAAAATTTACCGAGCTATAATAAGAAGAATTAAAGTCAAGTAAAATGGCTCCATCCTATTTTGTTAAAACTGTTATCAGGCAAAAAGAAACCAAAATGCCTCAAATTAAAGGATCAGGCGAAATAGTATCTAAGGCCAACTTTTAAAAATATATCATAAACACAAACAGATCCCACTTAGTACTTACCCTATAGTTTACTGTTATTCAAATAAACTTACCACTGATGGGCATGCATTTATCCTATATGTAATATTAAACCCTGACATATTATAAGCATCATCGCTAAAAAAATGAACCAAGGCTGCGCCTGACGTAGCAGTAACTTCTGGTATTCTCCTTACTCTAAAACGACATAAAGATAAGTAATAAATGATGCAATAAAACTCAAATAAAAACAAAAATGATAATTTTCTTTCCAGACTTACAAAAAAATTCTATACATTTTGAATAACATGTATTTCTACCTTATTATTTATTTTATTATTACAGGTAGCAAACATAAACACTGGAAATACCCAAGGTGGAAAGAAAACAAGGTGTGCCTACGCGCAAGTTATGATGACGTATATTGTGAGGCGAACTCAGGGCCGATAAAAATGTCAGGTTTGCCATGTTTATATTGTGTAAAGGACTCAAAAGATTACAGTACACCTTTGCAAAAATTTGTCAACGGAATTCATGTATCGATCATAACTCTCTCTTTTTTTATGATTACGGTGAAAACAGAGACGGAAATACGTCTATCGCTTAAAGGGCTATTAATTATAAAATCATCCTAGACCTTGTTTATCAGTTTAATTTTTTGTGGTTATGAGCGAACATTAATTTGACCGTAGAGGTTAAATATATTTCTGTGATTTTTTGTCATATGTATTTGTGTGTTCGTCGAATTATGGATAAATTATAGTTTCTGATGGTTAAGTTGTTAATTGGAATATTCTTATATATCGTTTGAAGTGCAGGTATATATTATTTAGTTTTCTAGTAATACATATATAATGAGAAATTATGTGGTTCGTTAAGATTAGCATACCAAACTATTAATTTAAAAAAATTCTTAAAAAACTAGGTGATGTATGTAAATACACAAATAGTCATTAGACTGATAGATAACTCAATACAGTGTGAAGAAATATTTTTATTTGGATTAGTTCAAGCTAAACATTTTAAACTCAAGTATTTTTAAAAGTGTGTCTAGTTTCAAATGGTATAGTAAGTCAAATATTCTAGATTTAGCTCAATAAGTTACTTAATATAAACAAGTACTTGAGTAATTACTTGGACAAATAATGAAACCAGACCTTTGAAAACTCACATAACTGATAGTAAATAGAACAGATTTTTTTGCTATTATGTAGATTATAATCTCATTTAAGCATATATACCTATGTTTCGATAGTTTGTACTTGTACCTAACTAGATATTTTTGTTTTAGCTGATACAGAAGAGTGCTGACTCTAATGAATACAATACAGATAACAAACAACATACATGTTATGATGGTAATTACCAAAAGTAAGATAATATAACTGAAAATATTTAACATTTATTACCTACCCTTGAACCTACCCCTCATTTAGAAGGAAGTTCTAGAATATATATATATATATATATATATATATATATATATATACATATAAATACATATATATACAACTACGTTACAGTTCAAAGCCAATAAACTAGTTAAACAATTAAGGAGCGAAGGGTGTATAGATGAAAAGGAGGCTAAAAATTTAACAACTTATAACTCAATAGCCCCGAGGTTTTATACATTACCAAAAATTCATAAACCAGTCCTAAGCATGAGACCTATCACCTCTGCCATCGATGCACCCAATGCCCCTCTCGCATCTTTCTTAACTAAAATTTTGACAGATGCGTACAACACTAACAATGAATTTTATGTGCGAGATTCTTTCATCTTTAGTTCATTTATTAATGACTACCAACTTCCCGATAACTACGAAGTAGTCAGTTTCGATGTTGTCTCTCTTTTTACGAATCTCCCATATGAAGTCATACAAGAATGTTTAACAGCAAAATGGGACACAATTTCCCAACATTGTAAATTATCATTTGAATCCTTTAAAGCATTGTTGCAGTTTATTTTTGATTCAAACTATGTTAATTTTAATAACAGTTTTTATAAACAAATTTTTGGTACACCTATGGGCTCTACAATCTCTCCTATTTTAGTAAATTTTGTTTTGGATGACTTAGTCAGCTATGCTTTAGAAAATCTACCTTTTAATATCCCTTTTGTCAAGAGGTATGTGGACGATCTTATTTTGGCTCTCCCTAAAAATAGAGCAGAAATAGCACTAGAAATGTTCAATTCATACAACCAACATCTGAAATTTACGGTGGAATATGAATCAGACAACAGTATTCCCTTTCTTGACATGAAGGTAATCAGAAGCGAAACCAATGTTTTAAAAACAAAATGGTATCGCAAACCGATGTGCTCTGACAGATTCATAAGTTATCATTCTTACCACCCTACCAAAATGAAAATAAATTTAATAACTGCTCTAAAAAATAGAGCTATTAAGCTCTCACATAAAGACTACAAACAGGAAAGCTTAGATAGGCTCAGAAATATACTCCTTGAAAACTCTTATCCTCTGAATATCATAAATAAGTTTTTATGCAACACAAATGAAAATCCAATACAACTAAATACAATCCATAATATAACGACAGAGGAAAACACCAGTCAGCCAACACAAACAATAAAATATTACCCACTTCCTTTTATTCAAAATTTAACTGATAAATTAATAGACGTTTTCAAAGATAGTCCAAACCTAAGGTTTGCCAAAAAACAAATAAAAACTGTCTCATAACTTTATGCAAAAACTAAGACTCCACTTTCCACGTTTGAAAATAATAACGTTATATATGCCATAAATTGCAACAACTGTAATCAAATATATGTAGGTCAGACATCTAGAAATTTGTCAGGCAGAATTACTTCACATAAAAGCGACTGCCGCAGGTTTGTAAAATCTTGTGCATTATCAGAACACTTCATAGACACAGGACACAGCATTCGATTCACCGAGGCAAAAATTCTTGCTAAAGAAAAAAGATATTATAAAAGAAATTTCCTTGAAATGATACATATACACAACCAAGGGACAAACACAATGAATAAGAAAACTGATATCAATAATCTAAGCACAATATATTCATATCTGTTAAGAATTAGTGGGGATAATTTTGTTTCTATTAATGACTCTAATGCTGTCCAAATCTCTGAATAACTTAGTCCTAATATATTCATACTGTAGGGCACTGTGCATTGATTATTTGCATTTATATATGATTTTCCATTTTCCTTTTCATTTTTGTTTCAGGAAAAGTTCAATCATGGTGTTGTGTTGTTCACGTAATTTTGTTTTTTCCCCCTTTTTTCTAATCATAGCAAATAAATATAAAAATTTTTCACAACACGATGGTGGAACATGTCCCTCTATCAGCTGCACAGTGTACTACAGAATATAAAATGTTTTCATCGTTTAACCAACAATTACAGAACTTGTAAGATTTGTGCTGATTGGGTTACCAGCTTTGCAGAGTACTGTTTACTAATGCGCCATCTACATTTTTCTTTTCCAACTATACATTTGGGAAACCGTCGTTACCGATTCGTGCTCAGTCGACAATTATTTGAAAAACAAAAAACGCGTAAACCAACTAGTGTGAAGTAAGGGAAGGAGAGCAAAAATATAAAAAAAAAACACGTTCTCCATTTTACAATAATAATTTGCCTTTAAAATACGTAAAATGGCCGACAGTGTCTGCACGTTGGAATAAACCAAATCTTTAAGAATTTTAAAATGTGTTAATATAACAACATCCAAGTCAAAACTAGTGATAAAAAGGTGTAAATAATATGTATATAGGTCTTTAGCAATGTTGAGAATTTTTCAGTGTTGTTTCTTCAAGAGTAAAACCAAGTAGTAAGTCCACAACAACTTTTTCTTTAAAATAAATGTTAATACAAAATAATAACAATTTTTAGGCTGTCTTGAGGAAGGCAATAAACAGTTGCCGAAAGCTTGGCAAAGCAACAAAGTGTTTTAATCTAAGGTCCCCTCTCTTTGACTACAGCCCCACTAGATTTAGCACGTTTTACATATATATATATATATATATATATATATATATATATATATATATATATATATATATATATATATATATATATATATATATATATATATATATATATATATATATATATATATATATATATATATATATATATATATATATATATATATATATATATATATATATATATATATATATATATATATATATATATATATATATATATATATATATATATATATATATATATATATATATATATATATATATATATATATATATATATATATATATATATATATATATATATATATATATATATATATATATATATATATATATATATATATATATATATATATATATATATATATATATATATATATATATATATATATATATATATATATATATATATATATATATATATATATATATATATATATATATATATATATATATATATATATATATATATATATATATATATATATATATATATATATATATATATATATATATATATATATATATATATATATATATATATATATATATATATATATATATATATATATATATATATATATATATATATATATATATATATATATATATATATATATATATATATATATATATATATATATATATATATATATATATATATATATATATATATATATATATATATATATATATATATATATATATATATATATATATATATATATATATATATATATATATATATATATATATATATATATATATATATATATATATATATATATATATATATATATATATATATATATATATATATATATATATATATATATATATATATATATATATATATATATGTATATATATATATACATATATATATATATATATATATATATACGTATATATATAATGTGTTTTCATTCCGGGTGTACATCCGTTCACTACTGTCGTTCTGAAAAGAACAGTTTTGCTGACGTTTCGCCAAAATCACATTTGGCATTTTCGAAGCTTTCTTTCTCGCGTCCGAATAGAGACTGAAGTGTTGGTGACTGCGACGCTTCCTTTTATACCCCCGCTCGGGGCCGAAGGTTATATCTGCGCAGGCGTTGGTCGTTATTTAGGTTTTCCGGATGGTGCTGTTGTTGTTGCGCTAATTGCGCTTGAATTTTTGCGATTTTAGATTTGTCGATTATTGTCTTCCATACTGTTGGTAGTTTTAATGATTCGTCCCTTTTATTCAAATCACCTTGTTTTTCAATTTCTATGGCTTCTCGGATTATTCTGGTCTTATAATGTTCTATATTGGCAATCTCCCTACACCCATCGAAATTTATTTTATGGCCGGTTTCCTGATGATGTAGGAATAAAGCTGAGGTTGTTTGTTTATTTCTGATGCTGAGTTTATGCTCTTCCACTCTTGCTGATATTCGCCTGTTAGTTTGCCCTACGTACAACTTTTCACAGTCCTGGCACGGAATGCTGTACACTCCGTGGTTTTCCAGTAGGAACCTTTGAATATTTTCGGTATCGTAAATTCTGTTATAAATAGATGTCAGTGACTTAATTACTGGCTTCTTAGAGATACTTATTTAAAAATTGTAAAAAATGATCAGATTCTAGATTGATAACTGATGATGCTGAAAAGGGTTTATTGCAATGTAGTAAGAAATTATTAATATCATTTGATTTGAAATGAAAACAACAGCTCTCCAGAACACCTTCACAACAAAATTCCGATCACATCGCAAACAGAAAATTTATATCTAAAAGTGTCCAGTTTATATATTGCACGGCCACTGTGTTTTTGTTTTGAATGGCAGCAATGACTGCATAGAGTGAAATGTTGCAGTTTCAATTCTTTTAACTGATCCGAGGACTGCCAGTGTTCAGTTAATAATAAAAGGTAACAGTTGTTATTAGTCAATAGTGATGATTTAAGTTGTAAGAATTTAGTCGAGAGGCAATGAATATTTTGGTGGCATACGATCAGATTCTGGGAGAGCCGTCATTATTACACATCACTAGTCGAGAGTCGTCCGAATGCGTCTTGCTCTAAAAAACTTTCTTCTCTTAGCAGATACACTTGAGATATCTCTCTCTATTGTCACCGTGTCAATATCTGTAGATAAAAAGGAAGTGTTGACATCGCACAATGGTTGCTTGCCAACATTGGAGGGAGGACTAAACTAAACTAAATAAACTAATAGCTAGTACGAATGGATAATCATTATTTATTTACTTCAATAGCAAACTACCAAAATAGCCTACAACTAAAAAACTAGTAATTAACTCGATCATATTCCCCGCCTGACTGTCTGTGTCATTACAACAGCCGTCCGCCAGCCGCGTTTAAAAACACTTTTTAACATTTGAGACTTACTTTAGAAAAAATATAATCTTGTAAAGCTTTTTATTTAACTTACAATTGCTTGAGCTCTGGAAAAATGGATTTTAAATAAAAATAATCTAATTGGGGTTCTTTTATATCCTAATATTTCTTAAAGACCATTGCTTGTCATCCGCCATTTTAATATACAGCTAAATCAAAATTAGTGTGGTCATATATTCCTATTAGAGATGAGCGTTTTATCGGTATACCAATAGTTATCGGTATGTCAGCAACATTCAAATCATCATCATCAAACAGCTTATCTCGTCCACTAATGAACATAGGCCTCTCTCAATAATTTCCCTAAATCTCGATCTTTGGTACTCTGGATCCAATTTGTTGTAATACGTTTTATATCATTTGTCCAACGGGTTGAAGGATGTCTTCCGCCATTAATCTTTTAAGTTGCATTTCCGCTTTATCCACACTATCCGACACCAGCACGATGTCACGGCGAATCTGAGGTGAGTGAGGTTTCTGCCGTTAATGTTTATTCTGGTATCCTCTAGTTTGATGTTCTTGAACATGCATTCCAAAAGAGTGGTACACAATTTTGGCGATATTGTATCGCCTTGTCGGACTCCTCGTTCCACACTAAACTGGTTCGTTTCATCGTGCAGACTGATACTCGCTGTTGCGTTTGATATATGTACTGTATTTGGGTAGAATATCTAGTCTATTCGACAATCATCAAATGCTTTGAACATTTCGACATGTTTTATGGAGTCATGCTTTTTCATAATCGCGATACAAGTAAGAGTGGTCTATTGTATTCAAACAAATAAAAGTGGTCTATTGCATTCAACGGATTTCTGAGTTAAAGACATAATATAATAACCTTTAGATGGTCGTTTGTGCCGTATCCGCTTCGAGAACCTACTTGTTCCACGGGTTTGTAAAGGTCCTGCTTAGGTGTCAGACGTCTAGTGAGAATCTTTATAAATAGTTTGTACAAGTGTGAAAGCAAGCTGATAGGTTTATAGTTCTTCAGAACTGCGATGTTTCCCTGTTTGTGCATAATAACGATGACAGCGTTATTCCGGGCCTTAGGTGTTATAGATTTTATAAGACATTTAACCCTCTAAAAACATTAAACAGCCTCGAAAACCAGACCAAAGTCTCCTGGTTCCTTGTAGTGTTTCATTTCTGACACGGAGTTAATGATTTCTTCTTTGGTGATCTCTGGCATTTTTTCCGATCCTTGATTTAAAACTCAAGAGATTTTGTAATTCTGTCTTGGTTGTTCGTGGCTACAGTAAAACTCAATAGATATCTTCCACAATCCTAAGAATATCTTATCTGTCTCTGGTTTCTTGACCATTCAGATTTTCAAGTTTAGTTATTTCGATCCTTCGTGTTTCAAGTTTATTCTTCAGTATCTTCATGCTTTTGTTTTCTTCTATGACTTTTGTAACCCGTTTTGCGCTCCCTCTGGTGATCTAACAGCCTTGGAGATAAGATGTATGCAAGTTAGAGGAAAAAGAAAACTGCTCTTTCTGTGCGGGTAATGTGAGAATTGTTTTTGGAAGGTTCCAAGTTTGTTCAAAAACCTGGATAAATTCAAGGCACTCTTCACAACTTTACAAAATCAAATGGATGAATTTAACTTAAATAATTTAGTTAAGATAACAGAAAGAAAACTCTTATCATTTTTAGAATGCCAGAGAATTCAGATTAAGACAAATATATCACTAGCCATTATAAAGGCGATTTCTCCCCAATCAGATGTGACAAGAGAAACTACTAAATAGACGGCAAACTGAAAACAAAATGAGACCAATAAAAATTATTCTTCAATCACCAGACATCGTAAACAATATTATATTAGCTCTGATGAAATGTGAGAGTGGACCTAGGCGTGTACCTGAACAATCGGCACTGAGAACTCTGGAATTTCTAATACGCTCTGCACATTCTTTTAATGATGTTTCGTGCCTCGAAACACCTTACAATGCTCTTGTACAATCTCAACTCAATTATCCAACACTAATTTGGTCACCAATTTATAAAACTCACATCGACAGGCAGGAATATGCGCAGAGGAGACTTCTTGTTTTTAGGGACGAAGGTCGTTATCCAGAAAGGTGCTTCAGCCATGATGTGTTACTAAACTAGTTTAATGTTGCCACACTGGAAAATTACAGAAAATACCTCTTCCTTATATTTTAACAAATAGCTTAGTAAACTGCCTGGAATTAATTCAACAATTAAACTTCCAAGTTCCAACATATAATTCTAGAAATCCCAATTTATTGTTCATAAATTCTTCATATACTAACACCGGGAAAAAGCTCCCTTATACCAAATTTGTAACAACTACAACATTATAGACCTAGATAGTTTCAATGTCAGTTTGTATAAATTTAAAAAGGCAGCACTACGCCTTACTCTATGATGGAAATATTTTCTCCACGGACTTACTGTGATTGTTACTCCTATATTTGTTGGTTATTTGTGTAAATCTTCGTTATATTATTCTACTGTTATTACTTTGTATGTACTTATTTAGTGTAGTAAAATCTAAATACGTTACGAAACTATATATCAGTTAAACTGTCTTGTAATTGGGTGGTTTATCTGCCTGTAAGATGACACTATGTAAATAAATGTAAAAAAATAAACATATCTATACAATAGTCTAAACTGTTCTCCGTTATCTGTGCTTCTATGCAGCATATCTTGCTTCCGATTCATCAGATCTCGTGTCTCTGCAGGGTCACTCCTCCTTATCCTGTCCCTTCGAACAGTGCTTCCGCCGAGATTCTTGTTCGGATGTTTGGATGGTATTATTTAGAGCATCTATGCTTATTGAATCAGTATTTTCTAAGTTTTCTGCTATGATTCTTTGGCATTCTTAAGCACTGAAATGTCCCGTATAATTTGTTTCTTGTCTGTTATTACAAAGTCTATTTCATTCCTTGTTCTTCCTTTGGGGCTTTGCCATGTGCATTTTCGGTTTTGAGCCTTTTTTTTGAAGAACCATGTAGGTCATGCTGTAGGAGAAATTGCAGTAGAAGGTTTTCACTGGCGTTTCTTTCTCCTACCCCATTCTGTCCAAGGGAGAATTCGGTATTATCAGAATTCTTCCCAAGTTTTGCATTGAAGTCTACTATCAGTTTTGTGTAGTATGTTAGTATTTTAATTTGTGCCTCAACCTCCTCATAAAAGTCTTTCATTTCTTCTTCTGAGTGTGCAGAGGTTGGAGCATAGGCTTGGACAATTTTGATTTTGTACCTCCTGTTCCGTTGTAGTACTATGAAGCAGACTTATGCTTTCGAAGTGTTGGATGTGTGCCGTATGTCTTTGGTGTACCAAGAATCCTATTCCTCCTATGAAATTCTCCTGGATACCTCGAAAGTACAATATATTTCCTGATTTGAGTGTAATTCGGTTTTCTCCCTTTCGGCGTACTTCACTGATGCCCACTATATCCCAGTGTATTTGATTTAGTTCTTCTAATTCTAGGATTTTCTCATCGGTTGAGAGCATTCTTGTGTTATGGGTAGCAGTTAGCATTTTTCGTCTTCCTTGGTGATCTGGTCCAACCTGGAGATTCTTAGCACCCTCCGTTCGCTGCTGGTCCCAGCTGGCACCTTAGCGGGGGGGGGGGGCAGGCGGTCTACCGGGGACTGAAGGCCTATCATTTCCTGTGTACTGCATCGGTCAAGGATATGGATTTAGCCTTATCCTATCACGCTGGCAATGGCAGGTTGCTAGGAGGTCTTCGAGGATAACATTTTCTTTATTCTTCGTTGGAACGGTTATACCGCCTGATTCGGTCGACAGAACTTCTTTGGATATCTAGCAGGGTGCACCAAATGACCGAGGTCACCGCTCGTGCAAACGAGGTTGACATTTGAGCTGGTTTCTTGACCATTTTCCTACCATCACTTACATATTCGAATAACAACACATAAATTGATAGTTATCGATATATGTCAATAGGTGTGCAATAATGCCGATAAGTATCTGATGATATCTATTTATTTATTTATTTATTTATCTAGGTAATTACGTTACATTTTTTCCATATGTTGCCAAAACATTATCTCATAGAGTCTATAAAATACTATAAAAATAAACATGTAATAACAATTTAGATCTCCAAATACAACACATATCACATTGATACAAAAACAAATCATGATGGTATTTTATAGTAAAATATTAAAATCAGAAACAGTAACTAAACTATCACCCGTCTAGCACGCTTTTTAAAGGCATTGGTCGATCTGTTTATGAACAAATCTATTGTATCACAATGATCATTTGCTAGTCTGAGCAGTGGTTATTTGTGTTCTGAACTCTATTTTTTTTTAAGTGTCATACTGTGGGGACCATACTATGGAGCAGTACTCAAGAATTGGTCTCAGTAATGCACAATAAAGGATTTTCAAAGAGTATAATGAAAAATCCTGGGAATTTCTACGAATGAATCCCAACATTTTCAATGATTTGGATATTATATTCATAATATGTGTGGAAAATGAGACTTTAATATCAAACTCAACCCCGAGATTTCGAATACTATCCACAATCCTAACAGGAGTGTTCTCTATATGATAAGGAAATAAAACCGGGCTGTTGAGTCGAGAAAAGGTAATCTTAAAACACTTATTTACTTCAATTCCATATGATTCAAAATGCACCACCGATAAAAGTTGTTTAAGTCAACTTGCATCAGGCTAGCATCCTTGTCAGACTGAATGGACCTGTAAATTTTAATATCATCTGCAAAAGCTAAAAACGAGCAGTTTTTAATATAGATGCCCAAATCACTGATGAAGAGATTAAACAAAAGGGGCCCACAATTTGAGCCCTGTGGTACTCCAGATCGTACTTAAATCATGTTGGATATACTATTATCATATTTAACAGCCTGCACCCTTCCCCCCAGAAAATCCCCAATCCAACTCAACATGGGGGCATCAATACCAAGGGCCCTGAGTTCTGCTATAAGAAGACCATGATTGACCCTGTCAAACGCCTTAGAGAAGTCGGTATAGATAGAATCAACCTGCAGCCTTCCTTCCATTGTATTTAACAAATGGTGTTCATAAATGAGCAAGTTTGTAAATGTAGACCTACCTCGGGTAAACCCGTGTTGCTCAGGGTTGACCAAGTTACGACAGTCCCGAGAGAGCATATCTGCACCTAGATGGTCAAATAGTTTAGGTATTTCTGATCGAGTGCAAACCGCCCTATAGTTTTCAAATTGTTAAAAATCTTATGTAATGGTGGTTTCAAAGTGAAGACACATTTCTTTTTAAATTCCAGGAATACCATCAGGGCTACTGCTGTATTTATTTGGAAGTGTTTATTGCATTTATAATATTTGATAAGAAGAAGTTGGTTCATTCTATTCGTTTCTATAAACTGTAGAGAAAAACTTTGCAGAAAGGTTTATCAGTTGTGTTATCCTGGCTAATTGTATTATCATAAACAACATTACTATGCAAAAGATTATTTTGTCATTAATTAATGTAAGCCCAGAATTATCTAGGACTTTTGGCAATGTTAGACTCAATCTTATTAATGTAATTTCTATAACAAGTTTCCCTTAGATGTTTACATTGGATCCTAAAACCGCAAAACAAGCGATAATTAGCTCTATAACCACTCGATTTATATAGCCTATGAGCAGCCTTTTTCTCAATAATAAGACTATGTAACTCCGCACTGAACCAATTTGGAAATGAAGAGTCTTATATCTCTTCAATGGAACAAACAAATCGAAGGAATTATGAAGTATGTTATAAAAATACTGAACTGCATCATCAAGAGATAAGCTCTCAATTATGTTCCAGTTCACACTCACCAAATAAGAGAAATGTAGTCTGCATTTTCAAAATCGTTAAAGTATTCTTCATAATTAGAGTGTTTCTCAAAGGATCCGACTATCAAGTCAAAGTTTAAAGCAGTATGATGAATACTATTGGGCAAAATTAAATCGCTAGCTATGTCTACCACAAGACCGCTCAGACCCTAAAATACCAAATCCAATATCACATTTCTGCTGTTAGGAATAAAATTTAATTGAAAGACATTCAAAAAACTAAAATAGTTCAATAACAAAAATGCAGGAGAGTGTTCTGAACAGGTCACCAATAGCCCGTATTCAACATTGTCCCAATGTACATGCGGCAAGTTGTAGTCTCCGCATATCACCAACTCATAGTCTGGATAATTGTCAATTATTTATTCCACTACCTGACAGTGGTATACAAAACTACCTGCTTCAGAGCCCGGAGGCAAATAGACATAACCAAAAATGAACATAGAGAATAGGCACACATACATATATTTGTTCTAAGGGGCATGTGGTGAAATTTTAAGAAAGGGGAGCAATTTTTAAAAACTGACCTATTTGTAATGTAATTCGATTCTTCGATCATTTTTTGCAAATTCGTCAATGACGTCATCATAAAAACGTCGATGCTCCGACATATTTTGGAGAAGTTTATATTCAATGGACAACAGCGATGTATGCGAAAGTCTCTCCTGCCCCGTTGAATTTCTCACGAAAGTTTGTATACGTTTAAGTGTTGAAAAATTGCGTTCTACTGATGAACTTGTGGCAGGTATTGTCAATACTAATTCACACAATTTCGACACTTCGGTGTAGGCATATTCCAGCTCCTTGTCTTTTAAAGATTGCATTAGTTCCTTATCGTTATTTTTTGCGCTGTCATCAGTTTTGTAAATCACTTTTAGTCCAGATCGCAGTAACACTCGGTCGAAGAACTGGCCATAATGAAGAAGAAGAGATTTAAACGCATCTTCTAGAAAAGTTTTTCTTTTAAATGCATCAAAATTGCAGAGCTCGAGGAATTTAAAATCATTTAAACCGTTAAATCTATAGTTTATGTGTTGCTGAATTTGATCGATTATTTCATAAAAGAGGCGTCCGTATGATGTTTGAACATCTCCCACCTTGTCTGTTCGAAGACGCTTGGCTGGCGGCTCTACATTTAACGTCATCGTTTTCTCCCAAAATAGATCAGTCATCTATTTTTTGCCTTAACATGGCCTTAAAATCATCCACTTTTTTAGGCAAAAAGCAATATCATTTGTTTTAGTTTGTAATATATTAAAAACATTGTCCGAGAATGGAAATATTTCTGAAAATATGTTCAACAAATAATTAAAATTAAAATCTCGTTTCAAACAGTCCAAAAACCCCCTCGAACTATTTATTGCTTCTGAGTCCCACGTTTCATTATTTTCTATTATATTCTCAAATAGTTCAATCAGTGATTCACGATTTTCAGATACTGTTAACACAAGTCTTCCATTAAAGTTCCACCTAGTAGGAGCTACTTTGGGCAATCGTTTGTGGACAAAGCTTGTGTACGTTTTGTTGACTTGAAAAAAAAAGCAGCCATGCCACTTAAAGTAACGAAAAATACTTTACACTCTTTAATGTGATTGATGGACTGGGATAAAACTAAATTTAATTTATGAGCAAAACAATGGACAGCATTTGGGAAGGTTTCTCGAACTTTTGCTTGCAGCCCCCTAATTATCCTGCCATCACTGCAGCTCCATCATAGCTTTGAGCAACTAATTTTTTCTCTCCATTAATTTCTTTAGTAACGTTATAAACTATGGTATATAGTGCATCTGCTGTACGATTTTCGAACACATTCTTAAAACCTAAAAATAGCTCTTAAATACTTCCGTCTCTTTTAACGTAGCGTATTACTATAGATAATTGGCTAAAATTAGTGATATAAGCTGTTTCGTCCAGAGCAGTAGCAATGAACCGCGCCTCGCCAATCTCCTGCTTAATTCTTTTTAGAATAATGGTTGCAACAGCGGAAATTAAATCATTCTGGATTCAATTCGACGTTCCGCGAAAAACGCCATACTGCTCTAAATGATTTTTTAAGCAATCATCATATTTAGCCATTAAACTAAGTAAATCTTGAAAATTTCCTGTATTTGAAGACACTCGTCATGACCTCTAAATCCCAATTCGTGCGGTCCGAGAAAACAAACAACATCGATACGATAAGGCGTGTTCAATTCTGGTTTTGCCGAAGACTGTTTCTTTTATGACTGCCTGCAAATGCGCTTTGGACATAATGTGTCTTTTTACAGCTTTATGGAAGTTGTTTAAATCGGAAAAACCAGTTTTATTCCAGAGACCTTTTTCATTTTCAAAAAGCAAACATGGCCAACAAAATAATTTACTTATATTTTCACACCCTGTCAGCCATTTAAATTGTTCGTATGGTTTTTCCGGATAAAAATGTCTAATACAGTTTTTCGTTTTTGTGGGTAAATTTTTCATAGGCGGTTTTGCCCTTCCTTTGGAAATTATTTGAAGCTTATCAGCGAAGTTTAATGTTGAAAATCCCTTTATTATTAAGACACCCACCACACATTCACACACACTCTTCTTACTAAATTCTCCAACATTTTCAACGTTATTACCGACCGCCGAAGTTGACGGTATTTACATATCCACGTCCGTATTATTCTTTTTCCATATCGCACCATGCATGACGCGACGTACATATCACACAACACACGGATAGCCATTGAAACAAAGAACCTACTCCAATGATAGCTTCCGCCACCACTTAAAGCAGGCGACTGAAATGCAAAAATTGCAAACAGCCAGTGGAAAGTTCAATAACCTCTGGCTCGAATCACAGGAAATCAAGCATACAGGACAGCTAGCGGCCCGCATAGGTTCTATTCGATATTCTAGTGCAGCTGGATCGGAGTCAAGGCCGCATTTATTATGGGCTTGATAATTAAGATAATATTTTAGCATTTTTAATATAAACTAAATTAATGGTTTCCTATTTCAAAAATTACATTTTAGAAGATGTTTTGTAATTTTTTTTGGGGAAGCACAAAGCTCTTCCTTGGTGATAATCATGACACCACCACCTCTCTCTTTATTGCTAGTGTCAAACATCAAACCCTAGAGGACACAGTTCCATATCATTGAAGTCTTGATTTAACCACGTTACACTCAACATTACAATGTCATAACTTGAAACTGAAATTGCATTATGAACATCTTGCAGCTTAGTACGAATACCTCGAGCATTCTGGTAATACACTGATATAGTAGTGTTACCTGAATCTGTTCCTTCTAGAGATTACTGATCGTGCCTCTCCATTTGTGCCTGAAAATCCTCACAGTTTACAATAGGTTCATCCCTCTCCACGTTAAGGTAAAATTTACGTACTTCAATTCCTGCAGGCCAAGTTTCAGGGGACATTAATTTGTCTTTTAAGCAAATGATTTACTGTAATCTTAAATTATTGGTTCCTTCCTTTCACAGGTAGCTTCTCCACTAACACATCGTCACCCCCCACTCAGTATTTAATTATGTGTCTCTTTATAACATATGAGGTCACACTAGGCTTGACTTTCCCAATATAAAGCAGTACTTTATCCTGTATTTCCGGCTGTTCAGCGGGTGTCCTATCAACATTGGCGGAAAAACTTTCGTCATCGAATTTACCAGAACCGATCATAACATTAGCACGTCTTCGTCGTCGGTTTTTCACTTCAATAAAATTATTTTCTGGGTTTTTAAAACTTAAGTTGTAACGGTCGTCATTCTGGTTAAGGTCATTTACTTCATTTTGAATATCACTCATCAAGCAAGGTCTTTAAATAGAAAATCTCTACTTCTGATTTTGTGGTTATGTCTGTTTTGGTTCGGCAATCGTTGCATTATCAATCGCGTATTATTGAGATACTATCACCGAACCTAATGTTCATCCATCCTACTGCGTATCGTGCATCATCGTGTGCTCCTATGACGTAAAGAAAGCTTTATTTGAGCCACAGTACAAAACACGTGTTCATTGTGTTCAATTCAAACATCAACGTCATAATATAACCTCTATTAGAATTGTTTGTGTAGATTAGTTTTTTTACGTACTAATGATGCTCCTTAGATCTAAATCTATATAACAAAAAGGCAATAGAAACGGAGTTTAACAATTCAGAATTTGAGTTTGTAGCACGCGGGCAAAATGCACCTCAAACTAGTGCCGTCGATTGTGATAGTTTTCGTTGGGTATTTCTACAGGCTAGAAAAGGATTGCCCAAACGTTTTCAACGCTTTTACATATCAATTTTGTTATATTTATATTTTTTCAGACTCTTTCCTTCTAAGTATTTACAGATTTCCATTAATTGTACGGAAATATTAATGTATTTTTTCTCCATATTGCAAAAATAGATCCATAAGAGTTGGAGGACGTTTTTCTCAAGATGGATTTTTGTACAAAACCAGAACAAAAATTGATATAAGGTAAATATTTTTGCATACATAATTTACAATAATTTTTTGAAGATAACTAACCTCAAAAGCTTCAGTCAAACCTTTATTTTTGATTATACACTAAGCAATTATGTGTGTACCTACTTCTAGTTTTCACATCTGGAAGTAATGGTTCAAGAGCTGTTAACCATTTTTTGGTAGGTATTTGAGGCACCATGAAAATTTGTGTATCATTTTTTTAGTAATGTCTGAATACGAAATTGAAGGCTGAAATATTGTCCCAAAATTAATAATAATTACAAAAAACCAATTGTGTTCTCAATCAATACAGAGTTATCTTTAAACCAAAGCTTCAACTCATTTTTGATTTTTTTTTATATGGTTTGATTTTCTTTTTGTTTGAGTTTTACCTTCATCAGTTAGAAAACAAGTATATATTTAATATTTCAGATATATACTCTATACCAAGTAGGTACTCGGTGCTTTAATCAGTGGTCTTGAGAATAGTATACTAAACTAGTTGTACAATTCCTATTTTTAAAGTAAGAATTTTATTTGGTTCTATCTAGTGGAGTCATTTGGAAAGAGTTAGTCATAGAAAACTATAAAAAAAGAAAGGAGATATATCCTAAAATGTATTTGTTCACTAAATTCTTGACGCAATGGTGGATTCAAGTTCTACCTATTTTAATTTCAGGTTCTACCACAGAAAAATTAGAGTAGTTCTACTTTCCTCAAAAAAAGTTGTATATAATCTTTGTAGGTGTTAGTTTAATAAGAATATTTTTCATGGGGGGCAGAAGGTTATTAATGTACTGTGACTAAGACATTTAAAGTGAAGTAATTGCGGGTTTAACTCCATTTTATTTTACCTGGTTATTTAAAGTGAAGTAATTGAGGGTTTAACCCCATTTTATTTTACCTCTTTTTTAAATTTTCTATATTTTTATTTCTGTAAAACTTACCTTAATTTTTCTCACCAATTTGATTTGTATCTGTTTTAAATATGATTTATGCTTGTTTACACTTATTCTTAGTAGTTTACAGTCTACTAGAATCAAACGACATCTTGCTATTTATATAAATTAATTAAACAAGTGTTATTATTTATATTTTTTTTTAATTTCAGGCGAAGCCTGGCAAGTCCCCCCCCCTCCTTTTTCCACTGCCTTATGGATAGATATAACAGTAGCAGTCTCTAGAAAATTAAAGTTAAGAAAAAAGACTGTTGGTCAATGTTAAAAAGCAATGAGCCAAATAAAAGTTTTCAATTGGTTGTTCATTTATGTCCTCTAGCTCTGGTTATTTGAGTTTTCAAGCTTAAGGATTTTATTTATGTTTTTCTAATAAAAATATGTGCACAGTGCGAGCAATATGAATATATTTTATACATTTTTCGTAGTCTGGTGTATTATTTCCCCTGTAAAAGAAAAGCATTCATCAAGTACCATACATACAATGCTTTTAAAATGTCTGCTAACCAAATATACAAAGTTTTAATAAAGTAGGATAATTTATTGGTTAATTCCAATATAGAGTATATTCATGTACCTACCGCTAAGAAAATAAGTAACGTCTTCAAAAGAAGTATCATATTGCGAGGAGCATAAGGGAAAATAGTGAGGTAGCTAGAATCAAGTTTTATCAGATCTATTAACTCACAAAAACTTATTTGAAAATATAAATTCTTTTTATTTTGAGGCAAAAGTAAATTTTAAATATGTACAGGGTTGTCCAACGAAGGGTAAACACCTTTATAATTTCTTTATTTTACAAGATATTGAAAAATGGTAAAAACCAAAGTTGTAGGGATTTTAGAGAGGAATAAGGATAATTTATGATAAAAACAATTGAACATCAAATAAAAAAAATTACGCGAAAAAATTATGGTTATTTTGCTTATTTTAAATGGAACACCCTGTATATTATTGCATTTGTGGATTCTCCCGAAAATTCTAAACACTTTTTATATAAGATATTACACCTTTAAACCTAATAGTTTCGGAGCTATGAACAGTTGAAAATCAGTATTTTGGCTAATTTGCATTATTGTAAAACCTATCTAATGAAATAGGTACCATGAGTATACGAAAGTTGGTACTTCAGCTTGTACCATAGTAAGCACCACTATTAAGTAAAGTGGCCAAGAGGCCGATTTTTACTTGCTTTTAGCTTAAAAACATATGAATTTAGGAATAACGAAGTGGCAACATATCTGCAATAACTAAACGAGTAGATATTAAATAACGACGGAACAATATTTATTATAAACAAAATATATGTTTCAAAAAAAAACTCGTGGCTGATTTTCCTCATTAAAAAAAGGCTTGTTAACAACTCTCTTCTTATAATCCGCATTCCCGGGCTCGCTGCAGAATCTAACTCCTAATTTCTTTAACGTGTTTAAACTTGGTTATCGTCTGTCGAGATACCTGTGCAAATACTGTCGTTTGGTTGCCGGGCAACAAGTTAATCAAAGATTTGTCAAACTTTCGGTAGTTTACTTTTTAAAGAATATTATTTTAGTGAAGTTGTTAGTTGTTAAAGATGAACAGAAACGTCACACGTTATTCCAAAGCCGAAATGATAGATTTGTTAAATATATTGGCGAGGAATGGTTATCAGTTAAGACGGTCCAAACGAGAGTATCTGGACAGATATCCCGATAGACGACAACCAAGTTTAGGAACATTTAAAAAATTAGGAGTTAGATTCCGCGAGACCGGAAACGTGGATTATAAGAAGAGAGTCGTTGTTAACAAGCCTGTTCTCAATGAGGAAAATCAGCTAAGAGTTCTGCTTTCCATTTATGAAAATCCAATTCAAAGTACCAATTCTCGGAGCGAAGCACTTGGTATGTCTTACACATCTGTGAAGAGAATTTTACAAAATCACAAAGTCCATCCCTATCGTATTTCATATCACCAAAAGTTACTACCTGGAGATATAGAAAAAAGAGTAGATTTTTGTTCTTGGGCTATAGAGAAAACTTACCAAAACCCTGACTTTTTTAGAAATGTGTTATTCACAGATGAGTCTACGTTTAGGAGTGACCGTACTATGAACCGACATAATATAAGGTACTACAGTCAACAAAATCCTAATTGGAGAGGGGAAATTATGAAACAAGGAAGATGGTCCGTGAACGTGTGGGGTGGCATTGTAAACGATTATGTTATTGGACCATATTTTTTCCAGGGTAATTTAACTGGTAACATATATTTAAACTTTTTAAGGGAGTTACTGCCGATTTTATTAGAAAATGTGAACATTCAAGTTAGAAACAATATGTGGTTTCAACATGATGGGGCCCCACCGCATGGCACACGTGATGTCACATACTTTTTAACTGAACGTCATGGATCGAATTGGATAGGTAATAGGGGGAATCCATGGTACGTAAATAATGAAGCCGAAGGACCGATTCTATGGCCCCCTAGGTCTCCGGACCTCAGTCCTTTGGATTACTTTTTATGGGGATTCGTCGACAATTTTGTAAATGCTACGCCTTGTGAAGGTCCAAACGAAATGAAGGAGAGAATACAAGAGGCCTTTAGAGCCGTTAACAACGAAATGTTTCGTAACATTCAAGAAAACTTTATAGAACGCATGCAAATGTGCTTAGCCGCTGAAGGAGGCATTTTTGAAAACTAGATTTTTTTCTCATAAGTTTTGTTTCCTTGTTCTTTGATACCTATTTGTTTAGTTATTATAGATTTTGTTTATAATACATATTGTTCCGTCGTTATTTAATACATATTCGTTAAGTTATTATAGATTTGGTTTATAATAAATATTGTTCCGTCGTTATTTAATATCTACTCGTTTAGTTATTGCAGATATGTTGCCACTTCGTTATTCCTAAATTCATATGTTTTTAAGCTAAAAACAAGTAAAAATCGGCCTCTTGGCCACTTTAATTAATAGTGGTGCTTACTATGGTACAAGCTGAAGTACCAACTTTCGTATACTCATGGTACCTATTTCATTAGATAGGTTTTACAATAATGCAAATTAGCCAAAATACTGATTTTCAACTGTTCATAGCTCCGAAACTATTAGGTTTAAAGGTGTAATATCTTATATAAAAAGTGTTTAGAATTTTCGGGAGAATCCAAAAATGCAATAATATACAGGGTGTTCCATTTAAAATAAGCAAAATAACCATAATTTTTTCGCGTAATTTTTTTATTTGATGTTCAATTGTTTTTATCATAAATTATCCTTATTCCTCTCTAAAATCCCTACAACTTTTGTTTTTACCATTTTTCAATATCTTGTAAAATAAAGAAATTATAAAGGTGTTTACCCTTCGTTGGACAACCCTGTACATTACTTTCCCCAACTGTATTTTATTAACATTAACTAATTTTTTTAGACTTTTTTGTTAAAAAAAGCATCTTTTTTTGTTACCGATTTAAAACAAAACTAAATTTAATACAGTAATTATATTTCAATAAACAAATCATAGAGAATAAAAACTGCAGAAGTATTTCCTAGTATACATGTGGAAATTATATGACAGAAGCCTTGTACAGGAGGCAATGTAGTACCTAATTTTCAGGGCATTTCACTCATTTGAGGAATACTTTTTAAAACATTACAATCAGTAAAATAAAACCAATTTCTTTAGGAAAACGCTTTATTCCCTCATAAAATGTATGTTTCTCTTTAAACCTAAAATATTAATTACAAAAAAAATATAAACTATAAAGAAAAAATCTAAAACATTCTACATACTAAAATACCCAAACACTGCACTTTACATCCCATGTTACTAGACCTTATATTATTATAGTATCTTGTGTTACATTTGTTATTCTACAATGATGGTCTAGTACACGAAGAGTTTTATCGATAGGTGCTTGCCTACCATAGTTTGTAGCATCGAAAGACAGCAAAAAGTTTAAAGTGATGAAGATTACATTTAGGGGACATTAAAACCAATCCTAGAAAGTAACTGTGGACAATCAATTAGACATAGCAAGGTCAAAAAGTAATCATCTTCTCTTAAAAGTGCTCAATCCAAGTCTAACAAGCATGTCCACTCTATGATACTCCTGAAAGTTGGCCCCACACCTAAAAGCCGCAAAGCATGGAAGTGTAATTTCTATTGATATTCTCGATCATGTTTATGTTGACACGTTATTGAGGAAACTAGAGCACTGTAGCATATTCCAGAATTAATCTTACCAGGGAAGTATAGAAAGTTTTGGGAATATTCAGTGGAAGTTCAAGTATTGAGAGTGATAAACCCAAACATTTTTGGAACCCTCCAAGCTGATATTGGAAATATTCTGAAAAAGGCCCAATTTCTCATGAATGAGAAATTGAGGTTGAGACTGTATAGCTTGTAATTTGAGACAAACTTCTTTATGCCCTTTACAAAATAATCACCGTGGAAGGTTTTATGATCTTTATTGTCATTCGCAAATAATGTAAGCACTATCGGGGCAGCAGTTACTCTCTAAAAACACAGTATTAGGAAAACTATTATAATTACGCTTGTGTTTGATGAACCTATCTAACACCCAGCTGTACTGAGGATTCAGTTTCCCAAATATACACAGCATAACACATATCAATGCTCCCCACTACGCAATGAACTAATGTTTGCAAATGATTCATAATCCCAGTGGAATCGAGATGACATATACTTTCTGTGCACTCTCCTTTTCTTACAGATAAGATGTTTCAATGTAGGACTAAACTGTCTCAAAAATGAAGAACTTTTAATGTGTTTTTAGAGAATGACCAGTTTATACCCACCTAGATTATCTCTTTCTTATCGTCTTTCTGCAGCCAAGCTCGTACTCAATCTCTAAACCATTTTGCTCAATAAATATTCACTAAATAATTATTTATCATCATGAAATCAGCATTACTGAAGTCTCAATAGAATTCATCACATTATAATTCGTCTAAATAATTAACAAAACATGCTAAATGGTGCACATTATTTAGTAAGATATTATTTAAAGCAGGATATACATCAATACTTGCTACATTGGAAAACAGTTAAAAGGAAATACACTTCAAGCTGGGACCTGGGTAATCCTCACAACGTTGCACTGCTGTCTAATAGTTATTAGGCCAGATTGCATTTGTGAGATTAAAAATAAAAACATGGCATGGATGTTTATAATGTACAGGGTGTTCCAGCGAGGACTGAACAGAGACCTATTTTCGACCTTCCTTGTATTTTGGAAAAATTCAAAATAGCCAATCGATGTATTTTTTCTTGTAGAATCCAAAAATGTCATCGAAAAAATATTTGAACCAGAAACAAAAGAGTTACGCTATGCATCAGGTGTTTTTTAAATGGAATGTATCGTTTTTTATACGATTTTTGGAAAGAGTGATTTTTTATGTCCGTTCTGATTAAAAGATTTGATTTTGCGATAGCTGTTTATATTACATTTTAATGTTTTACAAACTAAAATTTTAGCTTCACCTGTTTAAAATATACGATAGGTTGGTACAGGTGATCAAGGTAAAATGACGTTTGAATGCTTTGTCAATAAAAATTGACATTATTTTAATTATTGTCGAAGTCTTCACCTAAAAAATATATATTTGACTCTGATCGAAATGAAATACTCTTTGGACGAGAGACTACAGATTGTTATGCTATTTTACAAGTGCCAAGAAAATGCAAGAGAAGCAAGAAGATTTATTGCAAATTTTCATAGAAATATATCCATCAATACAATTCAAGGATAAAAAACCTATTTGAGGAAAATAAAACTTTACATGATAGAAAAAGAAATATACAAAGAAGAAGAAATCGAGACCAGGTCATTATAAATTATTTTCAAGTTAATCCAACCAAATCTATTTCGGATGCAGTTCGGGAAGTTCAGTACGGTGGCGGTGTAAGGCGCAGAAGAGTTACCCGAGGGACTGTTCACAGGACTCTGAAAATTCATAAATTTAGGTCTTTTCGTATCCTTCCACTTCAGCACCTAACACCGGCACAAAAAGAACTTCGCTTCCAATTTGTTTCTCAAATGGTAATTCGGCAAGAAAACGAAGACCCTGATTTATTCAAAAATATTGTGTGGACCGACGAAGCTACTTTCACAACATCGGGAGTATTCAACAGACATAATAGTCACCACTGGGCCGTTGAAAATCCAAAAAAGTTCCAGACTATTAAATTTCAAGGGAGGAATTCTATTCATGTTTGGTGTGGGATAAAAAACAATAAAATTTTGGGACCAATATTTTTTAACGGGACTTTAAATGGGCACAGATATTATGAGTTTTTAGAAAACGAAATTGAAAATTTTTTGAAGACTTACCATTGGCAGAATATCAGAATTTAATTTGGCAACATGATGGGGCGCCTCCTCATGCCGTGCATGATGTGTTTCAATTTTTAAATCGGCGCCATAACGAATGGATAGGGCGAAATGGAACATATGCTTGGCCGCCCAATAGCCCCGACCTCTCAGTTTTGGATACATTTCTTTGGGGCCATTTGATGAACGTCGTATACAGACAACGAAACGAAAATATTCAAGAGATCATGGGAAAAATTGTCGATGAAATAAACCGCCTTAACCAGGAAAATCATATTGTAACAGCAAGTTTAGAAAGGCTACAAAGGGGTTATCGATGTTGTTTCGAGAAAAACGGCGGTCACATTGAAAACTTATGTTATTAGTAGTTTTATTTTATTATTTAATAATTATTTTTTATTGAATTTCTTTTTCTATCATGTAAAGTTTTATTTTCCTCAAATAGGTTTTTTATCCTTAGAATTGTATTGATGGATATATTTCTATGAAAATTTGCAATAAATCTTCTTCTTGCTTCTCTTGCATTTTCTTGGCACTTGTAAAATAGCATAACAATCTGTAGTCTCTCGTCCAAAGAGTATTTCATTTCGATCAGAGTCAAATATATATTTTTTAGGTGAAGACTTCGACAATAATTAAAATAATGTCAATTTTTATTGACAAAGCATTCAAACGTCATTTTACCTTGATCACCTATACCAACCTATCGTATATTTTAAACAGGTGAAGCTAAAATTTTAGTTTGTAAAACATTAAAATGTAATATAAACAGCTATCGCAAAATCAAATCTTTTAATCAGAACGGACATAAAAAAAATCACTCTTTCCAAAAATCGTATAAAAAACGATACATTCCATTTAAAAAACACCTGATGCATAGCGTAACTCTTTTGTTTCTGGTTCAAATATTTTTTCGATGACATTTTTGGATTCTACAAGAAAAAATACATCGATTGGCTATTTTGAATTTTTCCAAAATACAAGGAAGGTCGAAAATAGGTCCCTGTTCAGTCCTCGCTGGAACACCCTGTACCTATCTTAAAAACTGACGAACAATGACAATTCTACTTATCCTATCCCGAATTAGGTGAAATGTAATTTAAATATAAAATATGAAGACAAAAAAATGGTGTAGGATACCCATAAAAAGCAAGTTATGATATCGATCCATTTTCAGTTTGCATCTCCGATACCTATTATGCCTACAAAATAAAAATTAGTATAATTTCACTTTTTTGAGAAAATCTTGTACAAAAATAATCGAAAATACAGCAAATATTCATAATCATCAGTAATTACTAATTAGGTAGGTCATGTTTATATTGTTAAAAACTTCTGGAAAATTCGCCACTATATTTATATTCTACACATCAGCACATTTATTTTATTTATTTATTTATTTATTTATTTATTGCTTTATTGTTACAGAGTAGCATATAATAATTACAATGATATTATATTAAAATATAAAATGTTATCACTATCTATAACAAAGGCAGAGTTCGCACTCACCGCTTTCACGGAGAGCAGCGCTCTTCCACTCAACCCAAATCTACGATGTATAGATCCATTCGATGTCCTGTTGCTCCCAAAGGCTAATCACGAAGACTACTTTACAAATGTGGACAGTAAATGGAATATGATGGACTGCGCAAAGATCTTTACTCGTGATAAGATAAAGACTGAAATGTACAAAACACCCTAGAAGCTCTTTACCTACATATAGCATATAAAACTACGTGTAAACCTAATGTAAATATAATAATGCACAATTTATACAGTAAAAAGCAATGAATGTAAAAGAGAGCAGGAGAAACATTACAATAGCAGATACCAGCAAATAGCGAGAAAAGCATAATAAAAATCTACAAACGATTATTTAACCAGTCCTTGAGACGTTTCTTAAAAACAATTAGCGAAAGGTTTTTGATATTTGCGGGAATTTCGTTATATACTTTAGCAATATTATAGCTAAATGATCCACAGAATTGAGCGGTTCTATGTGTTGGAATAGTCAGTTGGTCTTTATGCCGAATATTTATCGTATGGACTGAACTGCGAAATTTTAATTTGTCGTAAAGGTATGTAGGCTTTTTCTTTGAAATAATTTTATAATAAAAGACTGAACAGTGTAATGTTCTGCGATTCACCATATTAAGCCATCCCAAGCTCCTGAGGGACAATGATACGTGATCTCTCCTTTTAAGACCACAAATAAGCCGAATACAAGCGTTTTGAACAAGTTGCAGTCGCCGAGCGTCTGCCTGAATTATGTTAGGTCCATAAACAACATCGCCATAGTTCAAGTGGGAGAGAACCATAGCTTCGCAGAGAATTAGGCGACATTTCTTATTCAGTAAGTGCCTGTTAAGGTAGATCATTTTAAGGTTCATAAACGCTCTTCTGATAACAGCAGAGACGTGTTCCGAAAATCTCATTCTGCAATCCAAAACCAAACCCAGATTTTTTGAACTCTCCTTCAAAGAAAGATGCACTCCATTCATCGAAACGTCGATGCTGGGTAGGCATCTTAAGCGGGCTGCAGACCCTCCAAACAGCAACAATCCTGATTGATTTTGTTGCATGCTTCAGTCAAGGTGTCCTCAGAAAATGAAAAATAGACCTGCGTGTCATCGGCATTCATATGATATCTACAAAATCGCAGAACTTTAGGGAACTGAGAAGTGTACAAAGAGAAGAGCAAAGGGCCGAGTATGGAACCCTGAGGTACCCCACAAGTTATGTAGGAGGGTTCAGATATTTTTCCACACAGCTTAACTGATTGAGATCTGTTGTGTAAGTATGAACGTAAAAGATCTAATGAACCCCTCGAGAAACCCAAATAGTTTAAAAGAGCCAGCATCAAGCTATGATGTATGCGATCAAACGCTTTCGAGTAATCGAGCAGGACTAATAATGTCAGTCTGCCACTATCTGATTCAATTTGGATGTCATCTGTGACCTTAGTCAATGCCGAAACACAGCTGTGATTATTGCGAAATCCGGATTGAAACTCAGGGAGTATGGAGTTTTCCTCCACGAATGTCCTGATTTGACGGTCCCAAATTTTTTCTAATGCTTTAGAAAGCACGCATAATAAACTAATTGGTCTCAGGTTTTGAAAGTCCTTAGGATCAGCTTTTTTAGCTAGAGGAAAAACGTGTGTTGACTTCCAAAGCGCCGGAAATGTGCTATGAGCTGTGCAAAAATTAAATGTGTTCAATCACTGGAAGGATACGAGGGCAACAGTAAAGGAGGATATTCGTGCTTATACCATCTGGTCCAACGGAGTTGGACTTTATTGAGAGGAGAGTGCGATAAATTTCTAGTTCATTTGTCGGTTCAAATGAAAATTGATTTCCTATTAACTTGTTATTTGTCAGATAATCCATTGTCTCTGCATCCGGATTTAGGTTGGAAATGGCACTCAAAAAATAATTATTTATCTTCTGTGGATCAGACAGATGCTCAGGCAGTTTATTATTGGGTCTTGTAGTAATTATGTTCAGCTTCTTTACCTCCCTGCAGAACACCTTGCCATCACCAGAAGAGATCTTATATTCAAAATAGGCCCTTTTTTCTCTCTTAACTGCGTGGTTGATTTCATTTCTCAAAGCTTTATAGAAATTCCAGTCCTCAGGTCTCTTGTGCTGTTTAAATTTAAGTAAGGCTTTATCGCGTCTGCGCATGAGCAACTTCAAAGCATTGGTTAGCCAAGGTGCCGAATTCTTTGAAATACGAACGGTTTTTATAGGAGCATAATAATCAAAAAGACTCAGTATAATTGAGTTGAATCGAGAAATCTTTAAATCAATATCATCGGCGTAATAAACGGGCAAAAAGTTTCGGGAAGTATGTAAAAATTGGGTCATTTTTAATTTTAAACTTGGAATTAAACAGGATACAAGATGATGATCAGATATTTCATTAGAAGCGGATACTTGGGAAATAATTTTAGGTATGTTATTTGAGCAGAACAAAACATCCAGGAGTTTGGCACTGTGTGAAGTATATCGAGTTGGTTCCTTCACTAACTGACCTAGATCGAATGACTCCAGCAGCGAATAAAAATCTTTTGTGGACTTGTTTTCCGAAATTTAGCATATCAATGTTTAAATCCCCTGCGCTGATCAAGAATTCGAATTCAGGTGTCAAAATACCAAGGACAGTCTCCAGTTCTCCGAGAAAGTCACCAATAGAAAAGCCCGGGGGTCGATACAACGAGCCCAGAGCATACCGGCGTTTTAAATGTTTTATTGATATCCATATCTGTTCAGTATGGTCAATGGCAGCAAGAATAACGACGTTCGACTCTATGCAGTTGCGGACATAGATCGCAACGCCACCTCCTCTGCCCGTAGATCTATCTTTACGATGCAGCCGATATCCCTGCATTGACACCAGATCATCTGTTACACATGCATGTAGCCAGGTCTCAGAGATCGTGACAATATCATACTTGTTACAGACAACGTCTCTAAATGTGTTAAAATTTGCTGGTAGCGAACGAGCATTAACGTGACATACCTTAAGAGCCATCGTCCTATACATAAAATAAGGTATTTATGTTTGATAAGAAGATAATAATTCCAATTCAGTATTTATGCCAACAAACAATATTTAAACATTGCGTTGTAATAAAAAATACAAATGCCTAGTGTTCAATAGTGAATGATGTACAATCAATACACACATATAAACGTATTTAATAAATCAGTCTTAAAAAAGCGACGAACGCGTGGACGATAGAAAATACCATTCAATGATGGAGCAGTACCATGCAACTTTATAGACTTTACAATACTATTATTATTGGCAAATTAAAAGCAAAATGGGATTAATATTTTTACACATTAAAATTATACAAAAAAAACGTAAAAAAAATAAAAATAGTCACAATAAAAAATGTAAAAAATGACAATACCTACAATTTACATAATATTATACTAATACAAAAAAAGAAAGAGAGAAAAAAAAAAGTTCATCAATTGAAATATACATTTTTAACCGTGGTCCTTGAACGAGTAGTTCTCTTTGATGGATTTGTGTTTGCTGATATATTATCCTTAAATTTGCGCTTTGTACCGTTTAATTCGGAACTAGTTGATCTAACTTCTCCCTGGTTTTGAATCACAGGCTGCAGAACCACAGATTGTATAACCGCTGCGTCGATGTCCTGATTGTTAGTAGCCTCAGCTGGTAATGCGGGCGTTATATGATTTATTGCCAGATGGTTTTCGGATTTTTCGAGCTGTATCAAATCCTTGTATGTAAATTCATCACCATTCACAACCAAGATATTGTTCTTTATATTCGCGTCAAAATTATTTGATCGAGCTTTTTTTAGATGGGAGTATAGTACTTTACTCTGGTCGTAGTCCGGTTGATTGTCTATAAATCCATCTCGTTTTCTATCCTTGTCAGACAAAACTCCATTCGGGTGGTAGGACAGATGAACATTAGGACAAATGCGACAATACCGTATTATTTACTAAATCGACTTTTTCAAGCCAATCTCTTGATGCACATGATTTATGATACACATCACTACATTTTATACACGTAATGCTGCTAACAATTTTCTTTTTAGAACACTTATAAACGATTTTCTTTAACGGCGTAGAATTTGTCCCGGAATCATTCGTCGCAACTTATATCGATAGGTTGCGGATAACATCGACAGGTAGGCGAGAACATCGATAGTTATGGATAAACAGATTACATATTTACAAAGATGAGGACCTTTTTACTTCCTGCAAATATGCCGATAGGTAGCAATGAACTATCAATAGGTAGAAATACCTATCAATAAGTCGATAACTATCGATATATCGATAAATAAAATATATCGATAGGTGAGGTGCTATCGCCTATCGATAGGTAAAATCTAATATCGCCCATCCCTGATTACTATAAATAAAAGTATAAAAAAAAGAAATAATATAGTTTACAAGTATAGTTAAGTCCATTGCTGAACAATTTGTATATCAAAAAAAAAAATAGAAATATACCTTTTCATAACTTTACTACCAAAAAAAATACAAAATACAGAGTGCTTTTTTGTGCTTTGACGAGCATTATTATTAATCTACATTTAGCAGATATTTAATCATGTAGGTCTCTGATATTTATTTATTTATTCTCATTTATTTATTTATTCTCAAACATACACTACACTACAGAATTCAACATTCCAAATGGTATGGCCTATGACAGTTGTAAAATTAGAATTAGAGCCACATAACATATCCTATGCTAAATAAAACAAAAAATTTACAAAAAGAAAAAAAAATGTGTCAAAGCTACATAATATATCCTATGCTAAAAAAAAATATACATAAGACCTTAGTTTTTCTATAAGAATGGAGTGATCTACCCTATCAAAGGCTTTTTTAAAGTTTTTAAGAAGTTAGAATATACTGATAGGTTCGTCATACACGAACGACACATTTCTATCGACGTTCATACGTAAAAGTCTTTTTAAATAAATAAGACTGAGTATATGTGGTATATATTTTATGTCAAAGTTGAACAGAAGAACGATGTAATGTTACTTTTAAATTTTTTATCGTAAGTGTATGTATATACTTATGTATGTATGTATGTAAATAAATGTGTTTATATAGTCTCGACTTGAATATCTTTGCACACCTAGGTATAAATATTGAAGATAAAGAAAAAAGAAAAACTGTAATTTATTCTCTCAAACGAAAAATATGAACAGACATTTTTGAGTATATGCAAAACGATTTTTTATAATCACCATATACAATCGTTAATCCAAAATTCAGTAAGTCTATAATAACCATAGCAACAGAAACAAATGAAAGAACATAAAACATATTAAAATCGAAGGTTACTTGGCCTGAACAACATAATATAAAAATAATCCTATTAATCATAAAAAGTATATTACATATTAATCAAATGACTCGTCATAAAATTCTTTAACCGAATAGGCCAATTAATAGTCCCCTCAATTTTCACTTAAAATGCTTTAGATTAGAAAAGGGTAGATAATTTTTGCTTTTAATAATAATAGATATCGTGGTCAAAGTCGAAGAGGTGATAGGGGCAGATTTTTAAAAGTTTTTAAAGTGACATTTAAATTGCACTGGTTTTGATACCCAAATGTGTAAAGAACTTACTTCTAGGTAATATTCCATTACTCATTATTGTGTTAGAAAAATAAAAAAAGCTATGCATTTGGGTGTTTTACTTACTTATATCCATTTTTGTACATCAATCCACTGAAAACAGCCAACAAAGGGGAATTAACAGAGTCTCCGTCGAACACATACAAGTGATCCCATCCACATTCTGTTGCAAATTCCTCAAAATGTAATGTTATGGTTTTGTGAGGTGCATCTATTAGCCAACTACATTTTGATGACAAGGAATAATTTCCAAGTCCATCATGAATTGTACCACTAATCGTTCCCAATCTAAAAATAAATAATAAATAATGGTACATAAATTAGTTATAAAAACAAAACAGAAAAAAATGTACCAGGTGCTTTTTTATATTTTGACATACATTTTAGCCTTTTATTTTTTGAGGTATAAAAAAAAAGTGTAAATATGAAACTCTTGATGTGGGATATCTTTTAGTGATGTCACAAAAAACAAAAGAGCATTGAAAATTACACAACATGAGTTTTTTCTTAATGGGATACCCTAGCTTTTTATGACAGTATATTTTTAAATATATCTTACATTAAAATTTACAAATTTCGTGTTTACACTTTTTCTATATCTCAAAATATAAAAAGAGAAAATGCATGTCAAAATATAAAAAAACATCCGGTACGTAATCTACTGTTAGCTGTTCTCTTTATAATAAACACTTCTTTTACAAACACTAACTTTATTAAATGATTACAATATATCACGACTACTATACAATAACACCTCTAATAAAAGATTAACTCCAAATCATCAACGTCCTTGAATTTACTCAACTCTTCTGGAATGCTCTTGATATAGGATGACGCGTTGGTTTATTCCTAGCCAACGTACATAAAAGTATGATGGCTCATGTGGGTAGTTTTCGCATAACCACCACACTACCCCCCTCTTAATCTAATCGTCACGATCAGCTTCGCGGTCATGATAGTTCGTCAGCCTATCCAAGTGTACAACCTTCATCTTGCTTTTCGGATTTTTCTGTATCTGATGAACCAAGTCATTAATCCTCTTGATTATCTGGAATGGTCCTTCCCAACTTTTTCTCGTAGGATTATGTAACCAAACCAAGTAATTTTCATAGAAATCATATCTGGACTTCATCTGACCACTGGATGATTTTATCCAGTCACGTGTTTTCTCGTGAATTTGAAGAACGCGTTCGTGGATTTACCAGCGTAATGTTGCGTTTGTTTTCTTTCTCATTATGCAATCCAAAACTGGTCTGACCCGCCAAATCATGAACCAGTATCCTATAATCCAACAAATACAAGGGTAGGTGTTGGCCCCAGTCGAGCTGATTTCTGGCAGTAATTTTGAAGAGATATTTTTCTAGTTTTTCGTATCCCCATGATTTTACAAACTTTCCTAAAAATGACTGATTTTAAGAAATTATACAAAAAAATTTCCGAGCTCTATCATAATAAAATAAAACTGACAACAAAACAGGTCAGTGATAATTATTTAAAATATCACAATAGTAATCCCAAAGCAGTATGGAATGTCATCAAACATAGTACAAAATTGTTATAAATAATTCTGCAATAGAAAGTAAATTGCAACCTAACGATTTTAATATTTTTTTCACTAGCGTGCCTCTCAAACTTTATTGAAGCATTGTCCAAAACTATCAAAACGTCTCAAGAGTTTGTTCAAGAATTCTGTGGGAGCATTGGAGACAGACTGGAGGGTTTAAGCTTTGATTTTGCCTTTGCATCTCAAGTAGAGGTTAGAGATTCAAAAATAAACCAAGGCGAGATTATTACGGGTTAAACTCAAAAATTATAAAAAACATTACAAATGAGATTATTTCCCCTCTAACATACCTTATAAATGTATGCATAAAAGATGGAATATACCCCACTGTATTGAAAATCTCTAGAGTTATACCTACCCACAAAAAAGGCCCAACTACCCACTTAAATAATTTTAAACCAATATCAATCATTCCAATGTTCTCTAAAATTATCGAAACGTTCTAAAAAACAAAGTACTACGAAAAAACAAACTCTTCAATAGCTCACATTTTGGTTTCCAAAGTTTGTACTCGACTACGATTGCCATAAATAAATTAATTGAAATTATAAATGGTGGTTTTAATAATAGGGATTACATTGGAGCTTTATTTTGTAATCTCACAAAAGCCTTTGATTGTGTTTCTCCTCAAATATTGTCTGAAAAACTGATGCACTATAAATTTAATCCTATTAGATTAAAGGTAATCCACTCATATGAGCAACAGAAAACAACTTGTTGACTTTAATGGCAATACATCAGAACTGAGCGATATTACATATGACTTGCCGCAGGGACCGGTGCTGGGACCATTGCTTTTCCTAATCTACATAAATGATCTGGGGAGCTTTGACCCTAGTACTGATCTTGTGCTTTTCGCAGATGATACAGCTGCCATAAAGAAAGCTAAATCCAAACAGGATATCACCAACGCTATGAGGGAAACACAGCTGAAGGTTACAGACTGGTTTGTTAGTAATCAACTTAACCTTAATGAGTCAAAAACTCAAAAAATATACTTTTCCCTGAGAGACTTATCTCAATTGGAAATACCAGACTATGTCAATTTCTTGGTGTTTATCAAAGACAGGTTGTCATAGAATGTACAGGGTGGCCCACATAAGATAACCCACCACCTTATCTCGAAATCCGTCAGTCACGCAATAAAAAGCTTATTACAAAATTTATTTGATAAAAATCAAAATTTTATTTTATTATAATTTCGCTTATACCGGGTGGTTAGATTTTCCTGTATTAGAGTCAACTTTTTTATTTGAAATACAACACCCTATAATTTTTTTTTTCAAGAAATCGAGATATTAAAAATTTTTTTTTCGAACTGTAATTTACATATCACTACCATTGTGATATAACATGTCACCCAAGGAATGAAATTAAGATTTTTTTATGTAGTTACTATAGGGGTGTCTCCTATACTCAACTTATTAAGGCATTTTTCAAACAAGCATATTTTAAATTTTTCAAATGACACCACGTATATTTCGATTTTATCGGATTAGGCAGTTAATTTAGTATCATTTCATATATATATGACTATACCTAAAGTGGACGGTTTTCACATAACTTACATTTTTTAAAATGTTTGCGCTTTTTTCCTGAAGAAAGCTTTAAAAGTAAGGGTAGTAGGCTGCGACCATCATATAAAAACACCGGTATTTTAGTAGTAGTAGATTTTTTTATGTAGTTACTATAGGGGTGTCTCCTATACTCAACTTATTAAGGCATTTTTCAAACAAGCATATTTTAAATTTTTCAAATGACACCACGTATATTTCGATTTTATCGGATTAGGCAGTTTTAGTATCAATTATATATATATATATATATATATATATATATATATATATATATATATATATATATATATATATATGACTATACCTAAAGTGGACGGTTTTCACATAACTTACATTTTTTAAAATGTTTGCGCTTTTTTCCTGAAGAAAGCTTTAAAAGTAAGGGTAGTAGGCTGCGACCATCATATAAAAACACCGGTATGTCAATGGGCATGAAAAAAACTTTCCTGGGGTACAGTTTGGAAAAAAACGATACTATTTTATATGTGTCCCTTTTGTTTTCCGCGTATATGCTTCGGAATCCGGAGTATTTATTGTAAATAAAAAAAAATATATTTTGGCATTTTTCATTTCAATTATCCGGTTTAGAGAAAAGTGAAGAAGAAAATGTCTGCAGACCGTTATTATAGAATATAGAAATATATATATATATATATATATATATATATATATATATATATATATATATATATATATAAATTCACCACTGGACATAAACTGTTTTAATAATAAATATCAATAACTACATTTAATATCAATAGCTAACTAAATTTAATACTGCTAAACTAATTTAAATAATAAACTACATAAGTTATTGCCAATTTTCGACATGATTTCCATCTTTTACTTTACATGTTGTATATATAATTTCCAAACGACCTATAGCATTTCTGACTGCGTCGCCTTGGTTGATATGATTGATGTCCTCCCTAATTTTGGTTTTAAGGTGTTCCACGTTATTGCTCCTATTTTTGTAGACTTCTTCTTTCAACGTTCCCCTAAGAAATACTGTAGGGGCGTGAGATCAGGGCTTCTAGCTGGCAAATCGATAGTGCCGTGTCTATCAATCCATGTTTGAAAATTTTGATTTAGAATCCTATAACAAGAACGGCAGTACGGTATGGAGCACTATCTTCACCATATTCTCTTTTAAATCGTCTGGCAGTTGATAAATAAGAGCTAATATTTCATTTCTAAGCATATATATATATATATATATATATATATATATATATATATATATATATATACACATCCTCAAGTGGATGGCTCCTCTTTTAATAGGCCATTTGCATTGAATAGGTCCTCCGTATACGGAGGAACTATAGATTTCCGTTAACTGATAGTATTTGACGTTCGGAAGCACCTGACAAAAATTGAGGGGGAGGACCCAAATCTCGTTTATGGATATTATGGATCTTTTAGTTCGAGACTTATCCGCATTCAGCGATGACGCTACAGTCGAGCATATATATTTAAGGCGTATATTTTAACGTTTACTTTACAGTGGGTAAGTCTTCCCATGAATATTTAATTTCGGACCTACGATATATAGGTCCTCTGTAACACTGACAACGCTGCATTTTTATACGGTTATTTTTAGACGTAGAAAAAATCTTAATTTGCCGCTGATGTTTCTATAGCCGCAATTTTGCAGCTCAATCTTTCCAAACTAGAAATTTCCCTTGTTAAGATGAATATATGAAAATGAATCCTAACAAATATGTATTTTTATTTTATCAGCGTATGTGTGAATTTAGGTAACATATGGAAAACATTTTTATTTTTGATTTTAACAAAAAATTTACTCTATATAAAAAAATTGTCATAATATACAAGTTACGCGAAAAAACATGTAAAAAGCAATTAGACAAAACAAAACAAATGAAAAATCAAATTGTATTACTTTCCTCGTAAAGGAAAGTATTTTTGTACGAGGTATATTTTTAGGTAATTTGATGATCAATAGGGAGTAAATGCGTAACATATTTTATCGACAACTTTTTTATTTTTTATTCCAATTCCAATACAAAAAATTAATTTGAGCATCATATTTCATTTTTGGAATATCCTGTACATATAGTTGCTTGTGTAAAATATGCACTTATCCGAGTGTTTTTATAAAAAAATTTTAATTATTAAACGAGTGTATTCCATATTTTCGTCATTTACTGTATAAAATTGAACCAAAATTATTAATCTCTAGTCTACATTTTCTTCAGAAATTCATCTCCATCATGAGGATTTTTCTCTTTTGGGGTACATCATTCGAGGAATCATATTTTCGGTAGAGGAAAGTTTACAAATTGCCTGCTTCCTTTATACATTGACTCGAAAGAAGGCAGCCAAAGTGTATTTACAATTATTATTAAGGACTTTTTCGTGTTTGTTTCCATTAAATTTTGTTAATAATTCTGGAACAGAAAATATATATATATAACACAAAACATTATAAGTTAATAAAATGGATGGTAATCTATCCTAGAGGAAATTGATAATTCGGAAGCAGTACATTCATCGTCTGTTAGATGCACATCATCAGATGAAAATAATCAGGACATTTGGTTCAATAATTTAATTTTTGATTAAAAAGTTAAACATGATTAACATTGACAAGACATAGTCATCGAAATGCACTGCATAGGACTCTATAAAATGGGTTTCATCGCCATAAAAATACTCTAGCAAGTCAAGGTCACCTGAAACTTTAATCATTTACTTCATTAAAAATGTCACCTGTGAGGTACATTTGTCATAACTGAATATGTGACAACATCTTTGGAAGATTTATCCACCGTGATTTGTAAAATCTAGATATATGCGGAGGACCCATTTTCGTTCTGGTAATTAAATATACAACAGGAGGAATCATTAGATTAAGATGTACATCCGTTCACTACTGTCGTTCTGAAAAGAACAGTTTTGCTGACGTTTCGCCAAAATCACATTTGGCATTTTCGAAGCTTTCTTTCTCGCGTCCGAATGTAGTCTCTATTCTTCGTAATCTTAACGTAAACAAATTGTCAAAAACCCACTTTTTTGTGTACATTTAATATTATTTTTAGTTTGAAATACGTGTGTGTAGTTGAAAGAAAATATTGAAAATAACAATTTATCATTCATTCATGAATAAAGTGCTAAAGATAAAAGTTTGCTATCAATATGGACAGAAGACATCATTTAAGCAGTGGCAGCTCGCGGGTGAAAAAGTAAAGCAAATGAAGCAAGAAAATATTGCAATAATTTTTTTTTCAGAATTTTTTTTATATTTGGAAGGGGTAGAATATTTTTTACGACTAAATTTTGTATACTAAATCAATTCTCCTATCCTTCATAGCAGCAAATTTATTTATTCCTCATAAAATGGATGACTTGCCCTAATCTCCTCCAGACATTCCTTTTTAAATTGAAATATTGCCTAGAGAAGTAAGTCTTTTTTGAGATATTGTATTTCTTAAATAAGTTTTTACACCTTTGAGGTAAGAAAAACTTCTTTCCACTGAAGCACTTCTCGACAGTATTGTCAAAATAAGGGAAAACACTTGCTTGGTTAAAATATCTTTATTTTCATTAATTTTTTTCACTTGCTCTTGCAGGGATATATTCCAATTACTGTCATTGGCAAAAATAAGACCAGGCTCATTTTTAAGTCGTTGACTTTTTGAAAATATTTCCCCATATAACTGTAACAAATTTTCAAACCGGCCAGTCGGAAAATTTAAACTATATCCGGAAAATTTAGCAAAATCTGCCCAACATAAAAATGTAAGTTTTTCAGAATCTTAAAAGCTTAGAGTCATTTCCATTAAAATGTGGTCCAATATTTCATAAAAAAGGGTTCTATACTTAGCAATAATTACTTCAGGTGAAAGCTTAGCAAACTCACGTTTATAATAATTTATTTCTGTAATAGAATTTGCTTTATCAAACATGGTATTAAAATTACAGAGCGCCTCACGACAGCGTTTTATATTGGATATGCAAAAATGAATGTCAAACGATTTTTTTTGAAGAACGCAACTTGAACAATCACATTTACCAACGAGTTTCTGTAATTGTTGGTATACGCCTCATAGATGCAGATGTAAGAGTATACGTTCGTTTGGCTGACTGATGAAAATGAGGGAATACCACTAAGGCTTGCAAAAAAATTCGACATATACAGCCTGCGGCGCTTTTTTTTTTTTTTTTTTTTTTTGAACATCACACTTGTGTCATCGTAACATTGCCCTATTAATTTATTTATGTTTATAGTCAAATTGGTCCAAAATTTGATCCAATAGAGAATATATATGCACAGAAAAAAACTGTGTGTTCATTATTTCATTTAATTTAAATAATCAGAAATGCATTTCGTTTTGAATAGTTTTCGAGTCACCAGTAAAAACATTTTTAATTATTTTGTGATGATCTTTTAGTTCTTAAGAACTTCTCGATATTAATAAACCTAAAAACTTTTTTTTAAAGTCCCCCTATTTATTGACTCACTGATCTCATCATGGCCGCGAAAGACTAACTCTTGTTTACAAGGTACAAAGCAAGCACATATTTATGTGCTTGCTTTGTGAGATATATAATAAATATAGTCTATTTAATCGGACGTTTTCGTTAAAATGTATTTTATATAGTTTAGCATTTTCTTTTAAAGTGTCAGCTATAGTGCTTTGATTTTTTACAAATGTTTTTAGCATTAATTCGCATTTTAAATGCTCCGCCGAGTCTTCATGATTATGTAAAGATCTTCGTATATTTAACATACCTGCAAATCCTTCCTTATTCCACAATGGATATTTATTGGAAACTAGTAAACAAGGCCAGCAAAACAATTTTTGTAATATTTGACTACTACATAACCATTTGTACGCCGAAAACCAGGATGACGATTAAAACTCTGATCTTGTTCCTTCCATCGATTAAATGGAGTTTCCAACAAAATGCAAACCACATCCGTGATCGGATTCATCAATAATATAAATTAATAAACCCGACACCTAATAAAGTTGTAACACCATAAATAAATAATATAACACAAAACAGTCAAGTAAACTGGAAAGGAACTAACCGGTTGCAGCGAAATCCGTGACAATAAAAGTAAACAACCACCCCAAACTGAACGACACGTGGCTGTAGCGTACTGCGTTAGCAATTCACCGAGAGCCTTGTATGGCGCTGGTTAACACTAATCTTCCATGCGGTCGACGTCATCGCGAACGCGTTGTCATGGCAACGTAGTAGGAAGATCGTAAACTAAACATAGCACCTCCAGCAATGTCTAAGCGGTTTGCGCCATTGTTAAAGACATGCCGCCAACGGTCAAATAAAATATTTATTCGAGTTTATTTTTTGCCAATTAGGTGAATAAATGAATGTAAAAACTTAAATTTTAAGAGATATATAATAAATATAGTTAGATGTTTGCTTGTTTATTTTTCCTGGAGAAGTAGCAATTCACCTACTTCACCTGAATAGCCGCCACTACATTTAAGTGAACATCAAGCACTTGGGGCTGAAGGAATGTTCCAAGGACTTCATCAGGTGGGCGTAGCTCAAGAATTCGGAACAACACAATGTCATTAACAGATTATGGAATCGATTTTTACACAAGATTCTGTTCAGGAAAGGCCAAGAACTGGCAGATCGCGTCGTACAACGGCTGTTCAAGATCGTTATTTACGGGCTATCAGTCACGAGAGATCCAACTATTCGTGCGTCTCGAAGAAAAACTTCCGTGCGTGGAGTTCATGAAGTAACTCTTTGTGTTCAGTCCATCAGAAAATGATTTTGGGAGTTTGGCTTAAGAAGTTATAGGGCATATCGAGCACCTCGCTTATCACCGGCTGACCGTAAGGATCATTTAAATTGGGCAAGGGAACATCAACATTTCAATATGGAATGGAACTCAGTGTTGTTCGCTGATGAATCTCGGTTTGGTCTCTTTAGTGACAGCCGACGCGTACGAGTTTGAAGGAATTAGTCAACCTAAAAGTTTTAATTTGTTTGCAATACCAGTAGGGTCGACTGCGTTCCAGATTTACAGTGTTTGTTATTCTGCATTGAGATCAAGCAATAATTACTAAAAACATTTAGCATTTGTTAAGAGTTTAAGCAACACACTTCTTTATTATTGTGACTATTACCTCAAGATGCAACGATCTTTCAAATATTGCAGAAACAAGGAATTTTTAAACTTTGTGTTGTTGTGTGTTTTACCATGCAGTTTTCAACCCTAGTTGCATGGATCGGGCTAGCGAAATTATTAAATTAGGAGGTTATAGAATATTCTGTTCCTCAAATTGTCAAATCCAACATCTCAAGATTGAAGAGTTCAAAAAACACTACGAAACTAAACTCGAAGCACTCGAAAAAGAACTAAAAATCAGAGAGGAATATATTGCACGAATTAAAAGCTCTAGCCTAAGTTTCGAAAAGGACGCTACAGACGCTGAGAAGTTCACCGCTCACTTGGAAAGACTGAATGAATATAATAAGGCTTTGACTAAAAAAATCGAAGAACTTAACAATAAGGAAAAGATGTCAATCAGTTTTCTGCTTTTTTTCAAGAACAAAGCCTCTGGCTACATGCCTATTTCAAGGATAAGGAGACCACCTTCGTTCAAAAGGAAGCTTATTGAGTTTGTTCTAAGAAATTATGTTCATCCATACAAAGGCAGTTGCAAAAAAAATCCCAACCCAATTCAGGGACAGCACTCAGCCAAGGATCCAGTCCCTTAATCTTCCAGATATTGTATGTTTGATTGAGACTTGGTTTTCAGAAGCTGAAATTCAGCATGTTAGATTGACAAATTATATATTTGCTAATTTTCATTGTCGCTCTGACTCTGCAGGTTGTGGAGTAGCCATTTTTGTTAAAAAATGTATAGAATTTCAAAATATTTCATATTTCAATTCATATCTGCAAAAATTATTTATTCTAATAGGGAATTTAATATATTATGTTTATATAGGCCGCCTCGGAGTAGTTTTCCCGATTTTGTAGAGTTCCTTGACCATATATTATCTAGAAAATATTTTTCAGTAAGCATTTATATGTGTAGACCTTAATGTTAATTTAGACGTAAATAATTCATCGACAGAATCAAAATCACTGTTGCATTTATTCTCTGCTTATGGATATTCTCAGTGTATAAATGATTTCACTAGAATTCAGGGCAATCATAAATCAATTATAAACAACATTTTTACTAACGCAAATTTAGCAGAACTAGATTGTAGTATTGTTTTTTGTGATCTGTCTGATCACTACATGCAACGTGTTATTTGCCTGTGTAGTCCTATTGTCACAACTACTTCGTCTTTTTATTATAGGAATTTTAAATCTAAACATAATATTAATACATTTATTGAATAAGTAGCCACTGAAAATTGGAATGTGTGTTTTGAACACAGCCACAATACAGATGAAATATTTACTTCTTTTTTTAATCAGTTTAACACAATAATCTTAATTTGCTTTCCTGAAGAACGTCATGTAAAAAGTAGTAAACAAAAAAAGGCAAACAAATGGGTAACAAATGAAATTAAAAATACGGGACAAATGTTGCGTGATATTTTTAAAGCCTATAAAAAACTAATTCCACTCTTCTCTACGAACTGTACTCAGCTCTAAAAAAACGCACAAAACCATTATTTATACTGCCAAACATAACTTTTTTAATAATCAAATATTAGCAGCCGAAAATAAATCAGCTGCAGCATGGAAAATCATAAAAAATGAAACCTCGGCCAATGCACCTAAATGTGTACCGAGTGAACTTAAAAACGGTGACAGATTAATTAACATCAACAATTCTGCTGAAGAATTTAATAATTTTTTTATTGAAACACCTAAAGCGCTCATCCAGCAAAATCAATTACAACAAAATCTGAATATTAACAGGAAGTTAGCGTAATACTAAAAAAAGTAATTAAAAAATATTCTCAGGGTTTTGACGAAATTCCTTGTTCAGTGTTAGGGCACGTGGTGGAATACATTAAATATCCACTGGCAGCATTAATTAATAAGTCATTTGATGATGTATTATTTCCATCCTTGTTAAAGCAGGGTGTGGTAATCCCTATCCACAAAAAAGGGACAGTGGATCAGCTTCATAATTATCGCGGGATTTCTTTACTTTCTGTTTTCTCGAAACTCTTTAAAAATGCATTTTGTGAGAATCTTAAACACTTTGTTGCGTTCAATCAAATATTGAGTACTTCGCAATTTGGATTTCGTGAAGGACTTTCTGCAGAAGATGCTTTATTAAGGCTCATTAAATGTGTTATGACAAATTTAGATGAAAAGAACAAAACCTTATGTCAACTTTGATCTTTCTCGTGCATTATAATCGCCTACCTGACTATTTGAAAAATTTAAAAAGCATTCCACTCTTCAAGCGAAATGTAAGAGACTTGCTAATTAAATATAGTTAAAAAAATGTGATAATATATCGCTTTACCAGACTTATAAACCAAGCCATAGCACTCCAGGTTTTCCCCAAAGTACTCAAAATAGCAAAAGTTGTCCCTATCTTTAAAAATAAGGGCTCTCCAGATGATCTCACTAATTATCGCCCTAACTCATTGCTACCGATCCTATCCAAGGTGTTTGAGACCATCTTGAAAGCACAGATTACAAGACACTTCGAGTCAAATAACCTCTTTTTCCAACAGCAGTTTGGTTTCAATACCAAAAGGACTACTGCTCATGCTATTGACTGTCTTGTGCGGCATGTGATTGAAAGTTTTGAGAATGGCTGCGATACTTATGTCTGCTGTCTAGATCTTACAAAGGCGTTCGATTGCGTTTCTCATGGGATCCTACTGAAGAAACTTCCTTATTATGGTTTTCAGCCAGGGAGCATAGGTCTCCTAAAATCATATTTAGCTGATAGGACCCAGTTTGTATCTTGCAATCAAGTCACATCCATGAGTAGAGCAGTCAAGTGCGGTGTGCCCAAGGGCTCTGTGCTTGGTCCTGTCCTCTTTTTGATTTATATAAATGACCTTGACAACTTCTAATCGGCGGGAAACCTAATTTTGTTTGCTGACAATACCACAACATTCACTTCTTATCTTCCTTCGCAGATTGAAAACTCGGTATCTCTGAAACTGCCTCAAACATCGAAGACTGGTTTGTCACTAACAGACTGTGTATGAATGCTGGCAAAACCCAATCAATATATTTCACTTTGAGTAAAGGTAAAAAAGATCATAGATTTTTGGCAGATTACTCCAAGGAAGTGAATTTTCTGGGGGTAACTCTAGATACTGTGCTATCATGGAAAAACCATGTGATGCAGCTTGGTAGGAAGCTATCAAAGTCCAGTTATTTGATCAGGAACCTAAGTGTGTATCTACTGGAACTCTTCTGGCAGCCTACCATGGCTACTTTGGCTCTCTCATGTCTAATGCCGTACTAGAGTGGGGTCATTCTCCACATGCTAAGTTGATTTTTAAACAACAAAGAAGATGTGTAAGGCTTGTAGCAGGGCTGAAGTCGGCAGAGTTTTATTAGATATAGGTTAATGACTCTTCCCTGCATATACATCCTGCAGTGTCTTTTGCATGTCAGACAAAACCATCAGCTTTCCATCTCGCATCACGATGTACATGACTATCAGACAAGGTATGGCGCTAATCTAATAATTACCCATCTCCGCCTCACTAGGGCTAGGGTTGGCACTAACTATTATAGTGCAAAGTTTTTCAATTACTTACCCTCTTATATTAGAGGCTTAGAGATGAACACCTTGAAAAAATACCGTCTGCAGAATGCTTTTTATACTTTTGAGGAGTATTTCAATATTGGCTTCCAACTTTTAGTTTTGGTTACTGTGTTTTTTTAAATGTTTATTATTTTCTAATTGTATTTTATTATGATAGGTACATTTGAAACTTTTTAGCATTATCCACTGACTATTGTGCATCAATTTTCAGAATTTTTAAAATTGTTATGGAGTGTTTGACTGCAAACCTATGCATTTTACTTTTGTACGTAGGTAAGAAATGTTTTTATGTTGTTTTTTTTTAACTATTTTTAAGAATGTCTTATATAACTATATTTTTATATAGTATTGTGCTTAAATCAATATGTAGGCATTATTTTCTTTCATAATACATTGTCCTTTATTCATTTATTGTTATTTTGACTTGTGTAAATGCAATTTTGTTGTGTACTGACATCAATAAAGATCTATCTATCTATCTATCTATATATATAGCTTTTATAGTTTAAGAGAATACTTTGAATGTCATGACTTTTAGTAATTTATTGTTTTCTTTGTACTTTGTTTTTATATACACTTCTATGTTGTATGTAACTGCTTTAATTAATTAGGTAATTAAATATAATTGTATTGACGTTTTCCATACATATTGTATGTCTCGAGAAATAAAAGTTTTTCATTTCATTTCATACTACGGAGGTTCCATAATGGTATGGGCAGGGATCTGCTTTGACGGTTGAACAAATTTATATATCTGTAGGAAGACAATGAATAGTTAGATGTACACCGACGATGTTGTTCAGAGCATACTTCCAAATTTTCAAGTAGTTATAGGTGAAAATTTCATTTATATCGACGACAATGCCCGTCCCCACCAAACTCATCAAGTATTTGATTCCCATCGAGCAAGTGTGGGACATGCTTGGAAGGGCACTAAGGGATCACCAACCAGCACCCGAGAACAATCAATAGCTATTGGAAATTCTACCGATATTATGGCAACAGATCTCCGAGAATAGTATCAACAATTTAATTAGAAGTATGCCAAGACGTTTAAATGAAGTAATTCGTTGTAGGGGAGAAAATACCCACTATTAACAATCAAATAAATTTGCCAAACTAACTCTGATACAACATCTTTATTATAAGTAAAATGGATATTTCAGTTAAAACATTATTTTATTATGACACATCATTAAAATTACCATTATTTTTGCTTTGTATAAACGTATTTGGTTTAAATATAATCAGATATTTTTAAAATTTCTCAGGTTTTTTTTTAACTTTTTGTGCAAAAATTGAAAAACCTTACTCAGAGGATATCAAAACTTTTGTTCACAGAAGATCCTTTTCTCTGAGCAACATATCTAATTTTAAACTATTTCTTTCTTCTAATGATATGTCAGAGTTGTATGTCATGAATGATGTGAAAGAAGCTTGGCATGGCGCTAATCTAATAATTAACCATGTCCACCTCACTAGGGCCAGGGTGGGCACTAACTATTATGGTCCAAAGTTTTTCAATTACTTACCCTCTCATATTAGAGCCTTAGAGATGAACACCTTTAAGAACACCTCGAAAAAATACCTTCTGCAGAATGCTTTTTATACTTCTAATGATATGTCAGAGTTGTATGTCATGAGTGATGTGAAAGAAGCTTGAGATTATTTTCACAATAGCTTAATTTACCTCTTGGATCTGATCTGACCTGTCTTGAAAATTGACAGCTGCATAGTTCTAATAAATGGGTAAATCCAGATCTTAGTAAAGAAAGCAAAGAATTAAAAAAACCTATTTTGGTTTAGTAAAAATTCAAATAGCGTAATTATAAAGGAACAATATGGTGATGCCAAGAAAAATTTTAATACAAAATAGAATTGACAAAAAGAGGTTTTTCCTCTTTTTGTTGCAACTGATTCTACTAACCCAACAAAAACTATATGAAAGGTATTCAATGAAAATCTGGGTCGTTATAAATGCAAAGGCAATCCAATTTCCATTATATTTAATACCCTACTACTACTGATCCCTTTGCAATCAGTAACCTATTCTGTAACTACTTTGCAAAAGATATTGAGGCTAAAATTCTAAACTGGTCAGATGTGCAACTAGACATTAATATGAATATAAATTCTTTATGCCACATATTTCCATACAGGAAATGCTTTCAGCTTTAAATAATTTAAAAAATAAAAGAGCCTGCAGCTCTAGATATATATATATATATATATATATATATATATATATATATATATATATATATACCCCTTTTTGTTATCAAATAGCATGGGACTATATGAAAACCCCTTTAAACTACATTTTGAACCTAATAAATACAGGAATTTTTCCTGAAAGATTAAAATATTTATTTTTTATTTTATTTATTTACTCAATTTCATACAATTTGTAAAATATATAATTAATCTAATTGATTATATTGGTTTTATTCTTAAAAAACTATAAGAAGTACCTAAATTCAAGAGCATCTGTATGTACTCATGTACTGTTTCTCCCTTATTGAAATTTTACACAAATGAATCTATTTCTTAATATAAATAAAACTAAAACTATTGCATTAGCAATATAAAGAGTTGGAATGAAGAAACATATACATAAATATGGATGATGTAGGCACCGGGGTAACCACAAACCTGTATCTTTCTATAATTATTTTACTGTTAAATTATTATGAGTTGTTATAAACATGTTTTGCTTTTTTTGTTAAACGTTTTTATATTTAAATGTACTTTTATTTGATTAGGCAGCATGTTGTAAAATTTTAAGGCCCGGTAATCTAAAAATCATAAATTTATATCTCGATAATTCAATGGTAAGGTCCAATGATTATTTTTATTTGATTTGTGTATAAAAGAGCATGAGGCATGTATGTACAATAAATTTATGTTACTAATTTCCTCGCTATATAATAGGTTTGTTGAGTAGAGCCTATTTCTACTGAAAATTATTTTTAAGATATAGTTTTGAATAACTTCCAGTGAGCAAAGATTACTTTTGTATACTCCTCCCCATATTATTAGACCATACCTAAGTAGAGATTCTACTAAAGATTTATAAAGCAATTATATCAATTTACTACTCAAAAACTCTCTCAACATATAAAATTTGTATATGAGATTGCTAAGTGTGTTTGTTAAGTGTATAATGTGGTCTGTCCATTTCAGGTGATGATCGATTATTATTGCTAGATATTTTATGTTCTTAACTGCTTTGATTTTATGATATTGATATCATGGGTCACTGATAACAATACTCTCAAAGGGAGGTCTATTTGCCTTTGTAATTGAGAAAGCTATGTAATGGGAGTCAAGGCAGTTTTTTAACTATAATGGAACCTTTCACTGCCTTTAGCCTTGTTTCCTCCCAAGTATTTCCCGAGAATATTAATTTATTTTTCAGTTTAAAAGCGAATTTAAATATGCTATAAAAAGTATAGGTCCTAGAATAGTACCCTGAGGAACACCTATTTTAATTTTTAATGGTTCACTAATAGTATTATTTATTTTTACATGTTGATATTTGTCTGACAGGTAGCTGATAAAGAATTCCAACACTGCGCCCCGTCTCCCACACTGCATAAGAATATCAATCAGTTGGTCATGAGGCACAGTGTCAAAGGCCTATGAAAGGTCAAGAAAAATAGTCATGCATTTTTTACTGGTATTGCAGCTATTTACGTCTGATGTGAGGCGATACATTGGGTCTGATGTACTCAAACCTTCTGTAAAGCTAAACTGTTTATCTGATAAAATGTTATACATTTTAAAAAATTGGGTCAATCTATTCTTTAGACACTTCTTGAAAATTTTTGCAAAATTGTTTATAAGGCTTATTGGTCGATAGTTTTCAATGTTGTTTTTAAAGCCCGCTTTATGTATGGGAGTAATTATTGAATCCTTAAATTGTTTTCGCACTATTCCCGTTTTAAAAGTTGAATTTATGATATGTGTTAATGGCTTTATTATATCCAAATGAAGCATTTTATTAAGTTTTGACGTTGTTTCATCTTTACCGGGGCACTATCATTTTTTAGAGCAGCAATTTGATTTATTACCTCATTTTCCTATACAGGTCTTAGGTACATAGATGCCATATTACTAGTTTTTGTTTTAAAAGGATGTTTGGGTCTCTGTATCTAATGTGCCATTTTTATATCTATATTTGTAAAGTAATTGATGCAGTAATTGCCATCTCAAGATTATTGTGAAATGTCTTGTTGGCTACAACAGCAAAAGGAGTGTTTGTTTTTTTGTTAAGAGTATTTGTAGCATCATTTATTAGTTGATAAGTTTTTTTAATATTATTGTGATTTTTTCTATTTGTTCGTTAAAGAATCTAAATTTTTGAGTTTTTATTAATTTGTCAACTTTATTTCGATATATTTTGTAGTGAATTTCCAAAGGTATTGAAGAATGTTTTAAGATTTGTTTCTTTAATTTATCTTTATGTATGACAGAGGTAATTAGATCCTCTGTTATCCATTCCTTTAATATGGTGAAGTAATTCCTTTATATAAAAAAGGGGATGCAGAAATTGTATAAAACTATAGACCAATAACTGGTTTGTTGTCCTTTTCAAAAATCCTAGAAGAGATATTAAAAACAAGATTTGAAAGATTTCTACAAAAATATAACTGGCTTACTCTTACTCTACCAATCCTGCAGCATTTAGTTTTGTGCAGTTTATTTATTCTTCTATAAACCAGGGTTATTATACAATCGCTCTGTTCTTTGATCTGACATGAGCCTTTGATTATGTGGACAGTTCAATACTTGTGGAAAAGGTAAACTCCCTTGGTTTTCGGGGCTATACAAGTGATTTAATTAAATTGTTTCTCTCTAATCGAATTAAACCTTAGTAATATTAGCTCAGAGTATTAGGAGTTAAAATATGGTGTACCTCAGGGAAGTGTTCTGTCTCCTTTGCTCTTTTTACTATTCATTGATGATCTTGAAGCTGAACTAAATCTCGATTCTGAATCTGTATTAGTCTCATATGCAGATGACACTTCAATTGTTCTGAGCGATTTGTCACTGCAAAATGTTAAAGACCGGGCAAATACGATCCTTTAGTTATTTAGTTCTTGGTGAACCAAAAATAAACTAATTGTTAATGCAACAAAAACACAAATTGTGACCTTTTCTCTGAGACGTCATATCTCAGACTTCACACTAGAAATGAACGGTACTCAAATTGAAAAGATTAACAAGTGTAAGTTTCTAGGTTTAAAATAAATAATGATCTATGCTTGATGGCACATATTGAACATGTCACAGGGAAGCTGAAATCTGCCTATTTCGCAATTATAAATTTAAAAAATCTTCTATCAACTAAACAGTTAATAAATGTATATTATGCATTAGCATATAGTCATCTAAAATAAATGATTTTGTATTGGGGTCAAGCAACTGATGTGAATCATCACAAATACATATGTTGAATGAAATTTCTTTATTGTTTTCCAAACTCCAAATTTTACCAATTTGCCTATAGAATCTAAAAACATGGTTAAAAATATTGAATCATGGTTTGCTGAGAACGGATCAATCTTAAATAAGTCCAAGTCTGGTATGATCATCTTTGAATCAGGAACAAGACCTCAAAGTCCACGGAATTTCACAATAGGTGATTTTGACATTAAGATGGAGGAATCTACTAAGTTTCTGGGTCTGTAAACATACAATCGCATATTAGAAGTAGCGACAATCATGATTACAACACCAGAACCACAGATTGTCTAATGCCGGCTTACCACTGCAAGAGCCAGAGATGGCCACAATCGTTTTGCCATACAATTTTACAATGTTCTGCCGACTCAAATAAAAACTCTTGATCCTGTAAAGCCTAAACTAAAAGTCAAGGCATATCTTAAGTCTAAGGCATTCTACTCGCATGCAGAGTATTTGGGCAACAATTTCTCAGATTTGTCCTGAAATTGGCCACTTGGCATGGCTTTAATGTATCAGGTTATCTGGAGTCAACCAGAGAGTCCACCTTCATAATTGTATAAACATATGTATTTGTGATGTTTCATGGCTGTTATGACTTTCACACCGCCTTTCTTCTTCAACATGTTTTATTATTAAGAATTTGTTTTATGTATGTATAATTCAATGACATATTTGTTTTATATCATTTTACGACGTGTTTTATATACTACTTTATGATTTATTGTCTTGTAATTGATCTATTGACTGATTGTCAGTCTGTTTAATTATTGTAAGCCGGATTCGGTTATTTGTTTAATTGTAGCTATTAATTGACCTGTGAAAATATTTTAATATGTCTGTTACTAATAAATTCATTCATTCATTCATTCAATTTCATCTTTTCCGTTGGCCATTTTGACCTACCTAACTATAAACTATCAGGCAATGAAATAAGAGGAAGTATGTAAGTAACTATAGTGAGGCAAGAGCTAGTTTTGGCCTGGAACTCTTGAAGTCTAGAAGGGTAAAATCGGAATTTACTTTCTTTTTAAGTTAATTACTGGTTTGATAGAGAGAGATAGACTGTTCAGAATTGTTATATTTGATCATATCATTTTTCAGAGCAGCAATTTGATTTATTACCTCATTTTCCTATACAGGTCTTAGGTACATAGATGCCATATTACTAGTTTTTGTTTTAAAAGGATGTTTGGGTCTCTGTATCTGTTGTGCCATTTTTATATCTATATTTGTAAAGTAATTGTTGCAGTAATTGCCATCTCAAGATTATTTTGAAATGTCTTGTCAGCTACAACAGCAAAAGGAGTATTTGTTTTTTTGTTAAGAGTATTTGTAGCATCATTTATTAGTTGATAAGTTTTTTTAATATTATTGTGATTTTTTCTATTTGTTCTTTAAAGAATCTAAATTTTTGAGTTTTTATTAATTTGTTAACTTTATTTCGATATATTTTGTATTGAATTTCCAAAGGTATTGAAGAATGTTTTAAGAGTTGTTTCTTCAATTTATCTTTATGTATGACAGAGGTAATTAGATCCTCTGTTATCCATTCCTTTAATATGGTGAAGTAATTCCTTTATATAAAAAAGGGGATGCAGAAATTGTATAAAACTATAGACCAATAACTGGTTTGTTGTCCTTTTCAAAAATCCTAGAAGAGATATTAAAAACAAGATTTGAAAAATTTCTACAAAAATATAACTGGCTTACAAATGCCCAGCGTGGGTTTAGACATGATTACTCTACAAATCCTGCAGCATTTAGTTTTGTGCCGTTTATTTATTCTTCTATAAACCAGGGTTATTATACAATTGCTCTCTTCTTTGATCTGACATGAGCCTTTGATTATGTGGACAGTTCAATACTAGTGGAAAAGGTAAACTCCCTTGGTTTTCGGGGCTATACAAGTGCTTTAATTAAATTGTTTCTCTCTAAGCGAATTAAACCTTAGTAATATTAGCTCAGAGTTAGGAGTTAAAATATGGTGTACCTCAGGGGAGTGTTCTGTCTCCTTTACTCTTTTTACTATTCATTGATGATCTTGAAGCTGAACTAAATCTCGATTCTGAATCTGTATTAGTCTCATATGCAGATGACACAATTGTTCTGAGCGATTTGTCACTGCAAAATGTTAAAGATCGGGCAAATACGATCCTTTAGTTATTTAGTTCTTGGTGAACCAAAAATAAACTCATTGTTAATGCAACAAAAACACAAATTTTGACCTTTTCTCTGAGACATCATATCTCAGACTTCACACTAGAAATGAACGGTACTCAAATTGAAAAGATTAACAAGTGTATGTTTCTAGGTTTAAAAATAAATAATGATCTATGCTTGATGGCACATATTGAACATGTCATAGGCAAGCTGAAATCTGCCTATTTTGCAATTATAAATTTAAAAAATCTTCTATCAACTAAACAGTTAATAAATGTATATTATGCATTAGCATATAGTCATCTAAAATAAATGATTTTGTATTGGGGTCAAGCAACTGATGTGAATCATCACAAATACATATGTTGAATGAAATTTCTTTATTGTTTTCCAAACTCCAAATTTTACCAATTTGCCTATAGAATCTAAAAACATGGTTAAAAATATTGAATCATGGTTTGCTGAGAACGCATCAATCTTAAATAAGTCCAAGTCTGGTATGATCATCTTTGAATCAGGAACAAGACCTCAAAGTCCACGGAATTTCACAATAGGTGATTTTGACATTAAGATGGAGGAATCTACTAAGTTTCTGGGTCTGTAAACATACAATCGCATATTAGAAGTAGCGACAATCATGATTACAACACCAGAACCACAGATTATCTAATGCCGGCTTACCACTGCAAGAGCCTGAGATGGCCACAATCGTTTTGCCATACAATTTTACAATGTTCTGCCGACTCAAATAAAAACTCTTGATCCTGTAAAGCCTAAACTAAAAGTCAAGGCCTATCTTAAGTCTAAGGCATTCTACTCGCATGCAGAGTATTTGGGCAACAATTTCTCAGATTTGTCCTGAAATTGGCCACTTGGCATGGCTTTAATGTATCAGGTTATCTGGAGTCAACCAGAGAGTCCACCTTCATAATTGTATAAACATATGTATTTGTGATGTTTCATGGCTGTTATGACTTCACACCGCCTTTCTTCTTCAACATGTTTTATTATTAAGAATTTGTTTTATGTATGTATTATTCAATGACATATTTGTTTTATATCATTTTACGACGTGTTTTATATACTACTTTATGATTTATTGTCTTGTAATTGATCTATTGACTGATTGTCAGTCTGTTTAATTATTGTAAGCCGGATTCGGTTATTTGTTTAATTGTAGCTATTAATTGACCTGTGAAAATATTTTAATATGTCTGTTACTAATAAATTCATTCATTCATTCATTTTCATCTTTTCCGTTGGCCATTTTAACCTACCTAACTATAAACTATCAGGCAATGAAATAAGAGGAAGTATGTAAGTAACTATAGTGAGGCAAGAGCTAGATTTGGCCTGGAACTCTTGAAGTCTAGAAGGGTAAAATCGGAATTTACTTTCTTTTTAAGTTAATTACAGGTTTGATAGAGAGAGATAGACTGTTCAGAATTGTTATATTTGATTGGTTTGAGCAACAAGGGTTATGGAATGATTTGCAATTGATTTTCATCGCTGCAATTATGGAGTATTCTCACCATTATCCAGAATTGCAACCAAAGACAATAAAGTGAATATAGACTTCTTTTTTTATTCTTTTGCATGTTTTAAAAAAAGGCTTTCCAATATTAATTTTAGTTAATTAGTTTTAAGATTACTATGTAATATTGATTTTAAGTTGTAGTCTAAGTAGGTACATAAATTTAATTTAAATGCAAATATTATTTGATTTAATGGGTATTTATACTCGTAAATAAATAAATAAATAAATGATGAATCTATTGCACTCATACCTCAAGGATAGAAAGTTCTATGTGCAAATTGACCGAGAGGTTCCAGACATGGTGGATATCGATATAGGAGTGCCCCAGGGCTCAGTGCTTGGGCCACTGTTAATTCTCACTTTCATAAAAGGTATGCCCAATTACATAGACAAAGGAAAGGCTGACATGTTTGCTGACAACTCATCAATAGTGGTGTCAGCGCGAAGGCCTGAGGTACTTCAAGACTTAGTTCAGAATGTTATAAGTGACTTCGACACTTGGTGTACGAAAAATAATCTTTTACTCGATCTACAAAAAACTGTATATATATCCACTTTAGATGTAGAAATAACTTGCCAGATACTGGTATTATTTCACAACCATCTTCAAAAAGTTGTAAGTTTTTCGGTTTGCATGTAGATCAGTTTTTAACATGGGAATGTCATATTGATTTTTTTTTTCTTTTTTTTTTTTTTAATTAATGTAAGTGGCCCTTCTGAAACGTACACTACAGAATGCTAAATATTCCAAATGGTACGAATTCGCAAATAACGTCGAAAAAGTATCAAGTCAAACAACCCAGGCAAAAACAGGTAAATAAAAAAAAGGATATACAATGATAAAACGATTTCAGGTCCAAAAGTAACATAATACATAAATATAAAAAAATTACACAGAATCACGTGATCAAGGACAGACAGAAAACATCACAAAACCAATCCACTTAACTGCCTTTTTAGCTGCAAAGTGCTGAGCTTAAAAATGTCATACTCCGGGAAGTGCAACAAATACACTAAGCCCATAATTTGTACAGTGGAATCTTTCTAAAAATAGTTGAGATTGTCTCGTTCTCCTAATAGGAACCAAAAATGAGATCGACTACAGCAATATTTCACAGTCAATGCCTCCATTGAACAATTTGTGTAGAAAAATAAGAAGTGCCTTCTTTCTTCGAAACTCTAGGGTTTGCAGGCCAAAAAGAACAGCTCTTGTATTATATGTCAGACCTTGATATGGAAAATTAAATTTATATAAGAGGTATTTTGCAAATCTATTTTGCACTTTTTCGATTCTGTCAATGTGACACTGATATGAAAAACTCCATATTGCAGATCACTATTCCAAAACGCTCTTAACCAATGAGTTATAAAGACATCCAATTGCTTTGGTATCAGTCACATGCTTTGTATTTCGTTTTATAAAGCCCACCAATCTAAACCCTTAAGTACAATGCTATCAATATGCAGATTAAAAGTTAAATTTTCATTAAAAATAAGACCCAGATCGGGAAAGAAGTAACAACTTCCAGATGTACATCATCTATGAGGTAGGCGAAGTGTATGATATTAATACGTTTATGGAAATGAAGCACTTTCATTTAGAAATGTTAAGATGCACTTAATTAGTGTGGCATCATTTGACGAGCCTTTCAATGAATGTTTCAAACAAATGCAATTCCTCAGTAAATTCAAAACTTCATTGGTTACCCCAATTTACAAAGCAGGTAATAAATCAATCAAATCTAACTACCGGCCTATAAATGTAATCAACAATTTCTCCAAAATTCTTGAAAAGTGCCTTAAGCAAAGACTAATTGATTTTCTTCAAAGCAATAATGTTCTATCAAATTGTCAATTTGGATTTAGAAATGGTGTGAATACTGAGAATGCAATGTATGAATTAACTAGCCAAATATCATCTAATCTTGACAAAAACAAGAAGGCATTTGACACCGTACCCTATGACTTGATTCTCAATGCTCTGGATACTTATGGAGTTAGGGGTACTGTGTTGGATGTCTTCAGGAGTTACTTGGATGGAAGGCACAAGTGTTAAAAATAGGTGAGGCTCAGAGTAGTCCACTGATCGGCATTCACACAGGGAACAGTCTTAGGCTCCATATTTTTTATTGCATACATAAGTTCTTTAACACGTATGAATATAGATGTTGGTAATATCATATCTTATGCTGATAACACGGCTGTGATCTTTGAGGGTTATAGTTGGGATCAGGTGAAGGAGTTGTCCATTAATGGTATTGCGGCTATTAAAAATTGGCTTGACACTTTTAAACTTACACTTAACACCACTAAAACGAATTACATTGCATTCTCACATACTTCATCAAATTGTCCATCAATTAAGGAACTCAGCATACAAAATTTAGATGCTCCAATTGCTGAAGTCGACTCGACAAAATACCTTGGAATTGTCATTGACAAGCATCTTAAGTGGGGGCCACATATTTTAAAACAGAATATTAATTCAGCGATTTTACTATATAAAACACTGGTAGAACCCCTGATAAGATATGGTTTGGTGGTTTGGGGAGGCCTGTGCAAAAAAGCTTTACAATCATTGAATGTTGTTCAAATTATATCAAAAAATTATAAACAAGTTTCAAGTGTTTATTTCCTCCCAATTATTTTATTATTTTTTTGGTAGTTAAACTGTGTATTAAAAGTTGATATTTGCACCATACTTGTCTTATTATATAGCGAATAGATAATTCTAATTATGTTGGAATAATACCATCTAGTTATTTGATAAATAGATCAAATAGTGAAGACAAATGTAATACAATAGCTCACAAATTCCTTTCTACAAAAAATATTGCACAGTTCAGGAAATCGAATTTCTAGTCCAGTAAAACGAGTTTAGCGATTGTACAGGTTGTTACAAAAATTAGTCCAGCCATATAAAGATTATCAATATGGTAAAGTGTAAAAGCTGAAGTAGAGAAGAGACTGAAACTTATGATCATGCCAAGTGTGATGTATGTCAGACATATTTATGCATTAAATGTTGGAGTTTGTCTGTTAATATAAGCTATCTTTGTAAAGACTGCTTGAAATATGAAAAAGTGGATAGCAGTACCTTGGAATTTAGAAAGATGATATTAGAAGAAATAAAGAATATGAATGCAATAAAAGTGGGATGCACCCTTTATTAATATCTTCTACTATTAAATTGCTTATAACAAGATCTAAGATGCGTTCTTGGCTATTTTTAATTTTATTATACTGAACATAGTTATTAAAATTAAATTAAGTTTCTTAAACAGTCACATTCATTATTTGTGCTATATTCGGGAATATTAAAATCAACTGCTATAATACATTTTTCATTCAGTAATTTTTGCTCACATACCTCATAAAACACATTTAAACAATCTATATTATTGCCTGGTGGTACATTTACTACAATGTGAAACTTTTCAGAACCTCCTGTTATTTGAACACAGACACATTCAAAATCCGTTATATTCCCAAATATATCATATTCACATGACCTAAATGCAAAAATTGAGAGTAAAATGGAAAAACTTATAAAAACTATGGAAAATCAGTAGAAATCAGTAATTGCAACTATAAAGGCAGAGATAGTCGCAAATAATGAAAAACTAATAGTCAAGTTTGATGAAGCCCAAAATAACATTATAACATTCTCAATTACTCAAGGAGAATTCAAAATTAATTATAGACAGTTCATCTGACCAGGTAGAAAATGGTAAAAAGGTCCTAGAGGAGTTAATATATCAGAGGCAAGAAATAAAAAACTTTGTGGACCTTAATAAGGTCGTTGCAGAAAATATTAATAAAGGTTCAAATCAAAGTATGGAAAACAACAAATTAAATCTGGAAGTGGTACATAATAAATTTAACAAAAAACTACATGAGCTTGATGAAAAATTTAATATGTTGCAGCAAGAATTCAAAAAACTGAAAATATATGTTAGAAATTATGAGAAACCAACATTAGATGTAGGCCATTCCAATACACAACTCACATTATCTAATGTAATCCAGGAAGGCAATAACATAAATAGTGTGAGGCCCATGCTTTTAGTAAGACTTTCTCAAAACAGGGTCTCTAATACTCAAATGGTATATTTGGAAAACCTAGACATTAGACATTTTCAAGATGAAAAATTAAAAAATAAATCAAATGAATATTCTAGCTTCAGAATTGAAATACCAATAGAAAGAACTACAGAAGTATTGGACATCTCTAAGTGGCCTGAAAATGCTGTCATAAAGAAGTTTTTTCGAAGAAACTTCAGAGGTTAGAAAGAAGGTATAGATACTCAGAGGGCAATAGAGGAGTTTTATAATAAAGTATATAATGTCTTTAACATATGCATTCCCAAGTCTAATCATTCTAGCAGACAGTATCCTATTTGGTATAACGGTACAATAATTAAAAATATAAAAAAGAAACTTTTTGGTAGTGTATAAAAAATCAAAAAAGATGCTCTGATATTCTCGATTTAATGTCTCTAAATCAGGAAGAAGTTAGGGGGCCACAAAGATTGCAAATGTATTTGCAGAATTTTTTAAATCAAATTATACAAATAAAAATTTTACATATCCTAATTTACCTCATTCATTTAGTACATTTGCCTTTAACGAGATATCTGAATCTGAAATTAGGGAAGTAACAAAACATATAAAAGTTAACAAATCGGTAGGTACTGACAATATACCAGCCATGTTCTTAAGGGCTGTGTTGATTTTTTGTCCTTCCATTCAAATATATTTTTAATAAGTGCCTAAAAAATGGTATATATCCCGTGCAATGGAAGGAAAGTAAGGTCATACCAATCTTTAAAAGTAATGATATGAATAAAATTTGTAATTACAGATCGGTTACCATTTTCTCAGTATGCTAAAAAATATTTGATTTAATAATTAGTAAAAGAATATATTGTACTGTAAGAAATAGACTATCAAAACATCAGCATGGTTTTCTTCCCATGTGCTCAACTATAACTAATCTTATGAATTTTACACAATATGTACATGAATCATTAAAAAATGGACATCAGGTTGATGTGATATATACCGATTTAGAAAAAGCATTTGATAGAGTTGAATTTCGCATCACATCAGTTTTTAATGGTTATTAGGTCAGAAGATACCATATTATTCAATATGTTTACATCACTGTGGTGCCAAAGTATTGTGGTATCATCAGCAAAAGAAGTACAGCGCCCATAAGATATAGCTGAGGGTAAATCATTTACATAGATAAGGAACAATAAATCAATATGCATGTCTCATTTGGGATCCGCACTATTCAAATAAAATTAATGCTTTAGAATTGATACTAGTAAGGATGTGTTTGAACTTTAATAAGTACTGCGGACTGATAGATCCCTTCATTGTAAGTCATTCCAAATTTAGAAAACAAAAACCAAATTTGTTTAGGCAAATAATATAATATTGTTACTTAGTTTAATAATTTAGTTTTAGGTAATATTAAGGTAGTTGTTAAGCTAGTTATGTTAATTTAGAAAAATATAATTGGCAGTATGCTGTTGATACAAATAAATAAAAAACTTTATTTTAAAAACCATTCAGAGGAAAAATATATTCTACTCAACTCACTTGTTATATTCTGCAGATATACTAAATGTAAGATCTTTATATGTCTTATTAACAGCTGTCTTTGTCCATAAAAGCAGTCATCTAAGAAATTATGTAAATCATTCTCATGAAACTCGCCGCAAGATTAATAGAAATTTAATAATACCTACTAGTGTCACCCATATTAATATTAGATCAATAAACTACTTAGCGCCAAAAATGTATAATCTGCTTCCCTTAGATATCAAAAATATACTTAATCAGAAAAAATTCGCCAAAAGTTGTAGAATATTCGTAGGCACAAATTGTGTTAAGTTCAATGTATTATTTTAGATATCTATTGTAAATTTGACATGTTACAAACGACTCACCACTTTAGAATTTCTGTGTCATATAATTATAAGTAAAATTAGTTACTTTTATTAACTTTGATTTTTGCACATAAGGAGATTTAGTTCTCTAGGTGCAGTAAACTGTAAATGCATATATATATACTTAATTAGGAACTAAATCTGTATCATGTTGTGATGTAAACAAATCCGTAATATATTTGATTTGATTCGACTTCAACTGAGAAACATTCTTGATGTGAAATCACTCCTTAGTGTTTACTATTCACTAGAATATTGTCGTTACAACTATATTATTATTCTTTGGGGTGATTAAGTCAATTCTAATGAGTATTTTTGGCACAAAACTGCATAATTCGTCTTATGTATGAATTATTTATTTATTTATTTATTGTTGCCCTATAAATTTATAAAGTAAACATTTCACAATTTTAGTTATACCATGGTGGGAAGAGAAGTGTGCTCGCCAGTCAGCGCATCTACGTCAAACGTGAGGTAGCTTTCGAAAAAAATTTAGTATGCCCTGGAAATAAACGTCAATAAAAGTTGAAGGTTAGGTTACTAGTTTGACAACAAATAACAGTTTTTATTTTTTTGTCCGAATAAAGTTTACCTCGGAAAGAAAAGAATTTTATTGTTAGAGTCATTTGAGTATTAAGAATCAAGAACAATAGGTCTTGTGAGGTTACTGGTTGCTTCAGCCACAATAAAACGAAGGACAAATGTAATATAAGGTCTTATAGATTTCCTAAAAACCCTGATTTCTACAGTACAGAGGGTTTATGCTTGCCACAAATATGACAAAATTAACTTAAATAAGGGTAAATATTTGGTTAAACATTTGTAAATCAAATGATTTCTAGCGGTTATATGCTAAGCTAAGCATTTTGAAAATAAAAAGAAAAGTTAATGATGCTACAGAGAGTAACCTGCTCCAGACTTTTTTAAAAACCAATAATTGAAAAAATAAAAGAAATATTACAGACGAGAGTGAAGATTGGATTTTGGCAGGCTTACCTGATGACAGAAAATTTGAGTAGACTAAATCAGATAAAGATTCAGCTAAAATGTGTATAAATAGTATGTAGTAAACATACATTTTTCTAAGGTGTTCAAATACTTGATATTTTCACATACCTACTGTAACCATATGTCCTCTTTTTAAGCATGTGTGTAGGCATCTAGTATATGTTTTAAAATCAATTTATCTGAATTGTTCCCATTTTGTTCATGAAAATTACATTAAAAAAGCATATAATTATTTTTTTTACATCCGAAATAAAAAGTTAGGACCTTTTCTTTTAGTCATTGGTTTAGATCAAAGTTATTAGTATTATTAGTACTCAGACACAAAAGGGGTGATCTTTTGTTAGCCATTTGTTGGATCCGGATTAAGGTAATTGTGCTGTAGTAGATAATATTTTTAACACTTGTCCGTTTGAAGTTATTAGAGTCTATTAACTTCTAAGTCGTTAGTTTTATAAAAAGTTACAAAAGAATACATTTTAACATTCTGTTTCTAATCTGTTTTATTTATAATCATTTCATTAACATTTTCTTTTGATTATTTAGGCTGTATTTATTTTTTGTGGGTCATCAGTTTGTTTTCATTCTATCTTAGTTACCCAGATTGACATTTCTAAAAGTTTTCAACCTTAATTTAATTAATTAAAGATTCCTTTAAGTGTTAACATTTATACCACTCCACCGCCAACCTTACTAGGGTATGCTACTGCATCTGCAATTTCATTTCAAAGTGTCAGCTCTAAGGCATATCAGCATTTAAGAAGAAATAGCTATCCGTTGCCAGCGCTAAGTACCGTTCGAAGGTCAGCTTTAAACATTTAGCTGACTCGGGATCTTGTCACATTATTTAAGGTAATGAGACAAAAGTCTGCAGCTTTAACAGACTTGGAAAGGTTATGCTCACTACTATTTGGTAGGTAGGTGTGTAATTCTTAAGTTGACATGATTTTCACTTTTAATAAAATGTTTTCGACACCCAGTTATATACTTCTTAAATTAGATATATTTTTGTACCGTGTAGTGTTAACTACTCAAAACTAATTTCAACTCCAGAAAATGCTTAAACCTGCCATCAAATTCCAATAATTAAACTGATAAGTACTGAGTGTAGGTTTCTTAAAGTGGCAGGTATAAATGCTTAAACCTGCCATCAAATTCCAATAATTAAACTGATAAGTACTGAGTGTAGGTTTCTTAAAGTGGCAGGTATTCCCAACCTCAGATCGTGACACAAATTAGAAATGTGATGTGTAACAAAAAAAGATTGCTATGTGCAATCTTTTGTTGATATTTTTTAAAAGTAAAATAAATTTAACCTACTCATTTTCATTTATTTAAATTTATTATTGTAATTCCTATAAATCTAATAAAAATAATACTTTAAATAATAAATTTAGGTTTGTCTAATATAAAATGTTTTAGTCGTAAATCTAAAAGGATAGGAAAACTAATCATTATAATAAGATATCCTAAAATACAACACAGATACACCGTAGCAGTGGTTTTACAAACAGCATCTACTCTATCTCAATTCGGCTATGAATCTATAACAACTGACTTTAACACAGCAGAAGTAAACAAGCGTTTGGGTGATTTGAAAAATATCAGCATTAAAAAAAAACTTCTTACATATGAGGGATCAAGTGTGTCCAATAATGATATTCTGTCGCTTCGGACACAGTGTAAAAACCTTGTGTCTGATAAACTTAAATTTAAACTAACACATAGTAACCCACAGTTATCTAAACTGTATTGCCTTCCCAAAATCCATAAACCTGGGAAGTCCATGAGACCTATTGTTTCAGCTGTTGGATCACCAACGTACAATATTTCAAAATGGTTAGTAGAAGAATTCAGCAGATTAAATATCTCATACGATAACCATAATGTGTGGTTATGTTATTGTTATTGTTTACATCTCATTCCATGTGCTCGTTAATATTTTCTTAAATTTTCTTTAAATTACTAATTAGTTATTGATATTTGTGACAATTTCGGATAAAGAAATCGCTTTTATACCGACACAAATGCAGTGAGTGACTCTTATGCTTGTTTTTCCATCATAGAATCCATATTGGTGCCGACCCGGTATAACGTCCGCGGCAGCCTGAAAATCATGTTTGAAAACTGTGTAAAGTGCAATAATAACAAGGAACAATCTTTCCCATGTGATAGTTGCAAAAAAATGAACTGTCCTAGTTGTGCTGAATTAACCGCGTCCGAGGTTAGGTGCTTACAACTCAAGGGCAAGAGGAAACTAATTTATCTTTGCTCAGAATGTGAGGGGTCATTCTACAAGGTTCCAATGTTGGCCAAGGAGGTTGAGGATCTGAAAGATCAAATCATTGATCTTAAACTGCAACTAAACTCAATCGCAGACAAAATAAATGGTACTCCACAGGTAATTCCTCAAATTCCACCTACTGAATATACCACTAATTCTAATATACTTGAAGAGTTTTATGATCGGGAATATAGAAAGAACAACCTAATTATTTTCAATAAAACTGAGTCAACTTTACCAAATGCCAAACAAGATGATAACGATTCAGCCACCATGATTCTGCAAACCTTGTGTCCGAATATAGAAGTAAACGATGTCATACAAGTTTATCGTCTAGGTCGTCCCTCCCAAAATAAAATTAGACCAATCAAAGTTAGATTATCCTCATCACAGAAGGTTATTGAAGCACTAAGGAATTCTAGGAACTTAAAAAAACACGATAACTTGAAACACTTATCTGTCAACTCAGACAAAACACCACAACAACTTAAAGAATTTCGTGAAATAAAGCAACAACTTACGACGCGTCAAGCAAATGGTGAAGCTAATCTAAAAATTAAATATATTAATGGATCACCAAAAATTATCCAGGAGCAAAAAAACTGATAAATTTGTCTAACAGTAACTGTAATTTTAATATTATCTACCAAAACGTAAGGGGTCTGAACACAAAAATGCACGAGTTTTACAAATCTACAAGTTCAGCGGAATATATGGTGGTAGCAGTTAGTGAAACATGGATTCAATCAACAGTAAATGATTCCGAACTGTTTGACGAAAACAATGCAGTCTATCGGTCAGATAGAAATCTTAATGCCCTGAATGTGACGAGAGGAGGAGGTGTATTGCTGGCTGTACGCTCTGATCTGATCTCCTATAAACTAAATTTAAACACCTTCCATGAAGCCATCCCATCAATTGATATGGTTGGATGCAAGATATTACTAGGTCATTGCACTGCTGTGATTTTTTGTGTTTATATACAGCCAAATACAGCTGTGGAGACTTACAGGCACATGTTTGAATATATCGAATCGTTAGAGTGTGTAACCAATAATAACTTTGTAATTCTGGGTGACTTTAATATCCATTTTCAGGAGCATAACATTGAACTTCATAATACAAACTCCAGATTGGATGCTGTATATGAATTTATGGATTTTTTAAATCTTACACAACACAACTCTATTTACAATCAGTATAATAACCTGCTTGATCTGGTTATTGCAGACATCTATTGTATGGTGGACAGTGAATGTCAATGTTTAGTAAAAGAAGATGTCTATCATCCAACTTTAAATATTACTCTCAAATTAGAAACAAGTAACCAAACTAATAATTTCAGAGTTAACCCATATAATAAAAAATTTAATTTTAGGAAAGCTAACTTTAATTTGCTCTATGAACTTATATTAATTCATGATTGGGCTTTTCTTGAGAATATGTCTGAAGTCAATGCAGCAGCTCAGAGTTTTTATGGTGAATTAATGATTATGTTTGATATATGTGTACCTAAATATAATAATTTTAAGAAGCGTAAATTTAACTATCCAAACTGGTATACTCAGGATATTATTGTTGATATTAGGAGAAAATCTCTTTTCAGGAATAGGTGGTTTAAAACTAAACAAATCAATTTTCTGAATGATTATCGAGACCTTCGAACTAAAATCAAAGAGAAAATTAATGAGGCCTATAATATATACCTAATCTCTGTGCAGGGCTCTATGAAGCTGGACCCAAAACGTTTTTGGAGCTATGTCCAAAGTAAAAAAGGCAAATCACGAATTCCAAGCACTATGTCATATAATAGTAAGGAAATTACCTCTGAGCAGGACATTGTGGACTCCTTTGCCCACTTTTTTAAGAGTGTGTATTCCCCCTCTAGTACCACGGATCAGAATTCCACGACCCCAATAGCACCTCAAAATAATAGCAACTTAATAAAACTAGGAACTTTGAGTGTAGAAGATGTCACAAACGCGCTAAAATCTCTTAAGCCAAAACTAACATCTGGCCACGACAATATTCCTTCATTTATTTTAAAGGATTGTGCTCATACACTTGCCTTACCACTTACAACCATTTTTAATTTATCCTTAAAAACTAACAGCTTTCCCGAGATCTGGAAAATATCAAAAATTTGTCCCATATCAAATCAGGGGAAAAAATATCAATATCAAACTACCGCCCTGTTTCAATCATCCCAAACTTTGCAAAGGTTCTTGAGAAAGCTGTATATAATAAATTGTTTTTTCAACTTAAATTTGTTATTATCCCGGAACAACATGGGTTCTTCCACCAACGTTCAACCGTCACAAACCTAGCTAGCTTCCTTCAGGACGCTTTACATGAGGGTCTTCAAGTTGATGTAGTATACACAGACTTCTCTAAAGCATTCGATAAAATAGACCACAAAATTGTACTAACCAAAATGCAGGATATCGGCTTCGACGGCAACCTTATTTCTTTTTTTCAATCATACTTAAAAAACCGTCAACTATTCGTAGAATATAATGGGTATCAATCAGGTAAATTCTCTGCTACAAGTGGAGCCCCCCAGGGGAGTAATCTAGCGCCGTTAATTTTCTCCATTTTCATCAATGATATTGCAATGGGAATCTCTAGCAAGACCATCTTATTCGCGGACGATATGAAGGTCTACAGGGTGGTACGTTCCACGGCTGATTGCGAGGAACTTCAGAATGATCTGAAAATTATTACTGATTGGTGTAGCACAAACAAGCTTCCCTTAAATGTACAAAAATGTAAGAAGATGACACTCACCCGAAAGCATAATCAAATTCTGTTTCAGTATAGTATTTCCAATAATGTCCTACCTAACTGTGAATCGGTTAGGGATCTAGGAGTAGTTGTTGACAGGACCTTGTCGTTCAATGGTCATATTGAGGAGATAACGCAATCTGCATTGAAAACTCTTGGCTTTATCATTCGCACAACCAGTAAATTCACTGACAGTGAATGTGTTATAACGTTGTACAATGCACTTGTTCGGTCCAAACTAGAATACGCCTCTATAGTGTGGTCACCTATATACATGGTGCAAATAAACCAAATTGAATATGTGCACCGAAAATTCTTAAAACACTTGGCATATAGGTTGGATGGAGTGTATCCTGCTCGAGGGTTTGATCACTCAGCCCTGCTTCAAAGGTTTGGATTTGTGTCCCTATCTGGTAGAAGGGCTTATGCTTCTTTAACTTTTTTATTTAGGTTGGCCAATAACCAGATCGACTGCAGTTCCCTTCTGCAGAAACTTAACTTTCATGTACCCCAACGGTATATGAGAACTACGACATATTTCTATCTTCCACTCTATCGAAATTATGGAGAGCACAAAGCCACACTGTTTCGGGCATGTCAGTATTTTAATTCCATCTCTGCAGAGATCGACATTGACATTCATGATCTAACCTTCAGTAAATTTAGAAAGAAAGTTGTTGAGTATTTACATATGCATTATTGTTAAATAATTATCTTTGGCTGGGCTTTGGGGTGATTTGTTACGCAAATATTGTTCCATTTATTTTGTAATTATACCAAGACTAGTTTGAATTTGGTTTTGTGATACTTATTTAGTTTCAATTGTATAATGTACTTAAGTTAATAATGATGTAAACTATATATATTAAGCTAATTTGTCTTGTAATTGGGTTTCCTGTTAGACAATAAAAATATTATTATTATTATTATTATTATTATAACTTTGAGGTTACTAACTCGTTACAATTCTTAGATAAAATTAAGAATGTTCACTTAAAAGAAGGTGAAATTTGAATATCTTTTGATGTAAGCTCATTGTTTCCTAGTGTACCCATACCACTAGCTTTAGGGTGCCTAAAAGAACTACTTGAAATCAATAATTTGAAGAAAGAAATTATTCATGAATATTTACTTCTTAAAAAATTATGTATGAATCAAAATTTTTGTCAGTTCAACAATAAATATTATACATATATATAACAACTTGAGGGAACTGCGATGGGCAATTGCTTATCTTCGTTCCTTGCAAATTTGTTTATGGGTAGATTAGAAACCCAGTTCAAAAAAGAACTCAAGTATTTCCCAAGGGTGTGGTATAGATACGTAGACGATATATTTGCTATTTTTGATACTAAAACAGAAAATTTAGACACTTTCTTAGAAACATTAAACAATAAATATCCTTCTATTAATTTTACGTATGAAAAGGAGAACAATGGGCAATTACCTTTTCTCGACACGTTAGTTATTAGAAATAACGATAAATTAGAATTTGATATTTATAGGAAATTTACTATTACTGATAGGTATATAACATCCGACTCATTTCATTGCCGTCAACACAAATTGGCAGCATTTCATTTCTTAACGCACAGATTAGTCAATTTTCCATTAAGTAAAGAACGTTTTAACAATGAAATGAATCGGATTAAAAATATAGCTAAAAGTAACGGATATAATGGTAATTTTGTACATAAATTAGTAAATAGACATAAGCATAAGAAAATGTTAAAAGATGCCACTACTCTTCAAGCACCTGAGGCTCCCAATAAGTTCATAGTAGTCCCATATGATCCCAGATATACGAGAGGTCTAGAAAAAGTATTTAAAAACGTAGGTTTTAGAGTAGCCTACAAAACGGAGAACAGTTTGAAAAATCTCCTTGGAAACCCTAAAGACAAAGTCGACTTGAAGGAGAGGAGTGGCATCTATGAAATTAGCTGTAATGACTGCAATCTAAAATATGTTGGGCAAACTAAACGCTCCATAAACATTCGTTTTAAAGAACACATGGCACATTTAAGATACGGAAGAACAGAAAAGTCAAGCGTTGCCCAACATGCTTTAGAAAACAATCACCAAATAGGAATAAATAATCTTAAGTTGATGTATTGTTTATGTATCTAATAATAGATTATTGGATGCATTTGAGAGTATAGAAATAGTTAAATGTGGTAAGAAAGCACTAAATAAAGACAGAGGGCCTATTCCCTATAGTCCCCTCTATTGTTTACTTGACAACGGTGCAGTCGCGCAACCAACTGTGACCACATTTACCTATAAATAGTCTCGGTTAGGATAAGTTACTTTAGTTTATATCATCTGCTGATGATGCTAACTTGGTTAGCAAAACGCGCGTCCAGAACGTAACAAGTTGTGGTGACGTGTGGTTAGAACTCTTGTATTTTGAATTTTCATTTATATTTTCTTTCTTTTGGTAATTTCCATCATGAAACGTATTTTGTTTGTTATTTGTAGTGTATTCATTAGTCAGCATCCATATGTATCAACTAAAACAAAAATATCTAGTTAGGTACACATAAAAACTACTTGAACATATATAATATGTATGCTTAAATAATATTATAATATACATAAAAGCAAAAAATATGTTTTATTTACTATCAATTGTGTTATGTAAGGCCTCAGGGGTCTGGTTTCAGTATTTGTCAAAGTAATTACTCAAATACTTATGAATATTAAGTAACATATTCAGCTACACATAGGATATTTTACTTACTATACCATTTGAAACCAAACATATTTTTTAAAATACTCGAGTTTAAATGTATAGCTTGAACTGGTCCAAATAAAAATGTTTCTACATATTGTCTTGAATTCTTTTACATCAATTTAATTACTATTAGTGTATTTACATATATCACCTAGTTTTTAAGAATTTTTTGAAGTGAACAGTTTGGTAAGCTAATCCTAACGAACTACATAATTTTCTCATTATATATTATCACTACAAAATTAAATAATACATACCTGCACTTCAAACGATATATAAGTTTATTCCAATAAACAACCTAACAATCTGCAACTATCATACGTCCAAAATTCGACGAAAACACACAAATACGTATGAAAAAAAATCAGAAATATATTTTAACATCTACTTGTTAAATTAACGTACGCTCATAACCACAAAAATCAAAACTGATAAACAAGGTCTAGGGTAATTTTATAATTAACAGCTCATTAAGCAATAGACATATTGCCGTCTCTGTTTTCACCGTAATCATAAAAGAAGACATAATTATGACGGATACATGAATTCTGTTAACAAAGTTTAGCAAAGTTGTACTGTAATTTTTTGAGGCCTTTACACAATCAAAACATGGTTAACCTGTCATTTTAATCGGCCCTGGTTTCGCCTCACAATATACGTCATCAAAACTTGCTCGTAAGCACACCTTGTTTTCTTCCCACCATGAGTTATACAAGGTAAAGTTTATACGAAGTCAATTGAAATTGCTCAAAAATCGGGGTACGATTAATTTACCACAAAACACATTTAAAGAAAATAGCATTATTTTTATTGACAGCTCCTCATATTCGTCCTCCTCGGGTCAACGTGGACTTAACATGTGCCTGACAGCAAATTATTCAATCCGACGCATTCAATTGGTCAATGACAGGTTTTAATTGGTTCCAAATTTCTAGGATGCATTTATTTTCTGCGGTATGGTAAAGTCTGGCACATAAGTCTGAACACGTGAAAGGAATGCGGATAAAAAATTATTCTAGTTATGTGGTCCGTTCAAATTATTTTTTTTAATGCATGAGGTATTGAAATAAAATACCAAAAATATTATTGATAGGTATCGGTAGACGTTAGCGGATATCTGTGATTGGCAGATTTCAAAACCCCGGCCCGTTCAACGATCAATTATTGTCAGAGAGAAATAGGCATGTTCGGCGCGGATGACGTAGGAAAGACGAAGATAAAAGATGCCTTGGATTGAATTTTGAACGGGCCAGGGTCTGAAATCGGAGAATTGCACTGCCGGGCGGAGTTATGTGAGGCAGTGGTGTACGATATTTAATTAACATATAGCCATAGATAAAACGGTAAAATTGTGGCACGATTTCAAGATAGTGGAAGAAAATGGCTGCTAAATAAAATATTAGCAATCGTCAAAAAAACGCCCTTCCAGGTTTTATGTTTTATCTTCCCTAGATATTAAAATATATATATTTTCTTTTCTGTCAATCTGTCTGTCTATCTGTCGGTTCGCGAAATAGCCACAAAACAACTTACCCAATTAATTTCAAATTTTGGAAAACAATTTAGGGTTATATGGGGATAACCTGGTGATAATTTGGAAGTATTACTAAAAAACTTATTTCCAATATTCGCATAAAAAAAATGTTACATAGAAATGAACTGGTAACATTTTGGTATGAATCCAAGATAGCAAAACAAAATAGCGGCCCAATAAAATAATCAAAAAATGGTGAGTTTTTATACCTTATTTTATTTATTTCTTTTATTTTAAAATTTTGAAAATGTAATGCAGAGTGTTTTAAAAAATCGGGTCACTGATTAATCAATATTTTGCTTAAACCGCTTGCCGTAAAAAACAGAATTTTGGTACACGGATCGAGGGTTCGGAAAAAGGGGATTTTTTAAAACTCAAGTTACAAGGGGATAAAACCACCCCTTAAATAATACAATATTTTATTTAAGAAACAGTTAGTTTTTAGAAAAAGGCTTGAGTAGGTGTTATTTATTTTTATTTTTTAGACATTAAAAGATTTTAAAAAATGTATACAAGGCGTTTAAAAAATCGGGTCACTCTTGACATAAAATGCTGAATTTTGATATAGAGGTTCATTGTACGGTGTAAAGATTTGACAAGACGGGATTTTTCGAAACTTACATTTTAAGGGGGTGAAACCGCCCCTTGAATATAAAAATCTTTTTTATTTACAAAACGGTTAGTTTTTGAAAAAAACGCTTGAATAAAGGCATTTTATTCTAATTTTTTCTACATTCGTAGTTTTTTAAATGTATACATGTTGTTTTCATAACTCGGGTCACTAATTAATCACGATCCTCCTCAAACCGCTTGACGCAAAACGCCGAATTTTTGTATACGGGTTGACTACAGAGCGTAGAGGTTCGATAAGGTATGGTTTTCCAAAAGACTTGTAAGGGGGTGAAACCACCCCTAAAATATTAAATTATTGTCTATTAAAACAACGCTTAGGATTTCGGATAAACGCTTGAATACGGGTATTTTATTTTCATACTTTACATATTATAAGATTTTTTCAAAAACTATACGGGGTGTTTCAAAAATATTGGGCCACTGATTAATCACAATCCCACTCAAACCTCTTGACGTAAAAAGTTGAATTTTGTCTTAGAGGTTGAGTATGATGTAAAGGTTTGGTAAAGGGGATTTTACGACCCTCAAATTTCAAGGGGTGGAACCGCCCGGCTCCTGCAATATTACACTTCTTATTATTTACAAAACGGTTCGTTTTTCAAAAAAGAATTTTGACAAGTGTATTTTATTTTATTATTTACATATTTTTTTAATGTATACAGGGTATTATATAAAAACTGATCTTAAGAGGTACTTAAATAAGACGATTTAAGCGCATGTCAATTTTCAGGTGCCATTTTCCCAAAGAGAGTTGAATTTAGGTATAGGAAACACCATACAAAAGTGTTTACCATAAAGACATTACAAAAATGCAATAATATACAGGGCATTTAATTTAAAAAGATTGTTTATGTTCAATTATGTGTAGAGCCAAGGTTTGAAAGTACTCTGTTTATTGATTCTTCAGATACTTCTAATTGGACACTCACCGTGAATAACCCTGTGTATATACAATATACCTTTATCGATCAGATCTAATATACATATGTACATACATACATACATACATACATACATACATACATTAATGCACTTACCATACCTATTAAAATGAAACCACGGCTGGGTTACCCCAATATAACATTTTTTAAATATTGTTTATATTTGCTAATTTAAATTTATTTTAATATTTGTATTTTTCGATGTAATTAAAGTTACATAAACACAAAACTTTTAAAGTTCTGTGTTTTTGAAACATTTAAATATTTTCACATTAATTTTATTTTGTACTTTCCAGCAATATTTAGACTTCACAATATTGTATTATTATCGGGTTGTGCATGTGTACCAAATCTCGATTTATTCCGATAGAGGGAACTATATTACCATTATATTTTACGCACAATGTATATGTAAAAGACTCTCACGATTGAACATCTAATATTGTATCATGATCCAGTTTATGTATGTATACCAAATTTCAGTTAATTCCCATAAAAAAACTGTTTTGTACCACTTTGTATTCTTTACGTATCCTGTATCAGATATTTACAATTTGAAACCATTATATCGCATTGTCACTGAGTTTATATAGGTGTACCCTGTACAAGACCAGATATTCAACACCATAATTTGTATCGTCATCAAGTTTATGTATATATACCAAATCTAAGACAATTCCTAAAATGGAAACTTTTTTGAACTTATTAGCAATATTTTGTAAGCACCTGGTATAAGATATTCATGATTGGACAACATATTATTGCATTGTCATCTGGTTTATGTATGCATACTAAATCTCAGTCACTTCCGATAAAGGCTTCAAAATAAGTTGCAAGATTTAACACGAATATTTTATGAGGCGCCATTTTGTTATGCTATCTTGGATTGGAACCAAAATTTTACCAGTTCATCTCCATCTCACAGTTAATTTTTCTGCAAAATTTTAGATAAATTGAATAAGTAGTTTTTCAGCAATATTTTTTTAAACATTTAACTAGGCCGCCATTTTGTTCCCCTATATGGATTTTTACGAAAATGTTAGCAGGTCATCTCTATATGACTATTAATTTTGGACCAAAATTTGAAGTCAATCAGATAAATAGTTCTTTAGCTATGCCGCGAACAGACTGACATATCGACGTATTCGAGAAAATATGTTTTTCGGCATCTAAAAACCTTGAAATGTAAAGATCTGAAAAAATCTCGGAGGGCGCTTTTTTCACGATTACATACTTTCCTTTAGGAGGAATCCCAATCCCAATCCCCAAATCCCATGAATTTCAAAAACTAATAATGAATGACTGTACGATATTTTGAAAATATGTTATTGGTTTATGGTTATTGGCTAAAAACGTATTATTTGTTAAACTATATTTGGCGGGACATACAGTATCTAAGTATTAATAAAAGTACCGGCATATATTCGTTAGGAATTACTTAATATTTCTAATAATACATTTAAATTCAAAATATGTTTTTACTTTTTTCTAAGATTTTAAGATATTATTGAACATCATTTTACGTTTGTATCTCGCAAACCAACTAACCATAATTTTAGAATATATTTTTATTTCTTCAAAAAGAAATATTAGTGGTAATAAATAATGAAGTCGGCGCCACCGCTGTGCGAAGTTGGCGGTATCGCCCATACAAAGAATTTCTATTTTAAATGTTTTTTTAACGATTTCAATTGAGATCGTATATACTTTACGATATAAAAACAGTATCAAGTTTTTAATTTGTCACCTCCATTTCTAGTCCAGCAAACTGAGGATTTCATCTGTTTGATCCATTGTAGTTTGGTTCGTTTTTCAATAGTCCAGTCAACTAAGATTTTATTGGAAAACACTGCCAGATCAGCCTGGTCCGGTCGCTGAAACTTTTGTTGAAAAAACTAAATGTGTGCATTGCAAGAAAAATGTAGCAGCAAGTATTGAATGTTTAAAATGCTAGGGCAGTTTTCATACGGCTTGCATGGTCCAGGCCAATGAGGCAAAAAAATAGGGCTTGTCGACATATAGAAGGCAAAAACCTAGTTAAGAATTAGGAATATGAGTATTTGAGCAAAACTGTTCAAAATCTGATGGCCAGGGTCAATACATTGGAGGAAAGTCTTGCTAAGGTTTCCGGAGAATCTGAGCAATCAGAAGATGTGTCAGTTAGAAACAGCATATTGGAAAAAATTAAAACACTTGAGAATGAGTTAGATTCCCTAAAAAAAGAACGATCTGATAAATGTCCTGCTGTACGAATTGAAGAAATTCTGTCAACCCCTCCTAATGAGCAGATTGCAACTCGATAAATTCAGTGTAACTTTTTCTGCGCTTTTATCCAAGGAACTAAAAAATCAATCTGAGGAAATGAGCTACATACTTGACCATGTTGTACAGGCAATTAAGAGCAGTAATTGTGATCTAGTAAAATTTCTTACACAAAATATTACATTGCATAAAGGGATCCCAGAACCCGCTTTTGAAACTGAATGCGGAGAGAACGGAGATGTAGCCTCAGAATTTTCTGCAAGTGTCGGACTATTACAGAAAGAGGATAAATCTACCAAGTAGACCACTAGTAAATCTGTAAAAAGTATACCATTCACAGAAACAGATCATAGAGGAAACAAATTGGCAGCACTAGAAGGGTTTAACCTAGCCTCAAGGTCGGATGAGGAACGAGCCAGCATCAACAGTAACAGCTCAAAACTAACTGCAGCAGGAGCGGCGCCACATACATCAATTTTTATAAGCACGGAAGTGTCTCACACGAATTACCCCTTGGTAAGGGCGTTCCTCAGGGTAGTGCACTGGGACCATTGCTTTTTTCAATTTAGTGTCTGATCTACACCAGCTGTTTGCAGGCAGTCGATGCAATATTCACCAATACGCTGATAATACGCAAGTATATGTATCTGGTATGATCTTTGAACCCCATTCCAGCACTGGACTCTCTTAATTCGACATTGCAAAAAGTCCAGAAATGGTCCGAGGATAATGGTCTTTACTTAAACTCAAAAAAGACTGTAGCGATGTGTTTGGGTTCCAGGATTGCTTGTGACAGGAGAACTGGTGACGGTGATATTGTGGTTCGGATTAATGACACTGCAATACCTTTTACAAATTGTATAAAAAATCTGGGTGTTTATATAGAGTTTTTTAAGCTTTGAAAATCATGTTAATAAGAAGATTGGCTTGTCATACTCTAAATTGAAATCCCTATATAAATTCAAGCACTGCCTCCCTGCTGAAACCAAGCTACAACTAGTTAATTGACTGGTGCTTTGTAACATTGATTATCGTTCATCTGTATATTATTACTTTTTAACCAGTGAATACAAAAACAAAATTCAGAAGCTGCAGAATTCATGTTTTAGATTTGTTTTTTATATTCGGTACAGAGAGCATATCATTACATCATTGAAAACAGAATCCTTAAAATAGATTATTGGTTTGGCTTATCTTATTGTAAACATCTGTTTAATACTTATTGTTTTGAAACACCTGCTTATAATAATAATAATAATAATTTTATTAGTCTTCAGAAATACAAAGATTTATAGACAAGAAATAGATAAAGTGTAGTTAAAACTTTACATATACTAAACGATAAACACCTAACTAATATGGATACAAAACACCTAATGGAAACAATGAAAAACGTAATTAAAATAGGAAACAAATTAAAATTTATATAATTAATGTAATTAATGAAAAGCATCTCTGTTTTTAGCCAATGTATAATATTCTTCAAAACTATACAAAGGATTGTTGGTCAGTATTTTGTACAATTTTGTTTTAAATGGTTTCAAATTTAAACAAACAAACAACAAAATTCTTGAGGTAGAGCACTATAAAATTGTATTTCTTCTGTTTTATTCCTAGATAATCTATTTTGTGGTATTACTAAGTTGTTACGATTTTTTGTATAATGGGCATGTACATCCGCTGCCACAACATATCTGCCAAGGTTGCTTTTAACTTTTAAAAGCAATCTTCTATAAATTATCATACAAAACAATGTTATATTTTTTAAGGTCTTAAAAAATGGTCTGCAAGATACATCTGACTTGAAATTTACTATACATGATAGCTTACTGTTTTCCTAACCATTCTAATTGCATATGTTTTTTGACTTAATCTATTGCACAGGTCATTAATATGATCATTCCATAACAAATTAGCATCTATTATTACACCTAAAAATTTAATATATGAAAAATATATTTTTACACTTAATTTAGTTTCAAAAATTTGACATTTTGTTTTACTCTCGGTTAAAACCAATTTATTTACAACGAACCAGTTTTTGCCTTTTAGAGTATGTTCTTAAGGATGAGTGCACTGTCCATCCCGTCTCCCATTCTGTTGCCAAAAGTGGCATCGTCAGCATACAATATGTTTTCTATCATTTCATCTTCATAAGTTTTCGGTAGATCATTTAAATAGATGAGAAAAAGAAGCGGACCGAGCACAGACCCCTGAGGCATACCCAATTCAATGCTCATAGGGTCACTATTTGATTTCCCAGAATATACCACCTGGTACCGACCAGACATATATGACTTTAGTAGGTCTAAAGACCTACCTCTAACCCCCATAAATTCAAATAAGTTTTCAATTAAAATATGTCTGTTTACACAATCAAATGCTGCACTTAAGTCCCTAAAAACAGCCATAAACTTCTCTTTATTTTCAAAAACATTAAGTATAGTTTCTGAGTTTCAGTATTGCCTCACTTGTAGAGAGTCCCTTTCTAAATCGATATTGTTGGGGTGTAATAATGTTATATTTATCAAAGTACAATACTAATTGATTATAAATTAGGTTTTCTAATATCTTTGAAATAACCAGCAGAACAGACACCTGTCGAAAGTTTTCTGGAAGGCTCTTGTCACCCTTTTTATAAATAGGGAAAATTTTAGCCATTTTTAGTGGTGATGGAAAACAGCTGTCCTCAAAACAAGCGTTCGCAATATTAAGTATTCTGAAATTTTTTAAATACTAAAGGACACCATATATATCCTCGTTTTTTTTATTTTGAATATGTGATATAACCCTTTGAACGTCATAGATGTAGACAGGTCGGAAAAACATTGAGTTTGTCTTTTTAAAAGAATCATTTAAAAATAACCTAAAGTACATATGTGGACATAGCAAATTTTCAGTTAAGTTCTTTGCATGATTTACAAAAAAGTAGTTTAAATCATTGGAAGTTACATTTTCAGGTTCTATTTTTAGCTTCCTCCCACCAGTCTCTGTATTGACAATATCCCACACAGTTTTACTATAATTATCAGAGTTGTCCAACTTATTTTTTTATATCTTTTTTTAGCTGTATGTAAAGCTTGGTTATAGTTCTTCCCACATTCATTATAAATTTCACGATTACTATCTGTGGGAAACCATAATTTCCATTCATAACAAAGCATAAGCGTCTGTTTGGCTGTCATAACTTCCTCCGTCACCCAACTCCCCTCACTACCCCGGATCCTCCCAACCTCCTTTAAGGAAAAACAAAGGTTATAGTAAAAATGAAATGTATCATGAAATTTTTTGTATTTTAATTCTGCACTAGTTGCCTCATAAACATCTTGCCAATTCTCACGTGATAAGTAATAGTGGAAAGTATGATATTCCATTTCAGTGCATTTACGAACCATTTGTACTTCGTTTACTCTGGATATAAAAGAATCGACTTCAACAATTTGGGCTTTGTGATCAGAAAAATGTAATGTAATATTTTTTACTTTATTGATGTTAAAATTGCAGAAAACATTATCTAGGCAATTTCCCTTTTCATGGGTTGCATCAAAAAAAAGCTGAGAGAGTCCATAGTACTGAAGAAGTTGGGTAACTATTTGAGTATTATTATCATTAACCTTGTTAAAATGTACATTGAAGTTACCGGCAACCAACATCTGAGACCCTGCATCAATATTCATAATTAAATTTAGTGCATTTGCCAGAACATTAGTAACTGAGATAATAGCCAACTTCAGTTCTTTAACAAAACAAGCAGATAATTCACAAATTTGACGTTGGGATAAATTTACAATACAAGGTAGATCAGAGGCCCGGAGACTATTGTGCACAAAAACACAAGTTCCACCATTTTTAATATTATCTCTACAATAACAGCTAGCCATCCGAAAATTGTTTAGAGTACGATATATTTTTTGATTAAATTTGAGCCAGTGCTCACTTATACATATAATTTTATTGCTTTGATTTTTTAATATAAAATATTCTAATTCTACGATTTTATTGGACAAAAATTGTGTGTTTATGTGTAAAACAGAGATACTTTCCTTTTTGTCATGTATTAATTTTGCCTGTGTGATGCCCTCCTGCGATAAAAATTTGATGGATGGTCCCTTGAAAAGTCCCTTCTGCCATTGGGTCTCTGGTGCATATTCCAGTTAAAGATAAAAAGTTTGACTGTGACAGAATTTGGCCATGTTTCTTCTTTCAATACTACCTCTTCGTCCTCTGGCTTGACTGCAATTTTGAATGAGCTAGCAAGTATTGTTTTCCTTTCAAGTTTTTCATAGTGAAGTACTTTATTTTAAAACTTTTAAAATGGTTTTCTAATTGTTCTTCTTTTGTATTTACATCCAGGTTATTTACAAAACACTATTTCCTTTGTACAGCTGCTGAAATAGAGAAATCATTGGAACTGACCCTCGGACGCCTACTTTGACTGCTTTAGTTTCAGTTTTAGCCTTGATGGTGTCAATTTTTTTTGGATTTTCAGACTTACTTCACTCCTTGTAATGGCCACTATCACGTGTAATATTTATAAATTCATTCATTTTGTTCAGGGACTGTAATGCTGTTGACACCTTTTCCTTTCAAAGTTGATTAGCTTGGACTGATTTTAATTCAGTGGATTTTGAAAGTACTGATCAGTTGCCAGCACATGTCGCTGTTTCCTGCACATTTCTTATAACACCCAATTCTGGTGTTTTGTAGTTTTTATTATTATTATTATTATTATTATGGTTATTATACAGTAGGCGGTTGTAACCGATTAACTGCCATTATTATGTCCATGCACTCTAAATTTAACTATCCACACTTTATAGTTGTAATTACACCCCAGTACCAACATAATTGTCCAGTCTGTTCTTAAAAGCATTTATACTGGGAGCAGTTACGACATCCTCAGGGAGCTCATACCACTGTTGGACTGTGCGATTAGTAAGAAAGTATTTCCTCGAGAGTCTACGACTCAGCTCTGCTGTCAACTTTAGAGAATGTCCTCGGAGATGCTGATTAGTGTTTCTGTGAAAGAAATTTATGTCACATTTGTAGTGCCCATGTAGGATTTTAAAGGTTTCTATTAGGCATCCTCTATTTTGCCTCTCCTCCAGTGTGCTAAGCTTGAGGGCTTTAAGCCTGTCATCATAAGACAACCCTCTCAACAGAGGTGGGATTCTTGTCGCTCTTCTTTGGACCCTCTCTAGAGCATCGATATACTTTTTGAAATACGGACTGCAAACAACACTAAACAACAAAGATTTAATGCTTGCATTTGTCAGTGATGCTCTCCGAAATCTGCTTTGCAAATGTTTTGAATGACTCTGAAATCGCAACAGCTAATTTTGATTCGGGTAACGCTGGAGTTTTAAAGTGTGAGAGATCCATTTTTAGTTGTTCAATTTCACTTTTAAGGGATTCAAGTTGACTATTTGCCTTTGGAAATTCCTCAAAGGCAATTAGACATTCCGGACATAAGCGTAATAGTGTTCAGTTAGAGCTTGGTATTATTCTCACTTCTTGAGCCATGGATCCAAGACAAATCTCGCATATTATTCTAAGACATGCATCGCAAGGGTACCCAAATAATTTTCCCAACCAACCAACAATTAGAAGAAATGCTGTGCATAATGTTAACATTAGAAACCCTAACATGCTTAGAATAAGGAATCTTCCATTAGACATATCTCCTTGAAAAGGAAATCTTGCTGTTTACTTAGTATATTATATATTGAATCGTTTATTTAGCTTATAAAAACTAATTATGAAATATACAATTTTGAAGTAAAAAGACAAATATATGCAGTCTTGCAGGACGCTGGTCAGGGGTTTAAAAATTTTAACAGTTTTTGACCAGTACATTCTGGAAGTATGTCTTTATGCATTCAAAAATAAATTGCTACTTCAATCAAATAGACCATCCCATAATTACAATACACATGCTAAAGACCTGCTGTTGCCCGATAGTCACCGTACGTTTTTTTTTCAGAAAGGCACTTTATATGCTGCTTGTAAATTTTATAATGCACTTGATGATGATATTCGTAAGTCCCGCAGTATTCCTATTTTCAAAAATAAAGTCAAGAAATTGCTTTTGGGAAAAAAATTGTTATTCTTTTCAGGATTTTTTTGTATAACCTCACATGCTTTTGCTTTGTTTTTTTTTGTAGCTTTGACTTTTTCTCCAATTATTGTACAGAGTATATTTTTTTGTATGTTGCACTTTTCAATTGAAGAAATAAAACATTATTATTATTATTATTATGCATATGTAACTAATGTTCCACTAGTAGAGTAAGTTAAATGACTTAAAACTACATAAAATGAATTAAATCGAACTACTTATAAAAGAAATAACATTTTTACAAGTCAAAAAGTAAACATTTAACACAAGAACAATAATTATAATAATAAATCTAATCATTCCACTAGTAATAGTGCAGTCATTTAAAAATAAATGAAAATCCATTAAGTTAAACTAAATAAACTACACACAACTAGACTAATTTTAAAAGTCAGAAGAAAAAAAAAACATTTAAGACAGAAACAACAAATATAAAATAAAATCCAAACTAACAATAAATGCCACTCAAGGCATAACACATAAATTACATTTCTCCAAAGTATATGCCTTGAGCTGAACAATAAACAGATTGCCAATGTTTTATGAAATCTGGTAGCTTATCAAATCCCTTGAAGAAAATAGAGTTTTGACCCATTCTTTTATTTCTAGGCACAATAAAGAAGTTATTCTGCTGCCTAGTGTTATAGATATGTACGTCATTATTATACATAACCTTATTGCACAGATAAGGAGGCGCACAACCAATCTTAATTTTAAAAATTAGGGTTAACACATTTAAAGTTATGTATTCAGACACTGGTAACCACTGTAAACATTCCTGCATTAATTTAATTGCTGTATATCTGCTACATGATAAAATTATTCTCATGGCTCTGTTTTGTAATTTTTGTAAAACACTAATTTCATTTTTGTTTAGTAAATACAGAATACTTGTGCAGAAGTTAAAGTATGGAAGAACCATTTTATTGTATACAGGGAGTTTTGCCCAAAATGATAAAAAGCACACCTTGATAAATGATTAATATTATAGCTAATTCTAGATATTACAGACTTGGCATGTTCTTTAAAGCTTAACTGTTCATCAACAGTTATTCCTAAATATGTTATTTTTTTAACATGTTCTATAGAACAATTACCAAACTGTTTGACACATTTATTTTATATGAATTTATTTTTTAACAGTGTCAGTTCCTAAAATCAAAAATTTTGTTTTTGTGATATTAACTTTAAGTAAGTTCTGACAGGTATATTCATGTAAATTAGTCAGAGCACCATTAATATTAGCCACCAGTTGTTCAAGATCTTTCAATGAAGCATAAATGAGGGTATCGTCTGCAAATAAATGAATATCGACTGCACTGACAACATGTACTATATCATTTATGTACAAGATAAATAATAAGGGTCCCAGAATACTTCCCTGTTGTACCCCATGATCATTTACCACTTCACCAGAAACCTTACCATTCAGAATCACTATTTGCTTTCTATTGTTAAGATAGCTTTCAAACCATTTTAACACATTATTCCGTATTCCTATCATATATAATTTAGCTAAAAGATTTTTTCTATCAATAGTCTCAAATGCTCTTTGCAAGTCCAAGAATACAGCAATTGTACTATCCAACATTACAGTACATAGCAATTTCACAACTATGTCTCTTAATCTCTTAAGTGATTCAAAGAAAATTCCAAACTACAATGGCCATTTTTTTACAAACTCACATTACCATACTATAGTTAGGTCAACTAAAGCTCCTAGTTTCGCAATGTCCAAGATAAAGTAAATAAAACTTATTTATTAAATATTTAAAAAATCACTGTTCTTCTAATGTCACCGCACCTTTAGAATGAAGTACCATATCAACAAATACACAATAATACAATAAAACACATGCAGTAGTCATGCTAAGAAAAGCTTGGTATCTAATAAAATATTTTTTAGCAAAGTAATTTCATAAATGTTAAAATTTATTGTAGTTCCACGACCCGCTATTGGTTTTTAAGCCACGCCAGCCACGTGACCCTGTAACAATCTTTACTGTAGACTATTATACTTTTTTACTATAAGGATCTCTTGTCAATGAAAGTGGGATGATCTAATAACACAGTGGGATGGTCTAATACGTGCAGTTGTCGATCGGGTTTGCCATATCTAACTAAAACTCTTGGTACTGGTGTAATCTGATCTGAGGCTTTGGGTATTTTAGTTTGTATTTAACTATTTTGCAATAAAAGTAATTTCTTTATACTGCATAGAAACTAATATTAGAAACACATTACTATTCTATATAGAAAAATATGTAGAACTTTATGTAGCTTCTGGAGGGGGCATACCGGCAGTCTTTCCCGGAGCGAACCATGCAAGTTAAACCTGACAAACCTGGTATGGTAGAATGGTTCACTGAACCACTATGCTTAATGAGGGACAGACTTCATTTTTTGGGGAAAGTGTGTGACCAGCACAACACCCCAGGTAATCAGGAGGAGTTCAGATCATTTAAAAGGATGTTAAGTTAGGAAAGAGTAGGTCATCTGACATCCTAAATGAATACGGAGTTCCTCAGGGCAGTGTAATGGGTGCTTTACTCTTCATAATATATATAAACGATATTAACCATGTTGAGGGGATTGAGTTCATAAATTTGTTTGCAGATGATACACTCATATCCTGTAGTGGTAGGGATCTTGACCAGGTTAATATGAGAGTGAATCGGTTGCTCGGGGGTATCGAAAAATATTTCTCAATGAACAAGCTCAAACTTAATGCTAGTAAAACAAAAGCAATGATTGTTGGCAGTAACTGTATGATTAGTAAGATCAACACTGAAAATTACAAGTTGAAAATTGAAGGTGAGAATATTGAATGGGTAAACGAATTTAAGTATCTTGGCTTTATAATTGATAAATCTTTAAGTTTAAAAGGGCACTGTGAGTATCTTAATAAGAAGATTGCCAAGAAATTATTCTTTTTTTCCAGAATTTCAAAGCATTTGTCACTGTTTGCAAGACTTACTGTCTTTAAAACTATTATTCAACCCTATTTTGACTACTGTGCTACCCTCTTATATTTAGCTGATAAGAGATCTAGTCAGTCTCTTCAGGTGTTATTTAACAGAGGAATGAGAGTAATTTTGCGATGCGACCGATATACTCCCATTAACATGATGTTAACAGCTTTAAATTGGTTTTCAATTAAACAAAGATTCTATTTTTTTACCATGGTATTTATTTTTAAACTCAGTAAAGGTCTAATGCCAACTTACTTTGATCAGTTTGTTATTTTAAGAGGGGAAATTCATTCATATGCTACACATAGTAATAACCACTTTTACCCAATAAGGGCTACAAAAACATCAACAATGACTTCTTTGTTTTACAAAGGGTTGAATGAGTTTAACCAATTGCCAGCTGACCTAAAGGCCGTGACGTCAGTTGAGACCTTTAAAAGGAGACTGGGCTTGTTAATGAGAGGTTGAAGTTTGTAGATAGATATGTTTTGGATTTGTACCTGCTTGTTTTTAATGTGTTTTTAGATGTAATTTTTAATTTTTGTTGCCAGCTATTGTATATATAAATATTTTGTTCTCTTTTTTATCTATTATGTAATTATTGTACAAATTGTGATACTTATTTTATATTGTTAACTACTCACAATATTTTAAATGTGTTTAAATATTTTATTTAATAGGAATCCTATTTCGTAATATATTTCAAGGATGTACAAACAGGAAATCTTAAATCTAAAATGTGTAAGTAATGATAATGATTCGAACCACAACAAATCCTATTCGACATATGTGGGATATTATTAATATAAATAGAAGTAAATACAAAAATCATAATAATAATGTAAATATAGATCCCGAAGTTTTTAATAATTTTTTTACCGGTATTGTTCACGACCTAAAAAAACAAATTCGTAAAAATGACTTTAATCCCCTACAACATCTCAAAAATATAAAATTTCCTGCTGTTCAATTTTCTTTTGCTGAGGTCTGAGGATGAAATTAGGAATATTATTACATCACTTAAAAATAAGAACAGTGCTGATAGATACGGCTTCTCAACTAAAATAATTAAGTCTAATAAACACCTACTGGTAGAACCTCTAACAAAACTAATAAACTTATGTTTTAAAAACAACAATTTTCCTGCGGTACTAAAGAGAGCTATCGTAATTCCAATCTATAAGAAAGGTGGAGAGGGAGATGTTTCAAACTATCGACCCATCTCACTTCTTCCGATCTTATTAAAAATAATAGAAAAATGTATGGCTGTTAAATCGAAAAAATACTTTGAAAACAATGAACTTTTTTGTGATTGTCAATTCGGTTTTCAGGAACACAGGAGCACTGTCTTGGCCATACTGGACTTGCTCTCTAGGATCATGGATTCTTTTGACGATCTAGAATATAATCTCGTTCAGTTCTTTGACCTAAGTGAAGCCTTCGATTGTGTCTCTCATGACATCCTCTTGCAAAAACTGGTTTATTATAATTTTAGAATCAACAGCATTGAAATGCTAAGGTCATACCTAGAGAGCAGGCGGCAAATTGTCAGGGTGAGAGGTGAGTCCTCAGAGACGAGCGTAATTGACATAGGGGTTCCCCAAAGATCCATCTTGGGGCCAGTATTATTTTTGATTTGAAATTTATTTATTTATTTATTTATTTATTTACTTGGTCATACATATACTACAGAGATCAATCTCTAAATGGTACAAGATATAAAATACAAAACTTAAAAATACAATACAAATACAATGGTATCCAGCTATAACAATAAAATTCAAAAATGCATATAAAATAAAAATATATAGCACGAACCTTTAAACAATTAAATAGAGCGGAATTTTCTTTTGAGGATCTGAAAGGCTAATGCTAAATATATCACAGTCAGAGAAAAATTTATTATAATTTAAGCAAAGACGATCAATAAATGAGTTTTGACCATAGTTAGTCCTGTGCCTCCTTACAAGGAAAAGTGAAGTGTGACGAGTACGTCGGGCTGGAACCAAGAAGTTCACCTGACCCAATAGGTGCTCACAGTGGATCATACCATTAAGCAACTTGAACACAATTAGGAGTAGGGCATGTTTGTGTCTCTGGGCTAAACTTTGCATACCGCACAGTAGTAGTCTTGTTTCATAGGAGACATTTTGATAAGGAAAATGGAATTTAAATAATAAGTATTTTACACATTTACGTTGTACTTTTTCGATCCTATCGATGTGGCATGCATAATGGGGCAGTTAAATTACTGAACAATATTCCAGTAAGCTTCTAACAAAGCAGTTGTATAGGGTGGTTACGATGACGTTAGTATCGCTGAAATGCAGAGAATGTCTTTTAATGAATCCCAGCATTCTAAAAGCTTTACATACAATTGAGTCTATGTGTTGGTTAAAAGATATACTGCTGTCGAATATGACGCCCAAATCGTTCACACAAGAGGAAATTCCAAGAGTTGTGTCACCAATTTTGTAAGTATTTGGAATGGGGTTAGGTGATTTTGAAAAGCGAATGGATGTACACTTGGCAACATTAAGGGCAAGACAGTTTAACTCGCACCATTTGACAAAGCGGTCCAAATCCGATTGTAGCGCGGAATTTTGGATCGTATTATAGCTAAAGAATTTCAAGTCTTCAGCAAACAAAAGGCAGTTACTATTCCTAAAACATTTCATTTAGGAAGAGAAGGAATATTATTGGTCCAATGTGGGACCCTTGTGGCACTCCTGAGGTGACTAAAATATCACGAGAAACTGAGTTTTGCACCACAACCCGTTGATTACGATGGCTAAGATAAGAGGCGATCCATTTTAAGTAATTGCCCGAGATACCAATATCAAACTTCTTCATTAATAGTTTGTGATGTACACTATCAAATGCTTTCGATAAATCTGTATAGATGCAGTCCATTTGTTAACGCGCTTCGACAGAGGAGACCAGATAATCCTGGTATATGGCAAGATTGGTCGCTGTAGAGCGACCCTGATAGAAGCCATGTTGACTCGGGGAAATGTAATTTTTGTGGTGGTGTAAAATATGTCGTCAGTCAAAATAGCCTCGAAGAGTTTTGGAATGGCAGAGATCATTGAAATTCCTCTATAGTTAGTGATTTCAGATTTATCACCCTTTTTGTGAATAGGCACAAGGTTGGAGAACTTCCAGATTGAGGGAAATACTCCCATGTCAAAAGATCTTTGGAAAATTGCGCTCAGGGGAGCCGATAGTGTGTCACAACCCAATAAAAGAGAGGCTGGTAACCTATCAGGACCCGCGCTCTTGTTTGGATCCAATTTTTTGATTCTGGAAGCTACTTCGCACTCAGAAAACGTGTGGAATAACAAAGCTGACGAGAAGGGAACTGACTGGAGAAAATCACGATCATGGCTGTTGGACACGGAGTAATATGTCTAAAAATGATCCGCAAAAGCATTCGCGATATCTGAAGGATCATTGTACTTTAAACCTTTGTAGGTCATTAGACTCGGCGAACCAGAAGATACCCTCAAACCCCTAATGAACAATCAAAAGTACCCTATATTTGCAGGCATCAGCTGCTCGGAACTAGTAACGAACATGAGATAACACCAAATGGTTCGAAATTGAACCTCACGGCGTTTGTTAAAGTAAACAAGATAGTCAGAATGAAGCAGAGTACTCTTATATTTTTTGTACAGTTTGTTTTTTTCGCGAATAAGTCCATAGAGTGTTCTATCAAACCAAATGGGGTACTTGTTGGACTTGACCCTCTTTTTGGGTACAAACCTCGCCAGTCCATCCGTAACAACACTGTAGAACTGTCGTACGATTTCGTCAATATCATCACATTTCTTCATTTCTCCACAAAGGACCAGTCAGTTTCTGCAAAAAATCCGTTAAGCCTGTGAAAGTTGGCCTTATGAAACTGAAAGACTTGTCGAGTCGCCCCATCTTGAAGCAATGGAGATCCCCTGTCTAAAAAAGAGATATTTAGAGGATGAAGAGTGTCGATATTTGATAATAGAAAATTGCATTTAATACATGATATCGCCTCAAAATTATCAACAAATATGAGGTCAAGGATACATAGGAGGGAATTGAAAATATAATTGACTTGATTAAGTGCAAGAAGACACATTGTGTCGATCACAGTTTTCACTGTTGCTGGTTGTATTCTTGATGGGATTATGGTTCCAGAATCCAACGACCATTCAATAAGTGGAAGATTAAAATCACCACATATAATAAGTTTATGCCTCTTAAAACAATCCCTTAACGATTCACACAAATCACAAAAAAACACATAACAATCCACTAGGGACCCTGGAGGAATATATACACAACTCAAGACCATTTGTGAACGGTTGATCTTAGTTTTAATCCATATATCATCATAGAGAACTGAAGCTGGGGTGTCTATAATTGAGCACGGAAAGCGGGACGCGATCGCAATTAAGGAGCCTCCCCCACATTCACAATTTAGCAAGTCATAATTTCGGTCCGTTCTAAAAACAGCATATCTAGGATCAAAAAACTCGACACTATGAAAAGAGACATTAAGCCATTAAGCATAATTACATCGAAGTTTGATCAAAGACCACAGACATTCTGATAATATAAAGATACTAGTTTGTTATGAGAGACTTTAGGTAATATGTCAATGGGGTTGCGAAATTTGAATTTTGAGAATTATTATCTGTATCCAGGTTATTACGCAATAAAATATTGGAATTATTAATTTCTAAAGCTAAATCTATATTATTGATAGTAGAGACTTCTTTCATTCAATTGGAGAATCGGCGTTTATTCTTCATGATGCTGCACACAAGATGTAAAACTTCATCCTTGTCAGTGTAGGCGAGTGAGCCATTCCTAGTGGTGATCCTCATTGGAATGAAGCAACTGTGTCGGAAATCGCTACTTAAGTTTAGTAGGTCAAAATCAATTTCCTGGATTATTCTATTGAGTATAGGACGATCACTGTGTAGAGGTGAGCCGCAAATAAACAGGTTAGTGTTGCTGGATTCTTCAAGAAGTAAGCGAAGAAGTTTAACGTCCATACGCTCTCCTTTAAGGGCGTTTTTGTCACCAATGAGTATAATGACAAAATCATTCACAGTAAACCTCTTGATCAACTCCTGGCATTCTCGAATACGACTCTCAAACGAGCTCTCGTTTGACCACTGATAATTGATGTCATAAAGACTATATGTGAGCCGCTTCATAAGAGATAGCATGCCTCTTGCATTGCCGTCACCCAAGATTAATATTTGAGGTTTGCGTAGTGCCTTAGAGGAGATCTCGACTGGATATGATACATTAATCTCGTTTTCACTGTAGTAGTTTTATTTCCAATACATAGTGCTCGTTATCCTTTTCAAATGTCCAGATAGATGAGATCACTTCTCTATTCAAGCTCAGAAAGTGTTGTCCAGTGCCACGGAGGACGACAGTGATTCTTCTAAACAGGAGCCTGTTTAGTTGTTGGTTCAATTCCTGTAAATTTGATGTTTCATTGTTGAGCTCTGATATGCGTTCAGACTGCTCTGCAAGTCGCAAATTAAACTTCTCTTCAGCCTCAAATACGATGTCTGTAAAATCATTCGTTTGCCTTTTTAGACGTTTAATGTAGGCGTCTTTGTTTAAGGAATCTTCCTCTAGTTTCTCCATTTTCTCCTTAAGGGTGTTAATCGCATCATTGTTGTTAATAGAGTACTCTTGACACCTGGCAGAACAGTAGATTCGATAGCCAACAAGTTTAACCACTTCCGTAGTATTCTGTAGCAGGCGATGCAGAAGTAATTAGAAAACTTTTTTTGTCTGCAACATTTGAAATTGCGTTCCATGGTAACGTAAGGCTGTTATATCGCTGATAACACTTGTCACCATAATGACGCCATAGTTGATAATTGTACTATCTTTGTACAATTAAGATCAGCACAATAACCAATACAAAATATGTGTCAACGTCGCGACATGTTTCGAGGTCGTCATCGTAATAATTGTCAATTTATTATGTAGAAAGCAGTAAAAATTGTTGAAGTTGGGTTTGAAAGGTTCACTGTGGTGTAAGTCGCGAGTGAAAGTAAAGGCAGTGCCCCTAGTAGTTTTTGTAATACAGTTTTTCGTAAATAAAAATAGCATAACAATGTGCAAATCGACCAACGTTGCCATCAGTACAATTAACTATCTAGTACATTTTTGTTACATATTGTACTGTTCAAGTGGAAATGGTACTGGAGTAGTACAAGTTCGCAACTGGAACTGTATTGTCGGGATTGGTTTGAGATTTAATCACCTATATTCAAATGAGAAGATGACGTCCGTGTATGTTTGTTCGGTCTGTGATCGTGAAGTAAAAGCAAATCAATCGTCTATTGAGTGTTCTACGTGCTGTTCTTGGTTGCACAAAGGTTGTTCTGCTGGAATGGCCGGCTTGCAAAAAGGTTGAAGTTAAGTTGTAATAAAACTCCAGTAGCCGATTTCCAAACAACGCAAAGACAGCAGAGCACGGACGACGTTGCAGCAAACACTAGCGAAAATGAGATTAAGTCGAAAATTTCTGCCCTGCTTAAGAAAACAAACACTAGCAATAAGGACGTTCTTTCAGTGATCGGAGGGATTGTGAATTTGTTTTTAAGCCAGAAGAATGACCTCCAGGTTGCGCTGGAGGAAATCAAGGCATCTCAGCATGCTAAGGACGAAAAAATCGTGCTGTTGGAAGTCGAAGTTGCTCAATTGAAGAGTAATCTTAATCAGTTGATTAATCAGGATTCAGCAGCGCAAGTTATAGTTACTGATAGAAGCCCGGGAGATATGTCTGTCACAGATCAGAGTATGTTACTTGAATTTCAAGAAAGAAATGCTAGGGCCAGAATTATTATGATTTTCAATGTGGCAGAGAGTAAATCTAAGATAACAGAAGAAAGAATTAACCACGACAAGGCACAATTTTTGGAAGTTTTGGCCAAGCTTGAAATAGCGTCTAATCCAGATTTTACAGCAGTGAGAATTGGAAGGGACAGTACTAAGCCCAGACCCATAAAGGTAATATTTGATAAGGCGAGCACAGCAACTGTGTGCCTCAGAAGAAAGAATAGACTTAAATCTACTGATATCAGTATGAAAGCTGACCTAACTGAAATGTAACGGAAGTATATTAAAGAGCTTTATAAGCAGTTGAATGAGAAGAGGGCTAATGGTGAGGAAAATCTTTTAATACGGTATAGAAACGGTACCCCATATTTATCGAAGATTTCCGACCGTGGTGCTGATGATGCTTCCAGAGATAAACCAAAAAACGATCAAGTATAGGGGAACGATGTGTAAATAACTTGGCACTGTACTATCAGAATGTTCGTGGGTTGCGAACGAAACTAAACGAAGTATTTCTGGCAAGTTCTGCATTGGAATATGATGTTATTTTGATGACTGAAACCTGGCTTACCCCAGGTATCATCGACAATGAAGTGTTCTGTGAATCCTATAATGTTTATCATAGAGATAGGGATATTGTTTCGAGCGATCAAAAACGTGGAGGTGGGGTCCTCATAGCTGTAAGTAGCGCTTTTGACTCGTGTGTTGTACCTTTAGAAAATTCAGTTGTTGAGCATCTTTTTGTTAAAGTCAGGATTAATCATATAAAATTTATATTTGGCTGTGTGTATTTGCCTCCTCGTTCAAATTTGGAGCTTTACAGTAATCATGTTCAGGCAGTTAAGGATGTGATAATAGAATATGGTAAGGACCATAAGGTTATAGTAATGGGTGATTATAACCTCCCAGATCTAATCTGGGACTGTGATAACTTGACTGTTAAGAATATAAGTAATGATATTGAAATATTACTCTGCGATGAAATGTCATATTTAGGTTTAAGTCAGTATAACTGTGTACATAATGCTAGTGACTCCATATTGGACCTGTGTTTTTCCAACCATTACTTGTCTGTCTCTAGTTGTGATCCACTATTACCAAAAGATAATTATCATCCTCCTCTAGAGGCTCTTCTGTCATTTGAATCCCAATCTGTTAAATGCAAGGCTGAATATAATTACAATTTCAATAAAGTCAACTATGGTGCTATGAATAATTATCTATTACAAATTAATTGGACTGGTTTGTATTATTTGAACGGTATTAATGATATTGTTGATGCTTTTTATGAAACAATATATCATGCTGTGGACTTGTTTGTGCCAAAGTATATGGTAAAAAAGTAAAATTTCACTGTTTGGTTCAATTCTGAATTAAAAAGAAAGGTAATTGCTAAAAAGGTAGCCCATAAGAAATATAAGGCAACAAATGGTCAGCATAATTACACAGAATTCAATAACCTAAGAAATGAGTGTAAGAGAATGACTGGTGAGTGTTATATATGTCTCTAATGTGGAGGAGCAAATGGGGGCAAATACTAGCGCGTTTTGGAAGTTTGTTAAGTCAAGATCACAAAGGGGCAATGATGTCCAAGAATCCATGTTTTTGGGGGACCAATGGGTTGAAGGGGGGCAGGAAGTCGCCAATCTCTTTGCCAGACAGTTCAGTTCTGTTTATCAGAGTTTTAAGGGTAAAATGGCTTACAATAATGATCAGAATCGAATCATAAGTAGTTTTCACGCTAATGTAAATAGAATTGAAATCAAGTTCGAAAGTCTACTTCAGTGTTTACTGTCTCTAAATGTGAAAAAGAGTGCTGGTCCTGATATGCTGCCGAATGTTATGCTGAGGGAGTGTGCTGTGTCTCTTTGTGAGCCTCTGTCGTTTATTTTTAATAAGTCACTATCTTGTGGTGCTTTTCCAAACAAATGGAAGCACTCCTATATCTCCCCTATATTTAAGGCTGGGAACAGCAGTGATGTCAAGAACTACAGACCTGTCTGTATACAGTCTGCAATCCCCAAGATTATGGAAAAATTGGTTTTACCATCCTTCGGTGCTTTCAAAAATTATATCGTGGAGGAACAACATGGTTTTGAGGGTGGCCGTTCTACCGAAACCAACCTTTTCCTGTATACTAATTATATCAGTGCAGCTATGGATGGTGGCCAGGAGGTACATGCACTATATACAGATTTCAGCAAGGCGTTTGACCTCATGGATCAAAGGGTTCTGCTTGACAAGCTATGTTCTCTTGGAGTGGGGGAGCCTTTTCACTCCTGGTTGTCTTCGTATTTGCGGGGCAGAACTTTGCAGGTTAGATTGGTGGGATTTCTTTCACCTATGCTTAATGTTGTCTCTGGAGTGCCTCAGGGGAGTCACCTGGGTCCTAGACTGTTTCAACTACTGGTGAATGATATAGGAGAAAAATTTGTCTCAAAGTACCTTTTGTCTGATCTTGTGATGTTGTATAGTCCGTATTTTGTAATAATTAACTAATTTTTTATTGTCAATATTTATTCCGAAATGTAAATTGTAAAAATGGTGTAACCGTTTGAATAAATAAATAAATAAATAAAATAAACGAAATTTTCGATCTATTTTCCGTTTGTATTTTGCATTTAATGTTGCCTTCATTTACACAGGAATACAAGGTCCTAATAAATAGTATTAGTCACAGAGAACACAATATATATTCAATTTATTTATTTATCAGCAAGATCATAATATAAAATATGACATTTGACAAGTCAGGTTAAAAATTAATTTATAGTCGAATAATATAGGTAGCACATAATAACACATACAACAAAGAGTAACAATGAATTAACATATAATAATAATATATTAACATCACTGAAAATAACAAAATTTCTAAGACGCAAACTTTAAACAAACAAGCAACAAAACCTCATTTAGACCTTATATCAATGATTTGCGTCTACACGAGGTCAATGTACAATACACTCTCTTTGCTGATGACACCTCACTCTCACTGAGGGGTGCAAACCTCTTAGATTTGGAATCTAGAAGAAAACGTAGATTCAGTTAAATGTTTGGGAGTTCACCTCGACCCTAAATTAAAATGGGATGTCCATGTGGAGAGCGTGTCTAAGGGGCTGAGAAGTTGTGTTTTCATGGTGCGCAACTTAAAAAATAGTGTTTCTGATGATGACTCTTGTCTGCTTACTATGCCCTCTTCCATTCCATTATGGTATATTGGTGTGGGGCGGGGCGGCGTCGGCGGACAGAGTGTTCGGCATTCAAAGGAAAGCGATTAGAGTACTGGCAGGGTTGGGTTTCCAGGATGACTGCCGAGATAGCTTTCTCCAACTTGGTATTTTCACTTTTCCTTCCATTTTTATATTGCAAAGCGTTTCTTATATCAGAGCTAACATAGATAACTTGAGAACCCAAAAAGATATCCACGAATATCCAACAAGTGGAAGAGATGATCTTCGTGCTGCTTATTGCACATTGGGTAAGTGTCAGAGCAGACCGGAGCATCAGGATGTGAAATTTAACAAAATCCCACTGAGAATCAGAGTTCTTCCACCACCAAAATTCAAAAATACAATTAAATCCCTACTTAAAAAAGGTTTTCTATAGTGTCCAGGAATTTCTATGCTGTGATATTAGTGTGGATTTTAGTAATGTAGGTATCTCAATGTGCTTCTTCTTTTATATGTTAACCATTTTAATTGTGTAATTGTTTTATATTAGCTTTTAGTTAGATTATAAATATGCCATTGTAAAAGTTTATAGTTTAATTTGATCTACTTGTATAATTCTTTTACTTAAGACTGGTCTGTTGTCTGACCTAAAAGAAAATAAGATAACTTAAATGGCTGAAGGCCAAAGCATAGTAGATGTTCAATAATTGTTTGCTATATATATATATATATATATTATTATATATATATATATAGTTGCAAACCAGTGTTCATCACAAAGAAAATCATAACATTCTCCTGTATTTACATTCTTAGATATATATATATATATATATATATATATATATATATATATATATATATATATATATATATATATATATATATATATATATATATATATATATATATATATATATATATATATATATATATATATATATATATATATATATATATATATATATATATATATATATATATATATATATAAAGATGAATCAGAGAAAGTTTGTAACTAATTCTGCTTTTCTTGATTACCAAACAAGAAATGCAAATAAATTGTCAATAGTTAAACATAACATAACTAAAAATCACCCGATTATGCTGCTTATCTTACTAAATAAATTACCTAATGAAGTAAGATCTTTGAACTTAAAATGCTTCAAAACTAAAATTTAAAAATTTCTGGTTGGAAGAGGTTACTACTCGGTTTCAGGATACCTAGAAGATAATGTTTGCTGGCTGCTTTTAAGTTAGTATTAAATATAGATTTTGATTTTTTTATTTGAACATCACTGATTCAAGGCAAGCCTTTCTTGAGGGGTTATCAACAGGACTCAAAGTTATTGATTGTTGCATATATTATTTTATATAAAAATATCAAATCAGCATTGAATCTTCTGGGTGAAAGTTTTGAAAGACCTGTAACTGACCTCATAGCAATGACAGAAAAATCAAATGATGGAATGTTAAGCTAATAGGAAATAATGCGTAAAAATTTGTTCTGAACCATTTCAATGGAACGAATATGGCATAGATAATGTATGGTCTATACAGGAGAGGAGTGTTCCAATACAGATCAGACTAAAGACTGATACAATAATTTAAGAATGAAAATATTTCAAAAGAAAGCCAAGCATTTTCAAAGATTTGTTAATTATATATTCAAAGTGAAGCTGAAAGTTAAGTTTGGTATCAAGGACAATTCCCAAATCCTTGACTCTCTCCACCAAGAGCAAAACATGTCCATCAATATGGCAAGGGAAAGTAATTTAGCATTAATTCGACATTTGCCAACATTAAGGTCCAGATTGTTAGCTTTGCACCAGACAAAGAGGTCCGAACATGGTAGAACATGGCAATCTGAAATGGAGTTAATTAACAGCAAGATCATTAATAAAAATATTAAATAAAAGCGGACCCAAATAACTTCCTTGTGGTACACCTGAAGTAACAAAGAACTCCTCAGAGACCGCTCCCTTTATACGAACAGACTGCACTCTCCCAAAGTAGCACTCCAGCCACTTCAGCAAACAACCCCCAAAGCTAAATGTGTTCAATTTAGAACATAATATTTACTGTGTCGAATGTCTTGGAGAAATCAGTATAGACTAGATCTACTTGTGAATGACTCTCCAAGGCATCAGAGACAAACTGAACAAAAACATGATGTTAGTAGTTGTAGGTAGATCTTCCACCACAAAAACCATGCTGTTGTTGAATTAAACACAATATGACATTATTTTTTATTTCTTTATTTTATTCAATATGGCGACAGGTGAAACATCGCCGAATCTTGAGCAAACTAAAAAACCGAGATATTTTTGTTGCAAAAGTAAAATAAATAGCGCAGTAATACGTATTGTGTGCGGGAAAGTTTTCCAGCGATCGTGTGTTGAAAGAGACTGGTCTGGAAAAATAAATATTATGGATAAAACCCGACTAATATGTTCAGAACACTCAGAAAACGACAGTGCCACGATGGCCGAGCAGAACGTCGAAATCATGTATCTGAAAGCCCTAGTAGCTGAACTGCGTGGAAAGAACCAGGTACTAGAAGAAAATAATAGTTTACTAAAAGAAAAAGTTTGTTTTCTAAAAAAAAGGGAAATTTCCCAACAAGATAACCTCCAAAATGGTGAAAAAGGCGGCAAAATGGACAACGGCAAAGCCAAAATCAGTGTGAAATTGGTAACAGACTCAAATGAAAAAGAAAAAGTTCAACGTGAAGTCAGCACTCGCAATATTGGCGAAAAGCAAAAGACCAATCAGAAGTTGGCAGCAGACCTCAATAAAGAGGGAAAACTTCCTGAAATTAGCACCTGCAATGTTGACAAGAATCACACAACCGGGCGGTCGCAAAAACACGCCTAAAATTTTCGCCTGACAAAACATTGACAGCGTCAAATAAAGAAGATAACCCTGAAATCATCGAGCAAAAAAATTTAGACGTCGAAAAACAGGTAAAACAAAATGATGAAGGAAACGTATGGAAAACAGTGGAAAGTAGAAAGAACAGGAAAAAATGAAATTGGATCTTAAAACAAGACCTGATTGCATAGAGGGCAGTAGAGAAAACATTCTAACATTAAAAGCAGCTATCAACCAACAATATTCATGGTTCTTTATATCGCTGGATACTACAGCAGAGGATATCAAAAATTATTTGAAACAAAACGAGGTCCCTGACTGCGAATGTGAAGACATTAAAACAAAATGGAAGCAAAAGTACAACTGCTTTAAGCTAGGAGCTCCTATAGAGGTGAAATCGACAATTCTGAATGCAGATTTTTGGCCAAAAGATATTCACATAAATAACTTTTTAAACTTGAGGAAACTAGTGTCCGCGAGCGGACAAAATGTCCCACTGAAAAATCCATCAGAAAAATAAATCTACTCCATTATAATGTACGTTCTATCAGAAATAAAGTACACCAAATCGAAGCAGCCACTGCAGACATTAATATTAATATACTCTGTCTAACTGAATACTGGCTATCTGATGAGGAAATGGATGTCCTGAGCCTACATGGTTTTGAAGTAGCAGATTACACTACCCGAGGTCAATCACGAGGCGGCGGCACTGTAATTCTCTTAAATGAATAGCTAGATTTTTATATTGTAAATAACATTCACACTTTTAATGTTGATAAGTGTATTGAGCTCTGTGCTATATGTTTGAATAGTCTTGATATTTTTGTAGTTTGCATTACAGGACCCCATCTGGCAGCATGGACACTTTTCTGGTTGAATGGAGGGAGTCTTAACCTCTCTGGGTACTTCTAAAAGGGTGGTCTTGGCGGGTGATTTCAATGTGGCCTTTGGTTGGGGAGACAAGGACTCAGTGTGCTTCCTTGACCTCTTGGAGACATATGGGTTCTGTCGACTGATATATGGGGCCACACGTGGGGAGCCTGTGTGGACAACATGTTTACAAATTTCAATTTTGAGCATTTTTCAGCAGAAATGGTAGACTATAATGTCTCTGATCATATAGGACAACTTGTTGAGTTTCCTATCTTCTCAGAGGAACTTGAAATTACTAGACATATCTTTAGACCCATATCACAGTCAGGCCTTAATGTCTTTTTTAGTACTGTAGAAGCGTGTTCTTGGGAGTTTGTTGACGGTCAGGAGATGGATATAGAGGTCAAACTTCAGGTTTTTATAATGTTCCTGAATGAGGCATACTTACAGACCTTCCCAGAAAAGACTTATAATGTTCGGTCCGATTCTTCAAACAACTGGTTTAATGATAATCCGAAAGGAATGAGATAGAGAATACATTTCAAAAAACAGTACAAAAAGGCCATTGTTGAAGCAAAAAGAATGGCAAATGATAGAGCTATAGAAAATTCAAAAAACCCAACCAAATGTATGTGGAATATTATTAATGCACAAAGAAACCACAAAAAAGAATGCCTTGTATCTCATATTACTCCTGATGAGTTTAATAACTTCTTTTCAAATGTCGCAAATAACTTGCTACAAGATTTGCCTGAGTCTAACACAGACTGCTGCTTTCACCTAAGACAGGCTGATCTAGATTGTCAGGAATTTAGTTTTAGAGAAATAACTTATATTAACACTAGAGATATTATAAATAAATTAAAAAACAAAAAAAGCTCAGATATTTTTGTATTAACTGTTCCCATAATAAAATCTATAAAAAATCTTATTATTATCCCATTAACAAAAATTATTTATTTTATTTATTTATTTTCATCAATAATAGATCCATATACAATTTACCAATAGGTGTAGATTGTATCATAAAAAAGTGTATAACAATAATAAAAGAAAAGAAACAAAACAAAGATCATAACTTAAAACTAACATAATAGTCATTTTATGTTGGAAATAATTTATAAAATTTGTAGATCATTTAAATTTGTATCTTCTAAGAACTCTTTAGTACTATAATAACCTTTTTTTGTAAGAAAATATTTTAATTTACTTTTTTGTTGCTTTGTTGACATATTTTTAAAATTCTGGGGTAATTTATTCCATATTTTTACAATGCTGTATGTTACATTTCTTTGTAAGTATGAGAAATTTGCCCTATCGATTAGTAAATTATGTTTATATCTTGTTTGATAACTATGATCACTTTCCAGGTCTGCAAAAAGAGAATAGCTTCTGATGACAAACATAACACATTCATATATATATATATATATATATATATATATATATATATATATATATATATATATATATATATATATATATATGAATGTGTTATGTTTGCCATCAGAAGCTATTCTCTTTTTGCAGACCTGGAAAGTGATCATAGTTATCAAACAAGATATAAACATAATTTACTAATCGATAGGGCAAATTTCTCATACTTACAAAGAAATGTAACATACAGCATTGTAAAAATATGGAATAAATTACCCCAGAATTTTAAAAATATGTCAACAAAGCAACAAAAAAGTAAATTAAAATATTTTCTTACAAAAAAAGGTTATTATAGTACTAAAGAGTTCTTAGAAGATACAAATTTAAATGATCTACAAATTTTATAAATTATTTCCAACATAAAATGACTATTATGTTAGTTTTAAGTTATGATCTTTGTTTTGTTTCTTTTCTTTTATTATTGTTATACACTTTTTTATGATACAATCTACACCTATTGGTAAATTGTATATGGATCTATTATTGATGAAAATAAATAAATAAAATAAATAATTTTTGTTAATGGGATAATAAGATTTTTTATAGATTTTATTATGGGAACAGTTAATACAAAAATATCTGAGCTTTTTTTGTTTTTTAATTTATTTATAATATCTCTAGTGTTAATATAAGTTATTTCTCTAAAACTAAATTCCTGACAATCTAGATCAGCCTGTCTTAGGTGAAAGCAGCAGTCTGTGTTAGACTCAGGCAAATCTTGTAGCAAGTTATTTGCGACATTTGAAAAGAAGTTATTAAACTCATCAGGAGTAATATGAGATACAAGGCATTCTTTTTTGTGGTTTCTTTGTGCATTAATAATATTCCACATACATTTGGTTGGGTTTTTTGAATTTTCTATAGCTCTATCATTTGCCATTCTTTTTGCTTCAACAATGGCCTTTTTGTACTGTTTTTTGTACCTTGCATACTCTAACTTATCGCTCAATCTATTATATTTCTTGCGCACCTCATTTAGGAAATGTATTCTCTATCTCATTCCTTTCGGATTATCATTAAACCAGTTGTTTGAAGAATCGGACCGAACATTATAAGTCTTTTCTGGGAAGGTCTGTAAGTATGCCTCATTCAGGAACATTATAAAAACATGAAGTTTGACCTCTATATCCATCTCCTGACCGTCAACAAACTCCCAAGAACACGCTTCTACAGTACTAAAAAAGACATTAAGGCCTGACTGTGATATGGGTCTAAAGATATGTCTAGTAATTTCAAGTTCCTCTGAGAAGATAGGAAACTCAACAAGTTGTCCTATATGATCAGAGACATTATAGTCTACCATTTCTGCTGAAAAATGCTCAAAATTGAAATTTGTAAACATGTTGTCCACACAGGCTCCCCACGTGTGGCCCCATATATCAGTCGACAGAACCCATATGTCTCCAAGAGGTCAAGGAAGCACACTGAGTCCTTGTCTCCCCAACCAAAGGCCACATTGAAATCACCCGCCAAGACCACCCTTTTAGAAGTACCCAGAGAGGTTAAGACTCCCTCCATTCAACCAGAAAAGTGTCCAAGCTGCCAGATGGGGTCCTGTAATGCAAACTACAAAAATATCAAGACTATTCAAACATATAGCACAGAGCTCAATACACTTATCAACATTAAAAGTGTGAATGTTATTTACAATATAAAAATCTAGCTATTCATTTAAGAGAATTACAGTGCCGCCGCCTCGTGATTGACCTCGGGTAGTGTAATCTGCTACTTCAAAACCATGTAGGCTCAGGACATCCATTTCCTCATCAGATAGCCAGTATTCAGTTAGACAGAGTATATTAATATTAATGTCTGCAGTGGCTGCTTCGATTTGGTGTACTTTATTTCTGATAGAACGTACATTATAATGGAGTAGATTTATTTTTCTGATGGATTTTTCAGTGGGACATTTTGTCCGCTCGCGGACACTAGTTTCCTCAAGTTTAAAAAGTTATTTATGTGAATATCTTTTGGCCAAAAATCTGCATTCAGAATTGTCGATTTCACCTCTATAGGAGCTCCTAGCTTAAAGCAGTTGTACTTTTGCTTCCATTTTGTTTTAATGTCTTCACATTCGCAGTCAGGGACCTCGTTTTGTTTCAAATAATTTTTGATATCCTCTGCTGTAGTATCCAGCGATATAAAGAACCATGAATATTGTTGGTTGATAGCTGCTTTTAATGTTAGAATGTTTTCTCTACTGCCCTCTATGCAATCAGGTCTTGTTTTAAGATCCAATTTCATTTTTTTCCTGTTCTTTCTACTTTCCACTGTTTTCCATACGTTTCCTTCATCATTTTGTTTTACCTGTTTTTCGACGTCTAAATTTTTTTGCTCGATGATTTCAGGGTTATCTTCTTTATTTGACGCTGTCAATGTTTTGTCAGGCGAAAATTTTAGGCGTGTTTTTGCGACCGCCCGGTTGTGTGATTCTTGTCAACATTGCAGGTGCTAATTTCAGGAAGTTTTCCCTCTTTATTGAGGTCTGCTGCCAACTTCTGATTGGTCTTTTGCTTTTCGCCAATATTGCGAGTGCTGACTTCACGTTGAACTTTTTCTTTTTCATTTGAGTCTGTTACCAATTTCACACTGATTTTGGCTTTGCCGTTGTCCATTTTGCCGCCTTTTTCACCATTTTGGAGGTTATCTTGTTGGGAAATTTCCCTTTTTTTTAGAAAACAAACTTTTTCTTTTAGTAAACTATTATTTTCTTCTAGTACCTGGTTCTTTCCACGCAGTTCAGCTACTAGGGCTTTCAGATACATGATTTCGACGTTCTGCTCGGCCATCGTGGCACTGTCGTTTTCTGAGTGTTCTGAACATATTAGTCGGGTTTTATCCATAATATTTATTTTTCCAGACCAGTCTCCTTCAACACACGATCGATGGAAAACTTTCCCGCACACAATACGTATTACTGCGCTATTTATTTTACTTTTGCAACAAAAATATCTCGGTTTTTTAGTTTGCTCAAGATTCGGCGATGTTTCACCTGTCGCCATCTTGAATAAAATAAAGAAATAAAAAATAATGTCATATTGTGTTTAATTCAACAACAGCATGGTTTTTGTGGTGGAAGATCTACCTACAACTACTAACATCATGTTTTTGTTCAGTTTGTCTCTGATGCCTTGGAGAGTCATTCACAAGTAGATCTAGTCTATACTGATTTCTCCAAGACATTCGACACAGTAAATATTATGTTCTAAATTGAACACATTTAGAAAAATAAAAAAAATAAAAACAGTTCTATATGTCTCAATCTGTTTCATTTTAAATATAGACCTTAGACACCTCTTTTGTAGTATAAAAATTCTATCAGACTCTACAGAGTTTCCCCAGAATATGTTACCATATCGAATCCTTGACTGCACGTAGGCATGATAAGCTGACAAGGCCGCATCAACACTAACCTCACTAACAACAACCCTGAGAGCCTAGCAGAATCTAGCCACATTTCCAGCAAGTTGTTCCGCGTGTGCCTTCCAATCCAGTCTTTGATCTATGTGGACTCCCAGAAATGATAGGCTCTCCACTGATGCAACTCTTTTGTTGTTATATTCAATTGAAAGATTGTGTTCTGTACGGTTTCCAAATGAGATAAGTTTAGTTTTTGAGACATTCAGTAAGAGATTGTTCATGGAAAACCACTCATTCAAGTTACTAAGAACACTCAATATACTAGCCTGACACTCCTTCTCACTATCTTCTGCACATACTACTGATGTGTCATCAGCAAACAGTACCATAGGATTCGGCACCGCATTCACTATATCATTAGTAAAAATGATATAGAGAAGCGGACCCAGAATAGATCCTTGGGGAACGCCCTTTTGCACATAAAGATAGTCAGACATCAGTCGATCTCCACTTATGTCATATTCAATTACCCGTTGTCTCCTGTAAGTAAGATATGATCTAAAAAGCTGCAGCGCCACCCCTCTTATACCATATAACTCCATTTTTTTCAGCAATATTTCGTGGTCGACGCTGTCGAATGCCTTAGATAAGTCGATACACAGGGTAGATGTTATTTTGTTGTTGTTCAGTGATTCTATGATGGAGTTCATTGCTTGGTAAATTGCAGTCGTGGTTGATTTACCCATGATGATGAACCCATTCTGTTGCTCCGCAAGAATGCTGTGTCTCTCAAAAAATGCCACAAGGCGATCAAATATAGCTCTTTCAAACAATTTATTCACATTTGAGAGCAGCAAGATGGGTCTATAATTATCAAACTTATCCATATCACCCTTTTTGTGAATAGGTCAAATCCAGGCCTCCTTGAGCGTCTCGGGGTAAATTCCGCTAACAAATGACAAGTTAACAATGTGAGCCAGTGGAACAGCAATGCTGCTCGCCACTTCCTTGAGAATCGAGACAGGAATCTCATCACAACCTACAGATTTTTTTTTATTCATTTGTATTATGTAAGCACCTCAAGTTCTGTTATTGGATTACAGAAGAAACTAGGCCCTAATGGGCTAATTTTAGAGATGTCTATTTGTTTATTTTTGTTTATGTCAGGACAAGCAGTTGTAAAAAAATTGCTTATTTCATCAAGATTGTTTTTTTTATTTTTATTAGGAAAAGAATTAAAAATTGAAGTGTTGGTTTTGTTATTTTTGTTCGTTATATCTCTAATGAGAGACCAGGTTGCTTTTGTTTTATTTTCAGATTCATTTATGTAAGAAGTTTTGTCCATTATTTTAGCTTGATTTTTTTTTTTGACAACAATTTATTTCAGACCTTAAAACAGTTACAAGAACTGGCACCAAGGCCTTTACAATCACAATTTCTTTGAGATCTTAAAAAATTAACAATATCAACTTAATTATATGTATTTAACAAAAATAAATAAATTTTCTAAATTTACATAATAAATGTATATTATATTTTATGTATTCAATGATTATTAATATATAATTCTTTTTTTTTTTAATATTTTTGTTTTACATTTATAAATTTTAATCTTGGTTTATACTAGTCTCTCATTTTCAGGTATTTCTTGAGGTTTTTAAATATTTTTCCTTCCTCCCCTTCCAGCAAATTCTTTGGTATAGAATTATATGACTGTATACTTCTATTAATGGGTGTGTCTTGGGTTTTTTTGTTCTGGCAAAACTAATTCCATTTGTTACCTGTTTTAAAATTCTTGAGTACTTCTTGTAATATTCCTCAGAGATCCTACCAGCTATTGCTTCTTCATATAGGGCTCTTTTTGTTCTACTTGATATTTTAATTCCATTTGTTATCCATGATCTGGAATGGCCCTTCTTCCTTTCGCACTTTTTGACAGGAAAAACAGCATTTAATTCCGACCTAAGAGTCGCATCAAACCCATCATAAGCTTTGCTCTCATCGACCTCTCCCAGTACATCATGCCACGTGTAGGTCTGTAGACTTAAGGTAAATTGTTGGATTTTACTTTTTGAAAATATCCTATTCCTTACAAAAACTTTGTCAGTCTCTACCTTCTCGACCTTTACCTTGATAAATTGAGCTAGATGGTCAGAAAGACCCGAAATTTTAATTGAGTTATCTTCAAATTCCTTAAAGTTTACAAAAATATTGTCGAGTAGAGATTGGGTTGTTTTTGTTACCCTTGTTGGTTCAATTATCATATGAAACAGATTGAAACTCCCGAACATATCTAATAAGTTTACTTTATCATGACTTTCCAACATGAGATTAACATTAAAATCACCACATATTATAATATTAAAATTGACATATTTAACACAAATTTCATTTAAAACTAATTCCATTCTTTCAATAAAATTTTTAAGATTGCCAAGACAAGTTCTATATATAGAGAATACTAGCATTTTCCTAAGTTTACTAATTACACAAGAGATTTCTATTTCCCCTTCTATACTTTTTTCTTTGGTATTCATGAGCTCCTGGAAATCCTCCATATCGTCCCTCACTAGAACACAAGATCCTCCATGGATCAGATTTTCTCTGGAGAAACATGACACCATCCTGTAACCTTGCACTTTAACAAAGTCAATTTCACCCTTCATTAGCCAATGTTCCGTAAGGCACAGTAAATTGGGCGCTTCATTCAGGGTATTGAGAAATAGTTCAATATCCAGAGTTTTTTTCTGCAAACATTGAATATTTTGGTGTAGAATACTTATATTTTGGTATCTGCTTGAGTCTCCCTGATGTAAGTGGGTCTTCTGAGGTGGAGAAAATGGTTTATGGTGACGCCCCTTCGCCACATCTGTGCATCCATAACTTTGTTTTTGGATTCAAAAGGAATGTAAAGCTTAAAAGAACTTTTATATGTATCCTTTCTTGTCTTCATTTTTTCACACTTTGATTTTATTCCAGCAGTCTCATCTACATAGTTAGTTACTTGCTCCACTGTAGTATCAGGATTTAGGCCTGTCAAAAATAAACATGATAGTTTTTGAGCTGTGGCCAAGTTAAAAGTAGTTTTTTCACCTCTTACAGGCGGCGGTCTAGGTAGTTTTGCATATTTTTTCCTGGATTTAACCACTTGCCAGTTGCTCTTAGAAGATTCATTTTCTTTGAAAACATATTCCTCATTTTTTTTGTTGAGTTTAACATTTTTTTGTGTTTTTAGTATTTCAGCAGCTGTGGGACTTGAACGGTTAATTTCAACTAACTTCGGTTGTTTAGGGCATGTCGTTACTAATTTTGGATTGTGGTTAGAATTTGAAACATCCTCTGCATCACTTTGATTTGCAATAGGAATAGTTTTGTCATTTACCTCCATGTCCATAGGCGAATTTGATTGGGAAGCCCGGTTAACCTGGTTTACGGGTGCCTTGGCAACACCAAAGATTGCTTTTTTCTGGAGTGGTTGCTGCTGCGGAACGTTGATGTTTGTTTCTCTATGTTTTTGCTTACCCTGTAATTCAAGGTTAGAAATTCTTTGAACCAACAGCCTGTTATTTTCTTTCAGTATTTCATTTTTATCATTCATTTCGTTGATCAATCGCTTCAATAACTCTAGCTCCTGCTTCAATTTCACGTTATTGTGCTTAATTTCTAGGAAATCCTCCTTGTTTATATTCGAGCTGTCGATTTTGTGTGGTAAATCACCACAACACAACACTTTGGAATCGCTGATAAATTTTAGATTTTTGCGAATTGCACAGCTTCCATGGTATATACTATCACAATTTGGACAAAAGAAGGCCTTACAGTCTTTTTTTACACAGCACTTGTATTTTTTAATTCGATTATTAGCACCAATATCACTTTTAATGCTCTCCGATTCTGACACATCATCATCGTCGGACGCCATGTTTAATACTTATCAACCTATGTAGTAAGGAAAACATTTTCCCAAATATTTTTAAAAAAGCATTGATTTCTCCAATTTTTAAAACGGGTGATGTAAATAATGTTAACAATTGTAGACCTATTGCTTTGCTGCCCGTTATATCAAAAATAATGGAAAAAGTAATGGCTCTACAACTGCTGAATTTCTTCGAATCAAATAACCTTTTCTCGAACTACCAATATGGCTTTAGGCAAAATAAAAATACAATACCAGCGACCCTGGATCTCTTAAGTAATATAATGGACAGCTACGAAGATCAGTTATATCTTTCCGCTTTGTTTTGTGACCTCAGCAAAGCATTTGACTGCGTGTCACATGATATTCTCTTAAAGAAACTCAAATATTATAACTTCAATAATGAAAGTATAAAACTAATTCAGACATACCCCCAAGATCGATGTCAGATAGTCAGAGCCAATGGTGCCATGTCATCGCCATCCCAATTGAATATAGGCGTCCCTCGGGGATCAATTCTTGGCCCAGTTCTTTTTTTGATCTTTATAAATGACCTTCCTATGGATCAGCAAATGGGACAATTTGTTCTTTTTGCTGATGATACCACTGTTTTTACAAGGGCGGACTCTGAGAGTATGGCTGAACAGAAATTGAATGTGGCAAGGCTGGAGGTGCAAGAATGGTTTCTGGCAAATAAACTACTCTTAAATTCTGACAAAACACAAAATATGATGTTCACATTGAGAGATAGTAACATAAACAGCACGTCTGTGAAATTTTTGGGTTTCCACCTTGACAACAAGCTAAAATGGGATGTACATGTCGAAAGGGTGTGCAAGAGGCTAGCGAGTAGTGTTTATGTAATACGAAATCTGAGTGGATGTGTCTCAGAGAGGACAATGGTGACAACATATTATGCACTTTTTCACAGTGTCATGTCATATGGTGTGGTAGCATGGGGTTTTTCTTCTCATGCGTCCAGGGTCTTCGGGTTACAGAGACGAGTTGTTAGAGTAATGGCAAATCTGGGATACTGGCAAGACTCTAGATACTAACTTTCCCATCCTTATGCATCTTTCAGAATATTCTGGCAGTAAAAGAAAGGGATGACCTACAAACACATGAAGATGTTCATGACCACGACACAAGAAACAAAAAAAAAACTTACCACTGCTTATTGCAGGCTGGGAAAGTGTCAAAGTAGGCCTGAACACTTAGGAAAAGAAGAAGCAATTTATAGCACAGAGGAGTATCTAGGATTTAATTTTGCCAATTTTAACTAGTGTAAACGTAATGTCTATATTTTGAATTATCTTAAACTGTTTCACATGTAAATGTCTCTTTTTAATGACTTTTTAATGTGTTTTGTATCTGTCTGGTCACTGTACAACATTTATATTTAAATTAAGCTGACTTGTGTAAACAATGCCTTTGTTATTGACAGCAGTAAATTTGATTTGATTTGATTGGTAATTATGTTCTCAAATATTTTTGGAATAGTACTCAAAATACATATTAGTCGAAAATTTAATATGTCTGATCTACTTCTGATTTTATGTATGGGCGTTACGTAACTATTTTTCCAGCGATCGGGAAATATACCAGATTGTAAGGAAAGCGTAAAAAGTGATGTTAAAGGCTTGGCGAGGGAGAATCTACAAACATACAAGAGAAGTGGCGGAATGCCATCAGGCCCAGGACCCTTATTAACATTTAAAGAGATGAGCATATTATATACAATTTGTAAATCTATATTACAATAATTCATGTTGATAGGAACACTCAAAAGATCCGCTGGGATCTCATCTATGACATCCTGCTTGTAGACTAATGTAGACGGAGGAGTTGCTGACTGTGGTACCCAAGAACATTGATTGCAGTAAGTTATTATCTCAGCGTTTAGCATTAACAAAATTCCAAGAACATTTTATGTTGTCGGGTATTGAGTTCTCCGTATTTGAAATATAGTCCTGATAACAAGTCTTACTAACATTTTCACACTGTTCACGGAGATGTGAAAAAATCATATAATCATCAAAATGGTTGGTAATTTGTATTGTTTATGAGCTTTCTTTTTTTCCATTATTTATATTGGTCGTAGACTGGAGCACACCATCCCAGTCTACACCAGCTAATAAGCCATTTAGATCAGTCAAATTACCCTTTTTAAAATTGTAGAAAAGTGAATTATACTTAAGAACATCGGAACCAGCATCAATTGTAAAAAATAAAAGTAGAGCTGGATGATGATGGTCAAGGGGTAGCAGAATGTCATCTGCTATATTAACTTGCATGTTATGAATATTTGAGAAAAGGAGATCAAGTATAACATTATTACAATTGATTTGCTGTAAGTTGTGAAAAGATAAAGTAATACATAAAATTTGACTACAGGGACAATTACTAACTCCAGTAAAATTATTAATAGTATTAAATCTAACTTTAATCTGAACAAATATAAGTTCAATATTTTCCGCTTCCAAAATAATTTTCTGAGAATTTAATGACTTTCACATTTCCACCAAAACACCACCTCCAAGGCTTTTAGAACTTGTCACGATGCATCTATCCTTCTGGTACAATACAAAGTCAGTCAACTGTAACTCAGCATCATCAAATTTATCATCCAACCATGTTTCCGTTAGAACAATTATGTCATATTGATATAAAAGAACCACTCTCATGAACTCTGCAATCTTAGTTCTCAAACCTCTCACGTTTTGATAGTAGATACTATAATTGACAAACTTATTAAGGTTACCTGGTGAATTTAGTTTTTTCAGTTGGCCACTTTAACAATTTTCAACTTCACTTTACAATTTTTCACTTTCCTCCACTTCACTCCTGAAACTAAAAACCGCGGGCTACAATAGCATACGAAAGGTCAAAATTAAAATCTTAATCTTAAGCTTAATGTCTTATAGATGACAAAGTTGTATGAGCATGAAAAATATTGTTATTTGAAATAAAGAATTTTGAAAATTGTATACCAATAACTTTTTAATTGTTCAACTTTGCCCCATTTAACTGACCTTGAATTTGTAACACCCTGTATACAATATTTATTTTTTTGTTTTTTATTTTTTAAAATCTCACTTTTTAGCAATACCATCTTCCTCAAAAACATATTGGATTCACAAGAATTTGAATTGATTTTCCTCCCTAAAATCTGTCCAGCCCGAAACAACTGCAAGTCATGTTTTGCAATCATGGTTCAAGACAATCTTGAAATAAAACTTTTAATTAAAGCAAGAACCAAATTTAAACACTAATTACATATAGTAAATTCTACATCCCAATACAATTTCAATTTTGAATTCCAGAAGTATAAATCCATAAATTTATCCTACCTCACTTTCCCACCACAGAATTGACACTGGGGCCCTTGCCACCCTTCATAACAAACACAGGTTTCATTTCTACAGATTCCATTGCTTCCACACTGATTGTTATCAACACACTTTCCCATAACACTATTAATGATTACGCTAATATATAAAATAAAATTAATAAAAAAATATACTGCACATTTCCGTCGATACTTAGATTTGAACAAAAATAAAAACATTTGTATTGCTTCCAGCATAGTTTGTGTTTAGGCTCTTCTTTCTTCATTCATTACTTTGGATATTCATTGGTTTCCAATTCACAGGGTTTAAAACATATACACATATAAATACCCCCCATTTTTTATCTCTTTTTGCCAAGTAATATGTTTGTTTACTGGATATCACTATTAATTTTAATAAAACAATTTTAAGAACATTCCAATGTTTAAACACTAAACTAGCCTGTATTCCGTTTCCATTTCCAATCCTAGTTAACCGATTCAATTAACAGAAGTCAGGCCTTGTCAGGAACTGGCAGCTGGCACCTAACGGTACACTACACACCCTACTAGACGCCGACGTTGCCACAGTTCTTTTCGTTTGGCAACAGAACCACGTTAATCTGTGACAGAACCTGTATACTATTAGGCGGTCAAATAAAACAGCTGACTGCTATCAAGTATCAATATAGCTAGCGAAGGACAAACATTGATTTCTGCCATATGAGTCCCTGATTCCAAGTATTTGTACATCTAGTGCATTTTTTGTACAGACCATTTTTTACTATTGTGTGTTTGCTTTAAACTTAGGTCGTATTCCGTTTCCAAACCTGGTTAACCAATCCAATTTACAAAAATCTGACAGCGATTTCTAAATCTTGTTAAATAATTGACAGTTTAGATACTGGTTACCCAACAACCAACAAAATTCACCGATTGTTCTGGTGACATTGTTGACAGTTATTTTCAGGAATCGTATTCCTTAAATAATCGGCTTTTCAGATAAACGTTGGATACGGAATACGTAACCGAAACCAAGATTGGAAACGGAATACCGCCTTAGTTATGACAAGTGAATACTTCGAAATGAGAACGCCGAAGCCGAGCTGTGCAAAAAAAAAAATTTATAAATAAAAATTAGGCCATTTTGTAGTGTAGATCCAAAAGACTTTCCCCAAGTGACAAGTATGGACATTGTTGGTTAATTAGTTGTTCAATTTAAATTATGTATATCAAAAGTTAAACTTAGTTCAATCTGTGTGTTTAAGATTTTGTACTGCACCCATTACATATATTTTTTTTATAAATAAAACATATATATTAATAAAATAAACGTTTTTATTTAAATACATTGTCATGCATGCAAAATATATAACATTCTCAGAGTGAATATAATAACAAAAAGTTGTCTTTACGATAAACCTGATGACGAGTGTAAAGGAACTCAATATTTTCAGCATAATGAAACCTTTAGCCTTTACTAGACTTAAGCTTACTTATGTCTAGAAAATATTTAATTATATACTTGCACTCTAGGACTGGATTATGCCGTGGAGCCCCTAAAAAAAATGGTTAAATTTTGTCTTATTTTTTTGAGAAGTTATCGGGAAACTCAAAATTTTGAAAAAAATGTCCATGCCTTTATCGTAATAGTAATCCTGAGTAAAATTTCCACCCTTTGTAATTCAAGGACTTCCGTCCTGAATGTATAACAAGATCTTCTTTCTTTCTTTCTCAAAATGGAGACGGCTGCCACTTTTTTGCTTTCAGCGCCATTCTCCAGCCCAATAGGTAGGATGTCCGGATGGCGAGCTCTTAGCTCCCGAACACCCCGAATTTTTCAAATAACTCTTGATATTTTCCTCTTTTCAGACGAACGGGATAGAATGCAGGAAAAACTAGGCCTCACACGTTCACAGCGTCTGCTCCCTTTCTAGCGGGGTCGTTAGTTTCAACACTGAGCGGTTGAGTCTCCCGTTTCCCCCCGAAATAAAGCAGCAAAACCGAACACGTGGCACCACTTATGCTAACAACACAGAGGTCTGCATTCGACGAGACGAACCGGAAGACTCCAAGATCTTTCTTTATTCGGGCATAGGTTCTGCCGAGAAACACTTTTGGCAAATCTTTCTTCTTCTTCATTCCTATTGATCCTGTTACATAACAAGACTTATTGGCTTTACTACAAGGCAGTCGCCAAATTGCTCTCCGTCCGGGGCTCAGAGTCGTTAAATCGGCGACCCTCGAAGTCGACCCTGCACCTTATTCCAGTTTGGGGACGTTATCGGTAGGATATCCGTATGGCGAGCTCTAAGCTCCCGAATATTTCAAATACTTTTTAATATTTCCTCTTTAAATTTTTGAAATGCATCTTAGCTGTACTTCTGATATCACGAGATGACCCTTTCTTTCAAGCTATCCCCTTACCCCTCCCACTCTCGCCACGTAGCGGCCATTACGCTAATATTCCATGTAGAACTGCGGCAGACGAACGGGATAGAATGCAGGAACAACTAGGCCTCACACGTTCACAGCGTCTGCTCCCTTTCTAGCGGGGTCGTTAGTTTCCACACTGAGCGGTTGAGTCTCCCGTTTCCCCCCGAAATAAAGCAGCAAAACCGAACACGTGGAACCACTTATGTTAATAACACAGAGGTCTGCATTCGATGAGATGAACCGGAAGACTGTTGGTAAATCTTAGTATTAAGTAATAAATAACCCTATATATGGTGATCATCTCTTCATTTATACATAAAAAAAAATGTAAAAACTGTAGACCACAGCTGCCACACTCGTGTTAGGATAATAATAATACCAACATAAAAAGCTTACATTTAGTTCATAAAGTAGGTTATAAAATTGCACATACGTTTAATCCATTAAGTTCAAGATAGAATGTAAAAAAATAGGTATTACTCGTATAATGAATTTAAGAACTATGAGTCTTTTAAGTTGGATTACCTCGCTTTCTCAAACAAAAAAGAATTATTACAGAGTTGCATGAATGTAAAAATTATTTAAAAAATCTCTTTCAAGATGGTACATACAAATACTGATAATTATTTAAGTCCCCTAAAATATAAAATGGTGTAATTTTTTAAACAATGATTAGAGATATCTTTGATCAGGGTGTAATAACTTATGAATAGGGCTTGAATAAGGTATCTCTTAGGGTGGTTCATTTGCTCTTCTGTCCAGGTTGTTGGATAAAGAAAGACGCTTACTAACAACACCTTCTCTTGACTCTTACTATGACTACAACAGTACAGCCCAAGGGCCGGACCATCAAGGTCCGCCCTTGCCCTTACTACCACTCTCGTCTATAGCTAGTTACAATATCCCTGTATCTCGGACTGCATACAGTACATTGCCATTAGCACGATGCCTCGTCAGCGTGCTCATTTCGCAATTACATATTAAACAATTGCAATATACTAATAATAACAATCCGCTATACAGGGTGATACTTTTCCATACTACACCTTCCCCCTTTTTTTTGGGAAAAATGATTTAACTATCTGTTGAATCATTCTTATGATAACAACAATTTAATAACAGCTATACTTTAGGAAAAAAAACTACTTAGACATTGAAACTTTATAAGTTAAAACGTGCATTTTAATTAATTCTAAAATATTTTGGAAAAACATTATGTAGCATTTAATAAATCTACAGAAATTTACAATGATATTTGGCAATGTAAAAATTTACACATCACATTAGCAAAAGTAACTTTGTACAAAGCTATCTTATGTGATGGTATTTTAATATATAATAATTTACTAGCTCATTAAGAAGTGTTAGAAATATTTTTATATTAAAAAAAACAAAAATATTTTCTGGAAAAATTGCTAAATTTTTAGGAATTAATTTCATATTTTACTTTAGTTTTTTTTTTCATTATCTGTTAATTAATTAAATACTTATTTTTTTTTTTATTTTTTTTTTATGTATATCATGTTAAGTGCATTTGTAATTGTTTAATGTTAGCTTATTTATTTATTTTCCGTATAATAAACGAAACAGTTGGTTGAGAATAAATTGAAAAAAAATCTTAATACTAGCCTATTATAAAAGTAATAGCAACTGTTGACTGAGCTCATGCAATTAGCATTCTAGCTAATGGCTTTCACTATGGCCACTTGTGAAAGACATCGCTGTTTGGATAGAGTTAGCTAAATGCTCATTTGAATTATTTGGTTTTAGGATAGGTATATATTTTAACAGCTTTTTGCATAGTTTTGTCAACAAATTAATAAAATATAAATTTAAATAAATATAAAATGATATAAATTCAAATAGTCAATATCTTGCACATCAACATAGTCGTAACACTTTTTCGGACTTTATACACATAATAGGGCGTACGCTAATATAATATAATATTGTAAGTTTTATTTCCATTAAGTAAATTTTATTGTCTTATGAGTTTATAAGTGATTAAACTCGACATGTATTGACATGGATTATATATATTTATTTATTAAGATTGTAACTGAAGACCTAGAAATAGTATATGTGTTGTTCAGACTCATATTATGACGTACTAATAGATTGAGATTATTATATGTATTATTAGATTGGGACCATCAGATGTTAATTTTTATTGCGTCATAGGTAGCTTCTTCAAAAAAAAAAATTCTTATTATAAATATTTATTTTTATTTAGCTCATTTTAATTCCTTTCTCCGACATTTTTACCATTCTTACTCCTTACCTTATACTTTAATTTCTTGTCTATTTTCCCACTTTACATATTTTGTATTTTGCATGCATTTTATCAATATAATTTCTATAATGTCGACATTTTCTAATAATATACAATTTATTCCGAAATTTTATTTTCTACTCATATTTCCTCTTTCCAGTTACCTCAACGATGTACCTAAGTCTTACGCCGATCGGTGATTCTGGTCGAAATATTACTCGTGAATTCACATTATATTTTATGGGTACCCTGTGGGATTTCTGCAATAGGCACTATTTTCATAATTATTTTCCATTTAATAGGCAACGCTTCCTTCCATCAGCCCATCTAGCTTAGATAATGGCGCATATAAACGCCTAACTTACCATTAATGAATAGGAACGTGCCCTTATTTCTTTTCTCAATACTTTCTGTGCAGACCAGCTAATATCTATACGCGGTAGGACTTTCATACATTTGAGGTTGATCACTTCCTTTCCTGTATGGTTCCTATCTTATTTAAGTATGATATTGACTGTTGCACATTTCAATTTAAATACTCATACATTCTCCAATCTTTCTAATTTTCTCTACCATTCCTAACTCCAACTTTGTGATCATCAGCCACCGATTAAGGCTAAAGCAATATTTGCTCTAAAAAATATCACCATTAATTATCTAAGTTTTCCTTTTCATTAGCGCTAGTATTTCTTTCATTCTCGTTAATACCCGGAGAAAACTTACTACTACCTACTGACTTATATCATTGTATAATAATAATAATACTGCTACTGTCTAAGCTTCGCAAATTTTAATAAAATAGGCTTTTCATTGCGAAAGAGTTACTATTTTTTTTTTTTTTTTTATAAATGTATCAGGGACTTTAATAAGGTTCAGCTAAAAATTTGATGCAATATAATTAATGTCTAAGTAAGTTATAACACAGGAGGTTATTTTTTTTTTTTTTCTTCTTATTATTATAACGATGAAGTTAATACTCTAGCATACACACACCTTCTCTTACAAAAAAAAATACATTATACTTCTAAATATAAATAATAATTAGATAATATTGTTATCCAAGATATTATTTTAAAGAAATAATTACGTACATTATTGCTTGAACTCAAAGTAATCCTAATAAATTTAAATAAATATGACCTAAAAGCTTATTCTGCATATTACATAATATACTGTTGAACTCTAGGTATCTTTATTCTTAGACAAGATTCCTTGTCTAAGTATTTAATGGTATTATATAGTAGTCAGTTTACCATGATAAGAAAAAGGAGTATATTATTTATTCGATATATGTTTATCAGAATCTTTAGGTTAAATTTATTGTTCGTGTATTTTTTAGTCAACAATCATAAATTAGAATGAAAAACTGCAGCAATAAATAAGCATATTAATTTTTGTTGCAATTGCAATGTTCCAATTTGAACGTACTAGATATTCTACGAAATATCATTGTCAGCATTATTACTAGGTCGCAGTCGGTCCTTGCATGTTTATTATAACAATTAGTCAATGAACTAATGATTTCAAAATTTTATACATGTGATAGAAGGAAATTATAAAAATTATTTAGCTATCCTGAAAGTTTATTAATGCTTATACTTTGAATTTTATTTAACTTTGTAATGTTAGTATTAAAATCATATTTTATCTGACATTTCAGGAAAGCGTGTATAATTTCCCTTGTCTTTAGCAAAATTTTATTTTGAAAAAAAAAATAGAAGAATGAACATAGGTCACATTAGAAAAAAAATTAGCATAAAAGATATTAAGTTGCAAAAAATACCAAAATTAACGAGGTCGATACTTCATGATTTATAAAACTGAAAAAGTTTATTTCACAAGTGATTTTTTTTTTTTTTTTTTTTTCAAATTTAATTATCGAAATTACAATATAATTTTAGTCCAAGAAACGGTTAGATTTTATATTAAGTATGACAAGACAATTTTCATTTTTGTTATAATATATTGTAGCAGCTGTTTTTACGTACTTTCTTGATTCGATATTTATATTTAAAAGTTGAAGCTAAAGTTCAGGGAACACGGGACTCATGTTAAATCTATCCATGCTTCCAATTCAGCCAACCCTTATTAAACATCAACCATACGTTTTAAGCCAGCCTAAAATTTCATACTATACTTCCAACAAATCGCTAGCTGGCCACTTTATTTTAATCTTTCCTGTTTACTTATACATACATGCATATTTACTATTTAATATAGTCAAAAAAATATCATTGTACCTACCCTATAAAATGATTGTGTAAAGCAGTTTTTCAATTATCAGGATTCTCTAAAAAATTATTTACTTATTTTGATTTTTTTTTTCATAAATTCAGTATAAAAATCATGATTTATCAATAAAACAAAAATAATCTGTTTAGCAGCCTCAAATTATTCCACCACAAAACAAAATTGATGGCTATTAAGAATGATACTATCAAAAATCAAATTAAAAGCAGTGTGTTTGTACGACTGTGTGTGTTTTAAAGTATTGAGTACTTAAATAAATTAGAAAATTAACTAATTTTTTTTTTTTTTGAGATACTAAAAAAATAACTAAATTGTAGATATTCTTCAACAAAATGTTTTGTACTTAATCCATCCGAAATGCTCAGATTGTGTAAAATGTGTGACGTATTTACTCATTTAATAACGTTAGCAAAATTCAATATTAAAAATTACAACCCGTAGTGACTTTGCAGAACGATAATTTTCTTGTTTGAAATACTTTTTTGAAACACACAAAAGCATTTAAAGAATTTGAATATTATTTCCACTAAAAAGTGATACTTTAAGGGTTATGAAGCGAACAACGAACTTTGATATTGTGTTATATTAGTTTAAAAAAAGTCAATACAAAGAACTAATAATATTTTTTGTGAGGATCTCAATTTATCGCTTAATTTAATTCCTTAATGAATTCTAATATAAAACTGAGAAAATTATTGCTTTAGTATTTTTATGTTTGTTAAAATTAAACAGTTCAGTAAAATGACGCCACATCTTTTTAGAATGCATGGTTTTGGTAACAACAAATTAAGTAGGTTAGCATGAATTTGCTTTGTTAATCAAACTTTTAAAATGTTGTTTGCTTATTAGTCTCAATTGATCCGATTGATACATAAAAATATCATTCTCTAAGGTTTTAATGAATACTATTAATAATTATATTGGATACCTATAATAAATTAAAATTAATAAATAGCAAAACTCTCAGCCCAAGTCGTCTTGGCATAATATTACGAAGTTTAGAATAATATCTACGTCAATCAACATCTGATGTCCACTATGAGTATTTTTTTTTTTTTAAATTTGTTTTTTCTTATTTTAATATATTACCTATTTTTAAATGTGCATCCTTTCCTTTTGCGAGAGATAAGAGATTAAAAAAAAATCATTATTAATTGACATTTGTTTCTAAGACGAGAATTCATTTGTTACGTAGGTAGTGCTTAACGGTTTTAATAATTTTGCTCCCTAAATTAATATACACTTACTTACAATTTTATACTAAATATCAACAAAATTTTATAAAAACACACCCTATTTAAATTAAAACGACATATTGTCCGATAATAATCTTAAATTCTATTCTAAAATGACTTATTGCCTGTTAATAATTCTATTACCTTAAGTTTATTCATAGTTCTAGTACCTTAAGCCTACAATTTATGTCTTTTATACGCCAATTTTTCGTTCTTTCCAAACCCCATTTCCATATCTTATTTTCGTTCTCTCTTGAACCTAAAATAAAACCTAAAAAAAATGTCCTTCTGGTCCATCTGGTTTCTTGGATAATCATGTTCTTAATTTATACAGCTCTTTGACGCAGGATCTTTAAGGCAAGGATCGCCATGTAATAACTTATGAATAGGGCTTGAATAAGGTATCTCTTAGGGTGGTTCATTTGCTCTTCTGTCCAGGTTGTTGGATAAAGAAAGACGCTTACTAACAACACCTTCTCTTGACTCTTACTATGACTACAACAGTACAGCCCAAGGGCCGGACCAACAAGGTCCGCCCTTGCCCTTACTACCACTCTCGTCTATAGCTAGTTACAATATCCCTGTATCTCGGACTGCATACAGTACATTGCCATTAGCACGATGCCTCGTCAGCGTGCTCATTTCGCAATTACATATTAAACAATTGCAATATACTAATAATAACAATCCGCTATACAGGGTGATACTTTTCCATACTACAAGGGACTCGATTGAGAATCATAATGATTATTATCTAGATTAATTTTCGTTTTTTAATAAATGATTAATATGAAATATTTTGCACATACTTAGGCCTAATTTAATTTAGTAGTACGTAAATCCTTTTCTTATTGCAGTGAAAAACAGATCATCGATGACGTTCAACTAACAGACCGTTGGAGTGCCCTATTGTTATTATCTTCTATATCTATGGTTATTATTATTTCAATAGCCGGCTATTGTTACTGTATGCGCATTTCTCTTTTTGAACCGGACATTTTTGGAATTTCTGTGAATTACATCGTAGAGGATAAATGGGCGCTTATTTTGGTAAAAAAGGGATATCGTTAGGGCTTATAATAAGCCGACAGTGACGTCCAATAGGGACACTCTTTTAGAAACCCCGATGACCCAAAATGCAGACCGCCATAGTTAAATTTTCAAGCTGGGGCATTTCTTTCTGATTTCCCGTCTAAAACTCTCAGACGTTCGTTAACGAGCAATATTCGAATACGGGACGTCGCTTAAAAAAATAGGTAAAAAATGAGATAACTTTAAAGGCATTTTGCGGAGTCGAAACCCTGACTACTTTGTCAAGATAAAAAGGAGGTTCGATAGAAAATATAAAGGAGATGACGGGTAAGCGTTCGAAATGCAGAAAAACTAAAACAAATGTTTCCTTCCTTTCAGTTTTTCCATATTCCACTTTTTCTTCGAGAAGAGTAACGGGGAGCGGAAATTGTGTATGGGATCCCAAATCTCCTCCTAGGGGCTGACAAACCGCATCACCAAAGTTATTCTTCGTTTTATACAGGGAGAGCCATTTAGAAATAAAATTGCAATTTTGTTTTCATATCTTTCCCTATCATTTTACGTTTGGTTCTGTGGCATATGAATGGTTGATCCTAAAGGTATCAATTAAATATGCAAAGAGACCTCTTGATTTCTTCTAGAGACTGTTGTAAAAATCAGCCCGATTAAGGTTAGGGGTGAATTTCGAATTTTTGAACTGTAGCCTCACGAATTCTATTTGCTGTTCTTTGGCCCTTCGCAAACAGAAAATGTATGTACATACCGAAAAATAGAGAAATAGCACTATGCCTAATTTTGTATACGAAATGGATATAGCAGTGGCGGCTCACCAGGGTACGCGGGTGAAGCTCCGCTTTACCAACATTTTCCAATCAATTTACTTAAAAATAAAAATATCAAGCATTTTATAATCTACATTTCTATTATAAAAATGTAGTATGTTTTATATAAATTCACATTATTACATTACTTAATTATACCATTATTTTCCATCAAAATTAGTGCGTTATATACTCAAAGAATAATAATGACTTAAAATCGTAACGCGCTGAACACCTTTTCATAAAGGAGACCCGTTGAGGAATCACAATCAGCAACAAAAAATTCCGTCTCAGGCTACCCCGCACGCCGGCTTTCGGCTTAGATTTGTTTACGGCAGTTGTTATGGCAACGCAATGGTGAATATCCGTAAGCCAAATAGAGACAGGAGCGGCATAAAACTGCTGCAGCAGGCCGCAGGCGCTTGTCGTCTTGTTATAAAATTAAAGTAAATTAGTGCGTTCGGATCATCGGAGGCGGAAGCAGTTTTGCATCGTGCCGTGTATCATGGTATTTGTGGTACCGTAAAAGTTAGACGAAATGTTTCCTCTGTATAATCTGACCTGTATCTTATTAGAAACACCATTTTCCCGGTGGAAAAACGAGGACAAAAGAGACTTTTTAAATACGGGGGCCGAAGGATCTAAGCCTGTCTTTGAAATAGAAAAACAAGGGAAGTCAAAAGACAGAGTTTTATTTCGTAGGTTTTGAAATCAGTAAAATTCGACTTATACGTGGTTGAGTGACAGTATTTATTTAATCAAATCATTTTGTATGCCCTGTTTCACTGTAGGTGTAAAATCAAGCATATGGAATAAAGAGGGATTCAATAATTTTGGGAATGTGACCAGAGGTTTTAGTAGGCATGAAGCCTCATTGGAACATATTCGGTGCGCTATTTCGTTCGCAAATTTAAAGAAAGACCTCAGTATAATTGAAGACTTTGTGGAAAAATTCGAGGTTTTATATAAAAATGTTTAATGACAATGTTCTTCTAAATAGAAGGTTAATGCAGTTATCTATTCGTGCGAATGTTTTTATGGGTAAACGAATGTTTTTATGGGTAAACAAGAGTTGACATTTCGGAGGAACATTGAATCTGATTCTTTGGACAGTCGTAGGAATTTCAAAGAACTTTTAGAATCCTATATAGCGGTAAGCAATATAGACATTCAAGAACTCTACAAAATCTCTCCTATTTTTTCTGTAAATTCAAAGACAATTCAAAACGAGTTGAAAGGTTTTATTTCGGAATATATCGGTGGACATAGATCGCGAAATAAAAGAGTGTATTTTTTTTTCTTTCCAAGTGGACGATTCTACAGACATTATTCAGAAGTCTCAGTGTAGCATAATTATTAGGTATGTTAACAATGCAGGAAAGTTAGTTGAACGGTTTTTGGGGTTCTTTGACGCTAGTTCCGATCGAACAGCGGATGCATTTTTTAATAAAACATGATCACCCCTTAAAATTAGTGGGACAGTACTTTGATGGCGTTAGTGTCATGTCATGACATGTAAATGATATGCGGTAAAAAATAAGAATTGAAGCTCCACAAGCTGTTTTTGTACACTGTGCAGCCCAGCCCACCGTTTTAATTTAGTTCTCCAACAAAGTTGCAGTACTATACTACAGTGCCGTATTTTCTTTGCAAATGTAAATAGTTTTCCCTCTTTTCTTCACCATTCTACAAAAAGGACTTAAGTAACTAACACAATGATAAACAAAAGATTACCGACGTCTGTTACAACGCGATGGACAACTCTAAGATTGTAAATGTTATTAATAATGAATGGGATGGTTTAAAACAAGTAATTACTGAAATTAAAAACGACAGGATATCCGACCAAAGGTCAATAACTCAAAGCGTAGCCTTCTTGAACCATCTTTATAATTTTAAATTTGCAATCTTAATAAGCACTTTAGTGATTTAGAACGAAAGCTTTCACGGCTGTGGTTAATTAAGAAATCATGGTTCTTGGGATTAGACCGTGCCAAATGGTATCAATTTCCGACGTTCCGCCTTCGATTGCACGAGACATCTTCAGGGATCTTCACTTCACTTCCGAAACGTCGAAAAGTGATTCCATTTTGACACGGTCTAATCCCAAGAACCATGATTACTTTAGTGATATTTTCGAAATTACTGATATTCTTTTTGACACGTTACAGAAACGCTCACTAAATATTAATCTTTGTATGTCACACATTAGAAACACCCAACAACTTTTAAACGAAAAGAGGAATGAGAACAATTTTACAGGAATTATCTGATTTAGTGAGTATGAGGGTGTCACGAAAAACGTTAACCGACAAAGAAATCTTCGAAAAGTACAAAGTCATATATTACGAAATCTTAGATACAATCTCAGATCAAATCGATTTCAAGATATGGATAAGATTGTTTTTGTTACATTGATGGACACCACCAGGTGAAGAGTATTCGATAGTCTTTCCCATGGAATCATTAAATAATTTAAAAATATGCTTCCCTAATATATTTTCTGATTTATCATGGCTCAAAAATGAATTAATCTTTATTTATGATAATGAAAATTATCGCAATACTCAGTTAGATCGAATGATGGAAATGCTCTACGAGAATAGAGATATTTTTAAGGAAGCTTGGAGAATATTTTGCCTAGCTGTGATAATTCCCTCTACTAGCGCATCAGTTGAGCGTAGTTTCCCATGCTTAAAAAGAATCAAAACATATCTAACTAATAACTCGATGACAGAAAGCAGGCTTTCTAACTTGTTTTTGTTATTGTAAAATGGTGGATTGGCGCTTATGGTACAATATTTCATGTAGATGCGCAACCACCCATGTCAACTTAAATCGAAATTAGGTTTAAGATATAGGTACATAACTGTTTTTTAAGAACAAAAAAAATATATTTAAAATGTTATAAATTCATATTATTTCCCCTAAGTATTAAAAAAACGCTCCAAAGCTATGGATATCATAAAAAGGTAAAAAAATAGCCATTTTATGCATGGCACCCCGAAAAATTTCCGCCTGCGGTGCTATGCACTTATCTATACTGCATTTCACCCGTTCTTAAATTCGCTAGCCGCTATTGGAATATAATTATATATTAAAGGTATGTCTTAGAAGTAGTTTTATACCTATTTTTTGCTTTATATGCCGTTTTTAAAAGTGTTGCTGACGTTATAGCACAGATTAATACAGATACCGTACTTTCGTTCGGCGCGCAAATCATCACATAACCTCAATTTGGGCGGAGAATCTATCAACTCAGCAGCGTTGAGTCGGCCGAAGACTGACATTATTGTTTTAGACCTAGTCACAGATTAATACAGATACCGCACTTTCGTTCGGCGCGCAAATCATCACAACCTCAATTTGGGCGGAGAATCTATCAACTCACCAGTGTTGGGTCGGGCAGAGACTGGCATTATTGTTTTAGACGTAGGCGTGTGCAGTGGTGGCGTTTTTAGTTCTTCAAACCACCGGCCGCCGAAGTAAAGTATACATTAAATTTAAACACTTCTAGAAAAGTCAGCGGTATGGAGTGTGCTGCCAAACACTGCAAAATTACAAGCTACAAATCATCTCATAGCTTTTTTAAATTTCCCAAGGATATAAGAAAAAAAAATTTTAAGTGTTATATAGTTTCCGACATATGATAATAATTTGTAAACACTTTAAGACAAATGCTAAAACAGCTCTAAATACTCTATAGCCTACGCTATACTAATTCATATTTTAAAAACAACTAAATAAACTTCGTTACTAATTGTGTACGTGTTTTGGGAGCCCCTGATAACAAAAGTGGATTTGTGGAAATTACGAAGTCGCGATGAAACGATCGATATGCGAAGTAAGTGAGAACGTTCACATACCATTTCTTCCGTTGCATTGCGTTATTAAATGTAGGGATTTATCGAGATCGCGTTTTTAATTCCGGGATTTTCGAAACTGTAAACAGATTTCGAGATTCCGATAGTAGAAACCTTAATTGCAGGAATTATTATTTCATTCAATATCTTTTAATTGATTTATCTAAAATTATTCAAATTTGTTATGTGGGCCTCATAATACCTACTTATAATGTAAAAAACGTCTAATTGTAATCGTAAAAAAATCACCCTCCGAGATTTTTTCAGATCTTTACGTTTCAGGGTGCCTAGATGCCAAAAAGCATGGCCAAATAAAATGCAATACAAAAAAACTACTTATCCAATTTATCTCAAATTTTACAAAAAATTCAAGTATTATATAGGAATCAACTTTTAAAATTGGCTGCTTAATAAAATAGTTAAATTTTAAATATTTGTAAAAATTACCCTCTTAGGTCGTAGTAAGAATTTCAGATGGCGAACATGACAGCCAAATAAAATTTTGATTCAAAATGGGGGGTGTGTATCAATGTAAAAACTACCTATTGAATTGATTTTAAATTATGCTCAAAAATCAAGTGTGGTATGAGTAGAAAATGATAAAATATTGATAGGAATCTAATATGAGGAAACAAAATAGCGCCGAAAAAAGTGTTTGAGGAGACAGTATATATGTGTTGCTAAATGACTATGCACTGAACTAAATTGAGTTACACTTCTCTATTCCTAATAAAATGAAAGATTCATAACGAGGAAAATTTTGGGTAAAGAAAATTTATTGATTTTTTAATTATTATTTGCGTGTCATGTATTGTATAAGTTATAAAATTTGCATTCACTGGTTTAAATTTTGTTTTTAACAAGCTTTTTGTTAGTAACGCACTAAAAAGTACAAAATAATGTAAAGTTGTCGAAATTAATTAAACATAGTACATGCTTCTCAAAGAAACGAGAAAGCGAATCACATTTTTTGCATAGTCATTGAACAAAATATATTTTAAGAAAATTACATTATTTTGTACTTTTTAGTGCGTTACTGACAAAAACGTGTTCTCTAGATATTTTAAATTACATTTTTTTGTTGAACCGAGGATTACATATGGTTTTATTTATTGGCGTTCAGTCTTGCTCGCATTGATAGCATAAGCATGTTAGCATTAAAACTATTATTTTTTATCTAATCTTAGACCAAGAAACTGGGTCATAGGTGCAACAGAGAAGATCTTTTAGAAAAAATAAACGATCTACATAAAAGTCAGAAGTTATGTAGCCTACACTTGAATCCTCTTACTTATTTATGGATATTACAAAAAATATAAATAAACAGAAAAATTCAATTTATTGAACACAAAAACGGTGAAAATCAGAAACATAATATTCCATTTTTGTGATGCGAGAGAGTATAATAGTATATAATATTTATGTTTTTCATACGCACGCTGAAACCCTTTCTATAGGATACTAAAACACAAGTTCAGCGATATAACTGATCTAACAATAATACTAAATTTTAACCTTGCGCTCGTTCTTTCATAAATCTATTAAAACTCAAACCACGATGTACGTGTATAACTACTATGTATACACAAAAATATAAATATATTAAACTTAGTTAAACATTACTCTCAAAATATTTTAATAAGGTCCTGCTCAGAATAAATAAAAATATTTCGAGTACATCTCTGAATTCTCCGCCCAGCTAATGAGGTTCGAGTAAACACGTTTATGAATGAAAATTCCAGGAGTGCGGTCTCTGATTGGTTGTTAATCTGTGGTTGTAGTATCCCTAAATGCCAAAAAAATATGTTTTTATTATGTCTGTTCGTCATAATTAAAAACTGCTTCCCCGATTGAGGTCAAATTTTTATCAAACATTAACGGTCATATAGGTTAATTTTGGTAAAAATCCAGTATGGCGGAACAAGATGGAGGATTAGTGAAACTTTATAAAAATATTAATAAGAAAGTAGATACCTAATTATCCAATTTACCACACATTTTGCACAACATCAAGTGTTAGGTAGGATTGATAACATTTGGGTATGATCCAAGATAGCAAAAAAATGTTGGACTATTAAAATATTTAAAAAATCAATCTCACGAAACTAGTTATGAGATTAATTTCATATTTTGTGCAAGCATTAATTGTTATATAGAGGTAAACTGATAAAGTTGTGGTACGAATTCAAGATGGCGGAACAAAATGGCGGCCAAATAAAATTATTAAAACGTCATCGTAAAAAGTCTTATCCGATTGAGTTTAAATTTTACAGAAAAATTAAATGTGATATAGGAATAAACTAGTACGAAAACAACAAGACGGAACAAAATGTCTCAATGTTAGAACTACATATGCTATTTATTTTAAATTATGACCAAAAATCAAGTATGACATTATAGAGACTGGTAAAATATTGATAGTAATCCAATATGGTGGAATGTGGAACAACATGGCGCCCTACGCACAACCTGACATATAACTTATTTATAACCGTTGGCTCGTGAACGGTTGTCCAGTGTCTCCAAAATCCCTTTTGGTTATTAGTCAGGTTGTCAATTTGCTTCGCGAAAATTGGCCTATAAACATTAAAGTAACACCGGTGCACAGCCCGCCAGATTCCGACATTGCCACAGTCCTTTTGCTAGTACAACAGAATTTAGAATTGGCCGCGCGATTTCTTTACAGCAAACCTAACCAATCCTATAAATAATCCGTAGTCATGTCATTATTATGAATTATTTCATTCGAGTCGGGATTCCAACACACATACCGTACGACCTACGCCAAGAACATTACTTCCTGTGCCACGAAGCTTCATACGGAAAATGTAACCATATATTTGTGTGTTAGTAATGTAAATACAAAGCCTTGTCACTGCAGTGTTGCCAACAGCACATCATTAAATTATACAATGACTGGATCCAAAAGATACGATTTTATACACCCGTCCCTAGACCGTTGTGGTAGTAGAAGGGGGGGGACGAAGAAAAATATTAACTGACTCAATAAAAAAAATTTTACTGTTTTGTATTTAATAGTGGTGTGCAAAATACTAGTATCCGATTCTTTTTACTCAATACTTTCAAATATTGGCAGTATCGCTTTACTGAAAAAGTGTCAGTCAGACATTACGGCGTATTACGTGGTTGCATAAAAACTTTATGTAGTAGTAATAAATTATTTGAATTAGTTTTAGGATTTGTAATATATTACTGTTTAAGTGTATAGTTTATTTTTATAAATAATTTGTAAATGAATTTAACATATTAAATAAAAAAAAACTAATGAAATATTTTTTGTTCATTTTTTGAAACCAATTCCGTTCCCAGTGCACGTATTTTTTCTAAAGCGGGGCAAATAGTTTCTGACAGCAGAAGTAGGCTAAAAGCATGCACTGCCAGAGAACTAATTTTTTTAAATGCCAATGATATTTACTAAACTTTAAAAATCCATCTTAATTTGTATTAAAATTTTTATTACCTAAATAAATTGAAGTAGCTTTGTAGATAAAATTAGATGTTTTTATATGTTTTGTTACCTATTTTATTGTAATTTTTTTATAAAGTTATATATGACTGAATAAGTAGTATATAAATGTTAATACACATATACATATACCAATCACATACTTTCGATTATCTGTTTTTCATTTATGCAATTCAATTATTCATTTCTTACACTCACAATGGCCACAAAAATCCACCGTTTACTTACTGATATTGTAATCAACGAGCTCTCCTACTCTTAATCATAGAAGTATTGAATATCAATTGCTTATCACTACGAGTTCAGTTCAGCGTGTCGACAAGACAAAACTTGAGAATCGACAAGTTATACATACAATACAACCATCAAGACGGCTGTGGCTCAATGTTGACAATTTCCCGTATTTGAATTTTGAAACGAATAATGTGGAATCTACCTTTAACCAAAATATACGATTCTATACGAATTGTATTAAGTCCGTTTTACATGCTGCAATTCTTCTTTGCAATATGCAATAGTCTTGAACAAAGGCACGTGCAGTTTGACAAAAGTTACAAATGTCTTGCCCCTGCGCATGCTTTTGTTCAAGACTATTGCAACTTGCAAGAAAGAATTGCAGCATGTAAAACGGCCTTTAGGGTTAGAAAATTATACACAGCCAAGGTTAAAAGATGCGAAAATCGTATAATTATACACCGATTGGCAACACTGTGTCACTGACAGATAGAGATGACAAAAGCGGGTCTTTTTATTGAGACAAGTCAGTCGAGTTATCAGCATTAAACGAATCGTGTCACTGACTCGAGTCATCGAGTCATTTATCGGAGCAGAGTTCAGAGCATACCAGTGATTTCTTCCTTGCCGCGAGCGGCGGCGTGCTGCTGACGATTCGCTGGATGCTCATCACTCGCATTTACAGATTTCAACTTGGTTTGCATGCGGACGGATAAGTTATTTTTGATCCTAACTAGCAGATGACAAATTTTTGATGAACATTTCTGGAATTTTATGCATGTTTGGTTAATGGTTATCAGGTTATTAAGGCTAGTAATTCCCCGGATTCTGAATGCTGCGTAAATGTGTTTAGTTGATATGATATTTTAATCATTAGTATTATTCGCAATTATTAACAATGTGACCTTGGATAATATTTTGAAAATTAAAAGTAAACTAGCAATGTCAAGATTAGAAAAACAAACGAGTGTAGTGTGGGAATACTTTACTCATATAACTCTTTAAGTTATAGGTTTTGTTTGCTTTTGTAAATTATAAATACTTAAATACATATATTTTGTAATATTCTAATCGTCATTATATTGTATTCATAATGTATTAACTTTATTCTATTATATGAAAGTCTGGGGTGCAAGTATGAATTACACTCATTTATAATCATTATTGATCAGCATCGAAATAAACAAATTATGTTTCTTTAAGAATTAGGAATAAAAAATGGACGAATGAAAAACACCTTCAGTTTATCAGTTACGTAAAAATATTGACAATTAAATAATATTTAATTCATCCGGGACCGTCTGCCAGTCATGAAACGAAGAACGGTCCACACATTGTTCCGCTGTACAAGAGTAACGAGAGCTGAAACAGGAGTCAAAGAGTGTACGTAGTAAGTGAACTTAGCAGTCGTCAGTGAGATTCGAGACTGATGAGTGATTTTAAGATGAGTGACTCGAGTCATTCATTAAAATCAAAGATCGGATCACGCGACCCGAATCACTCCCTCACTAGCCACCTGTACTGGCAGAATTTAACATGGTTGCATACAGTGCTGCCAATCTCAAATTGCAGATTGTACGTGATGTGTTTGTAAATTACCTACTTTTACCCACATGAATGAAATTAGAATTTAAAGTATGAAATTGATGAAATTATAAAATTTGATTAATTCATTGATGGTATGGTATGGTAATTGGGTTATTGACTCTGTTCCGGCTGGAACAATTTGTCAGCTCATCCTGGGGTGCATCCAGGGAACTGGTCGAACACGTGGTTCTGTCCACTGAATGCAAAATTATGTTTAGTAAAAAAGTTAATTAATCTTGTCCTAATGCATCTTGGCTTCCACATGTTCCTCCTTAAAGAAGTACTACTGGTATCACGAGATGACCCTTTCTTTCAAATCATCCCTGTTCCCCTCCTACTCCCTCCACAGCATCTGATCCATTTATTGCGGGGTCGTTAGTTTACACTCTGAGCGTTTGAGTCTCTTGCAGTCCCCCGAAACAACACAGCAACATCGGACACATGGAACCACTTATGTTAATAACACAGAGGTTTGTCTTCTACGAGGCGATTCAAGAGACTCAATTACTTCATTGATAATAATAAAAATGTAAATACCAATTTCGAACAAACTTTTATGGTCGGTGTCGTTTTGAGTTCCGATAGGATCACCGAAAAACGGAAGGCTAATTAGTACCAACGTTGCCAAATTAGGGATAGGTAAAATTTTCATTGGGATACCATACCAAGGCACATGAACATGATAGTATAAACCTATTTTGTGTATCTCAAAAATAATTGAACAAATAAAAGAAATTTTTATTTTAATAAAAAAACATTGTTTTATATACTTAAAAATATAGCTAAAGTAGGTACATATTGAAAATATGAAAAGCTTATGAAAAATTAAAGTAAATCATACAAGCACCTAAATACCTAAGTATTTTTATTAGCCATTTATCCATGATTACTACAACATAAACAACGTGACGAATACATTATAAAAAGTTAATCAAATATGAATAGGACTTATAAACACGACATCACGAAATCCTTACACTACTTACACCTTGTTTCAACGTTAGTAGGTATTAATAAAGAAAAGAAACCATCAGCCTTCAAATCAAATTAATGTTTTTAACTTTTGAGTTGAAGTACGACAATAGAGAAACATCTCTAGAATGCTTATAGTCTTACCTATGCCGCATACGCGCATCTTTTGAGTGTAGAAAGAGATGGAAATGGAAAAGGCATTAGGCACTAAGGCACGCAACAGAGGCAGAGAGTGACCTTTTCTAGCAGTCTAGAGATTTATGTCGATGAGTACAACTGACGACAACAGTGCATTTCGACGTTGCAATGGGTATCTGAAAAGAGAATCTGGCTTCACAAAATTAAACCTCGAATTTTTGCTTGTGGCTTAGATTCCTGAATTACCCGTTTTTACTCGCACGGAAATTCTTACCCGCACATTGGCAGCACTGGTTACATATCTGTTTAGAATAGTTGAAGTTGATTTCATAATAATTATCTATATAACGTTGCCCTTGCGTTATAAATAAACATTGATTACTAACGAACATTAATTGTAAATTTCAGATATGAACTGTTAAGAATAGTATTTTTTTTCAAACCTTAATTTGTAACAGTTGCCTAAATTCATGGTTAAAAATTTACTTTTTACAGCATGGTTTGCGCATGTGCAGATCCGATGATTCCGGTAACTCATTTTTTAGGTGCTTCACTTTTCGACTATAACCCCATATGAAACACCGTTTATGCTTTGCCCAGGCCCAAACAACCAATATACTAGAAAGAGGCAACGTTGGAATCTAGCGGGCTGTACACCGTAAAATCAAAATCAAACCAACATACAACTGTCAATTCAGAGTCGAGCGAGATCTGTTAGAGTTTAAAAAAAAACAATTTTTTGATAAAGCAAAACAAACCAAATTACCAAATCTAGTGCACAACAGCCAAAAGAAAAACGCAATCCTATTATGTTTTATTTTTAGTTCTAAGTGTAACGAATAAGCACTAAAATGGCCCCAAAAAAGTCTTTTAGAACGTATAGCAGAGGGACCAATAAGTCCATAAGTTGTGTAGAAGCATTTAATATTCTTTTTGCAAAAAACTTAACTCAGAGGAAGCTTTCTGGAAACAAAATGAAAGGAAAGAGCAAAATTAAATTGGAAATCAAAGAACTACCTACCAAAATAAAAACTGTTTTATCTGATGAACCTTCGTTTCATGTAAATGTAAATGATACCTTTGATAACTTGCTAAAAGTACCTTGCAAGGAAAAAGAAGATCATGGACACAATAATGTTCAAATGAAAATGGTTATAAAACACTTGAATTCTCTTCACAAGGTTTCCCCCATGTTACAGAAATTACGATCTTATAGCAGCAAAACTATAACTAAGAATTCATTAGATTCATGGTTCAATCAACCTACTCCACCAGGAGAAGGAATTTCTAATTTGTTGGAAGTAGAGAAAATTACACCAAATTGGAAAAAATCACAAAAACCCAAAAAAGGACTCAAATTACAATCAAATAGGAGTTCACCAATATTACTTAGATCACGCTCTAGAATTGGAAAATCAAACACTAGTGATGAAATATCTGGTGTTAATGAAAGTAAATTTAAGAATATCTCAAATGAAGTGAAATTACAAACAGAAAACAGAAGTTATACATTTTCTAATAAGAGTCTAATTTTAAATCCTCTATTTACAAATTCTGTAAGAGAACAAATTTTGGTCCATAGTAGTACACCAATGCCTTCAAAAAGAACACAGCGTTTAATTGGACAACCAATTTCACCAATAAATAATTCAGATGAAGTAAAAAATTGCATAGTTGAGTCATTGGAAGAAATAAAAAGTTGGAATTCATCAATACCAAAATTTGAGCTTGCAAAAAATGAATCACAAGGTCAGCCACTACAGACTTTATCTTTTGATCTGGAAAATTTTGAGTTAGTGTTTGAACAGCTTAAAAAAAAATCGTTGAAAACAGAGAACTTTGAGACTGTTGACAACAATTTTAAACAGAAGTCTTTTACTTTAGATGATTTTGAATTGTTCCATAAAGAACTTATCAATAATCAATTTGGTAATAAAGAAAAACTAATAAAAAATATCACCTTGAGAGAATTTGAAAGTTTTTGCGAATCATATCAAAAGAAAATATCTTTCAATAAGGATTCTTTTTTTGATAAAGGTCATAATTTGTTTAATTTTGTAACACATAGAAAGCATAGGTTGTCAGTAAATCCAAAATTACACAAACACAATCGACTACATCAAAAATTTAATATGAAAGATCTGGTTGTTGTATTGGATAAAAATGTAATGAATGTTGCAAATTTAAGTGGGAAAAAACAAGAAACTCATACGTGTTCCTTAACGAACAGTATTAACAAGAGACAATTGACTGTGAAGTTAAAACGAATGTCATTAGAAAAACTGAACTTAATGTTGAGTCAAACCCAACCCATTTTTAAGGCTAAAAATAAATTGAGTGTAAATAACCTTAAGGCATGTCGAAAATTTTCCTCTAATTGGAATACAAGTAGAACTTCTAGCCTCTTACCAAAGAATAACATAACAGTATCTATTGGCAGTCCAAAGTCCAATTCAACTAATCAGTCAAAACAACTTGTTGAAGAGTCTTTACCTAGGTTGTCTTATTCCCGATCTGGTAATATTTCCAGCAGTAAATCAAAATCCACAAGAGCTCTTCATGTAAAAATTGAAAGTCAAAATTACCAAAACTCAGGTAGGTAAATGTTTTATCCTGAAATAGGTTTAACTTATCCAGAGATAGGCAGTAACACATTACTTTTAGAGCGTATCCTGCCGACCTGTCAGCAGACTAACTTTTATTATTCTGCCGATAGCTTGGCGGAATAGCCATTGAGCTATTCGACCGCACATGCTAAATTTTGAAATATGAACACAATTGTCTTCACTTAGTTATAACCTTGGATCGTGTAGTGGTTAAGTCTTCAGACTGATCAGTAGGTGTGTTGCTCAAATCTGTGAGTGAGTTTTTTTATTTGTATTTACTATTCATTTAGTTATAATCTTGGATCGTGTAATGGTTAAGGCGTGTCGCTCAAATCTTTGAGTGGGTTTCATTCATTATCCGTAATGTCATGCAACTGACGTGTCGTCATTAATTACTACAACAAAAACAAAATACAAAAGTATAACTAAGGAATACAATAAAACTACTTTAAACTTTGCATTAAAAATCAAATGAATAAAGGCCACTTTCCATTATCAATTTAATAACCAGTGACTTAAATTTTTTAAAATTTCCTTCTTTTTCGATTTCCTCAGAGAACCCCAAAAATAGTTTGACAGCTCTATATCTGGGTCTCTTATTAAAAAATGATGTTCGATGACTAGGAATATTCAAATGATTATCTGACCTAATGTACCCCTAGGTAATGGGTATACTGGTTGCTTTTTTATCTCTATTTGTCTTGTGAGGGTGTTTCTTAACAAACAAAACTAATGCTAAATAATACAAAGAAGGAGTAGTCAAAAAGCCCAACTGGCCAAAATAGGGTTTACACGACTCCTGAGGATGCAACCCAGGAATGCAATGCATCACCCACTTCTGTCCAATAAATGTTTTATTAACTGCCGAAGATAAACTCCAAAACATGATTCCATAGGAGATAATGGATTGTACATATAAAAGTAAAAAATATGCAAACTGTCAATGGATATCTGATCTCTTATTGAAAAAATGAATAACCACACAAACATTATAGAGTTTGGACTGCAATTGTTGAACATGATTTTCCTAGTTCAGTCCTGTGTCAATATAAACTTCTAAGAATTTCCTGGTTTCAATGCTCCCATCAGAGAAAATTATCAATTAGATTATATTTTTAGTAATATCGGTAGTATATCATTTGTAATTCAAAACATTTTTTCTGATATCATGGAAGATTGTTAAATGCTAAGTTTTCGTGCCTTGCTACTAAAAGTTTGATCCAGTATAGAAGTGAGTTTTCAAATATCAATATAGAGAGATTTTTTGATGTTTTGAGAAAAGAGTCATGGCTTTCAGTGTATGAGGCTGAGACTTTCAATGATTCTTTCAATAATTTTTATGACATATTTTTGTATTATCTTAATAGTATTTTCCGAGGGGTGTTTCACGCTAGGCAGTGGTGTACATTTTTTGAGAAGTGGAACCTCAGTGGCGGCAATAACGGCAATATTTTCAATATTGAGCAGTAATAGGAAGTTTTTTTTTAAATTGGGCAGTGCGTGTCAGTGTTAGGTAAAACCTGTGTAATAACAGCAAATTCGGCAGTATTTAGGCAGTAATTGAGCTGTAATCAGTCAAGGCAGTGTCACTCCCACCACACATCATAACACGTGACAATCTTGTGCCCAATCAGAAAGCTCAATTATTAGCCTTGTGATGATGCTTCCACCAAATTATGTGTCGGGTCACTACGCGATTCAGAAGATGTTTCATGACATTAAATTTATTTATTTATAACTGACCCTTAATCAGTGATGAACCACTGGTATAAGGGCATAAAATTTACAATATTAGTATATAAATAATGTATGATTAGGTACATAGGCAATTATCCGATTTATCACAAAGTATTGTTACAGTCTTTATAATTATTGTCTTATTACACATTAAGTGAACATTTTTACTCTTTATATACAAATCATCTATTTCCTACATCATTAAACTTTTTAAAGTACTATTTTAATTTATGGCACGACTGGCAAATGTTCCTAGCATTAACAATCTCTTCTGGTATGGCATTAAAAGTCTCTATACTTCTATAGGTTGGTGTGAGGATTTGTAGGCCCATTACACACACAGGTAGGAATGCATTCTTTGAGCTAGTTAGTGCTACTGATTGGACATTTGTCGATGATCCTCATATGAACGTCAGTAATAAGATAAATATTTTTCTTGAAAAAATTGTTACGGCATTTGAACACTCCTTTGCCGAGAAACGTATATCATGTAAAAAAAGATCTATGCGTGTTTTATGGTTTACTGATACGTTGAGGGAAATGAGAGAAAGACTTCAATTCTTGAATGATCTCTGTAAAATGTACAACACAGAGGAAAATAAAATTATAAGAAACCAGTTTAGATCTAAATATAAAAATGAAATTAAAAAACAAAAAATTTTGGCAAATGACAACTTTATTCACAATGCTAATAACCCAACAAAGTCCATGTGGGCTATTATAAATCAAAAAAAGCCCGACTTAAAAAAGCCCAACATATCTCCTAACGATCTCAACACCTTTTTTGTTAATGCTGCCGACACGTTGGTTAGCAGGCTTCCGTCCACTAATATTGACCCACTTAGTTTTGTCCAAGCAACTGATAGGGATAGTCTCGAGTTTCACCAGCTGACTTTCATTGAGGTGCGGGACATAATGACTTCCCTGAAAAGTACTACCGCCAAAGATGTCTATGGTCTGAGCACACCAATACTTCAAATAGTAAGAGAATTCATGGTTGTTCCACTTACCAAAATATTAAATCAATGTATTGAGAAACGGGTTTTTCCTGACATTCTCAAGGTTGCTTCTGTGGTCCCGATTTTCAAGAAAGGTGATGTTAACGATGTATCTAATTACAGACCTATTTCTGTTTTGCCTGTGGTCTCAAAAGTTTTTGAAAGGGCTTTAAAAATACAGCTATGTAAATATTTGGATAAACATAATATTATAAACAAAAACCAGTTTGGGTTCCGTAAAAATCTAAGTACAACTGATGCAATCCTTAAATATGTGGAATTTACCCTTGACTGCTTCGAGAATCAATCAATCACTACTTAACAAGATGGTAAAACTGGGTTTCGGAACGCACTGCGTGGAAATGATTGCATCATATTTGCGGAACAGGAGGCAATCAGTGTTTCTTGATGGGGTTAGGTCGGAGGTTTTGGAAATCAACGTCGGTGTACCACAGGGCTCCATCCTGGGCCCCATTCTATTTCTCATCTATCTCTCGGACATGGAGTCTGCCATGACCAACATCAATAGCAGTTTTTATGCCGATGACACGGTGCTTTTTGTAGCGGAGAAGAGTCTGGTCAACTTGGGCTCGAGTGTGGAGAGGGCACGGTCTGGGGCACAGGAATGGTTCACGAGCAACAGGCTGGCTCTAAATGAAGCAAAGACCGAAGTAATGATATCATCTACTAGGGATTTGAGCACCGCTGAAGGTAATCCAGAGTCGGTTGGATATCTGGGAGTCACTCTCGATCCTAGCTTAAGGTGGGACCGACATGGCGATGCAGTTGGTGCGCGGTTGTGTGGAGGTATCTATGCACTTAGACAGCTGGCTAACAGAGTGTCCACTACTGTCTTGAGGGTGGCCTATTTTGCTCTATTCCAGTCTAGGCTTACATATGCGATTGTGTCCTGGGGCCATTCTCCTATTCAACACCGCCTATTTGGTCTTCAGCGAAAAGCCATAAGAATACTGGGAGGTCTTAATTATCGAGACGAGTGCAGGGATGCCTTTGTGCAGCTGGGTGTGCTAACCTTGCCTTGCCTTTATGCTCTTGAATGTGTCATGTACATTAAATATAACACAACTCAATATGATAATCACTCCGACCATCATAACTACGATACTAGACACAGGAACAACTTATTAACAACATACACCCGACTAACACGAGGACAAACTGGCATAAACTATTATGGAATAAAATTTTATAACCTGCTTCCAGTTAACATCAGGCTTCTGGCACCTAAGCAGCTGAAACTTAGGTTAAAAGCTGTATTCCTGGGTCGTGCCTTTTTTTCGTTAGAAGAAATAGCTGAAGGTTTACCTAACTCTTTTAGAACTCTACAAGACTGACCATAGATTTTCATTATCCTGTAAAATTTGTGTTGTTTGTCATTTACTTAGTTGGTATTTATTCTATATATTTATTGTAATTTTGTATATTTATTTAAATTTAGTTAGTGTTTATATTCGTTTAAATTAAGCATAGTTTGTCTTTTTATGTATTGTAATTATTTTATATTATTGATTTAAATTTAATTATTATCATTTTTGTAAAATTATGTATTTCTAAATTTATTAATTTTAATTCTCCTTATGACGTGTGAAAAGTGTAATAGCTGTCTTCATTAATAAATTCTATTCTATTCTATTCTATTCTATAAAGGGGAGAATTTTGTCCTTTCACTGTTCTACAACACCCAATGAGCACAATGACATTCTTTTACCGGTTTGTTTTTATCATATTATGTTGGATACAATAAATAAATTTGGCCTCTTCAAGTATTTTAATTTTTTTTATATCTAATAGGGAAGTATTTTGATATATTTGTTCAGTGAGTGTCAAATAATCAAATTTATATAATACTTTTACTGCTTTATTTTGTGTTCTTTGTAATTTATTTATTAAATAAATATGTGCATTTCCCCAGCAAGGAATTAGGTACTGTAAGTGAGGCAATATAAAACAGTAGTAAATAGATTTTTTTATTTTGTCATTGAGAAGTTCCGTACACCTCTTATAGCTCCCACCATTGGAACAATTTTTTTAATGACGTTGTCTATATGTGCCCCCCAGCTTAGATTGTTTGTCAGAATCAGTCCTAAATATTTGTACTCAACCACTTCTTTGAGCTTAACCCCATCTAAAGACACCTCAATGTCACAATTCCGTTTATGTTTTTGTTTAATCACCATATAAACTGTTTTACCCGCATTCACAGTTAACTTATTGTAGGTCAACCACTTGTACAGTTCTAAGTCACTATTTATAGTTCTTGGAAGTTCAATACTGTCTTTAGCCAAGAGCACTAAAACAGTGTCATCTGCAAACATAAAATACTTGGACTTCAGTCCCAGATACTTTAGACTATGTACATACATAAGGTATTGCAGTAAACCTAATACTGAGCCCTGATCTATTCCAACTTCCAGTCTTGTTTCATCACTTTTTGACTTACAGCACACAGCAATAAGTGTACTGCTTTCTGTCTGTTGAATATGTTTTCAATAAATTGTAGGATGCTCCTCGGATTCCCATTTTCTCTAATTTTGCCAAGAGCAAATCAATGTCCACCATGTCAAAAGCTTTTTGCAGGTCAATAAAGACCGCTATGACATATTTGTTTTTGTCTATCTCCGTTGAAATATATTCTAGCATGTCTGTGGTTGTTAGATCTGTTTTCGTAATACTGTCTTCACCTGGTGAACAATGGTTTTTTTAATTCTTTATTATGTTTTGTACTTCATTTAACTCAGTTGGTGCCATAAAAATTGAGTCTTTTTCTTCTTCTTTCCCAAGTTTTTGTTTTGGGTTGTTTCTAATGTTTTGGGCCAAGTCTACCAATTTTAGTAAAATATTCATTAAATACCTGAGTCTTGTCAAAATCTGTTTCCAGATTTTTCCCATTCAGAGTTCTGGTTTTTTCTATATGGCTTGATTCCTTGTTTTGCTTCTTCCATGAACATAGTTCATTAATGATGTTCCATACTTTTTTTGTGTCTTTGCCAGCTTCATTTAATTTCCTTTCTACATGTTCTTGTTTTAATTTATTTCTTAAGTGGTTAACTTGGTTTTTCATCTTTTTAAATTCTCGCTCTTAAGTTTTCAGTTTGTAGCTGTTTCCATCTTTTATACAATTTATCTCTAATTTTTATTTTTTCCAGGAATTCTGATGTGACCCAGTTATTGTTATTGTTTATGGTCACATTTTTATAAAGTAGACACAAAATTCACAAAGGTCCAGTTCTCTTTCTCTTTATAAATGATATAATATCCTGTTTCGAATTTTCCGAATGTCTTTTATATGCAGACGACTTAAATTTCTTCTCACCAGTCTCCTAAGACTCCAATCCTCTGCAGTCTGATATGAAAAGGCTTCTCAAATGGTGCAGAACTAATTATCTCTCTCTTAACATCTCGAAATGTAAAGTGCTCCGTTTTCACAAATGTATTAATACCATACCCTCCACCTACTTCATAGATAATGTAAACCCTGAAGTTGTTAGTTCTTTCACAGACCTAGGTGTTATTTTTGATGAAAATCTTACTTTTAATCTACATATTGATAACATTGTACTTAAGGGTTTTAGACTTCTGGGTTTTATAAAGCGACATACGAAACACGTAACTGATACCAAAGCAATTGGGTGTCTCTATAACTCATTGGTTCGTAGCGTTCTAGAATATTGTTGTACAATATGGAGTCCATCATGCCAGTGCCACATCGACAGAATTGAAAAGGTGCAAAATAGGTTTTCAAAATACCTCTTACATAAATTGCATTTCCCATATCAAGGTCTGTCATCTAATACTAGAGCTCTTCTTTGCGGCCTTCAAACCCTTGAATTTAGAAGAAAGAAGGCACTTCTGTCCTTTTTACATAAATTGGTGAATGGGGGGATTGACTGCGAAGTGCTGCTTGGATCAGTCCGGTTTTTAGTGCCTATTAGACAAACAAGACAATCACAGCTGTTTGTTGAAAGGTACCACCATACAAATTATGGGTTTAGGGCATTTGTTGACTGACACACTGGTTCACAATTACAATCGTCACTTCTCAGAATATGATATTTTCAGAGTAAGCACTTTGCAGCTGAAAAGGCAGTTAACCGGATTGGTTTTGTAATATTTTTTGGCCCATATTGATGTTAGTTTTTGTTTATGTAGTTGTGTAGTTTTATCATTATTCATGAATTATTTTATTTCAATTGAAAATCTTGCTCATTGGTAATTTTTGTTTGCTGATCTGACATATTTTTTTTTAGAGTTACTGACTTCATTATTTATTTATTTGACGTTATTTGCGAAATGCACTTGTCCGATGCGTGCATCGGCTACGTCCTTACATTAATTTATAAATCCTACCATTCGAAGGGCCTTGCATACAATGGAATCGATGTGCTCATTGAAGGGTAATATGCTGTCGAATACTACACCTAAGTCATTGACTGTGAAGAAGGCCCCTTGGAGAAAGTCGTTAATCCTGTATGTATTTCGGTTAGGGTTCGGGAATTGTGAGAAGTGAATATAAGAACACTTTGCTATGTTGACAGGTTTGTCTTGTACCAAAAGACAAAACGATCCAAGTCAGACTGTAGTGCAAAGTTATTCGATGTGTTGAACGTAAAGAATTTTAAGTCATCAGTGAACAGAAAACAGTTGCTGTTAATAAAGCAAGATGTGATGACGGTGATGAATAGAAAAAATAATATTGGTCCAATATGGGTGGATTTTTAACTGTGTCATAGTAGAAGTTGATTAAAAAGCCTAAGTCGTATTTTTTAAAATAGAACACTATATATATTCTACTTTAAATAGATGGATCTCTTCTTTTATCAGGCACACACAAACAAAATACATTTTAAAAATAAAAAACAACCCTGTACAGGGTATCCCATTTTCGACACTTGCTATATATCTCAACTATTACTAAGATAGAGGGGAAACGGCTTTCATAATACACTTTGTAATGCATGTAGACGTGTTTCAGGCAACTTCCTTATAATAATTAATAATACTCTACTTAACAAAAACAATTCTCTATAAGTCTCTATAAGTTTATTAATATATAGTATAATGTGATTATCTATTCAGGAGTTTCTGTGATATGCTATATTATTATGTTATTTGTTATTGTTTTACGTCATGTTAATTACAAAAAAAAAACATCTTATGTTAATGTTTTATATTTTTTTTATATATATGTATTTTAAACTGTTGTTTATAGATTTTATTTTAAATCTCGAATGCACTGGTTTATTATTCTGGTTAATGGAGACAGAATAACATTTTTAATACATTTAATTAGTTCTACAGTTAAACCAGACTTATCTTTGCTTTTTTTATTTTTTAATCCCTCAATGATATCTCGCACTTCATTGAAACTAACTTCCCTGAAATTAAAATAATTTAAATTAGGTGAAATAAAGTTGCAATTGTTAAAATAATACAATAGATCTTGGTCCGATTGAGGCAACTTCCTTATGAGATCATGAACCTTGATGGAAGTCTGAATTTTTTTCATTTTGTGCTGAATGGCATTTTATTAGTTGCCACATACATTTGACAGTATTCTTTGACGACCTAATTAAGTGTTGATCTTTGCATAAGAAATTATCTGGTCATGTTGAATTCTATACTTTTTATGCTGTTCTTCAAAACCTTGGTAATTTGAGTACTGTCTTGTTAAATCTATCAAAAGATGAAAGCCTTGGCCTTTAGTTCATTAGAAAACCATGTGATATTATTTGATTGATCGGAATGTACTTTATACTTTTTTATAAGAAAAGATGATAAAAACATACTTTCGAGCAGATTATTATAAAATAGACTTTTTACCCTGCTGAGTTATAGGCCTACATACCTTTCCATTGAACATGAATCCCAATCCACAATCTGTGCAAGGTGGTCAGAGCTACACATGTCAATCACATCTGAGAAACTCAAATAGGTCATCGCTAGCAAAAATATTGTCTAAACAAGCATTCCCCCTGGTGAGCTCATATTGTTTTCTTCAGATTGAAACTAATGAGTATCAAAAAGAACAACTTTTCACTAAGTAACATTTTCAAGGGCATTGACGAACTTCTCTCAAAACTTACCATGGGTCTTGGTGGAATTCCCACCTTTTTTCTGAAGAGTTGTATTTGCACTATTTCTGTGCCTCTTTGTAACCTTTTCAACTTGTCACTTGAAATTGGTCAATTTCCAGAATACTGGAAATTAAGCTACCTCAAACCCATTCATAAGTCAGGGTCTAAGAACAAAGTGGAAAAATACAGAGGGGTATGCAACCAGTCGGAAATCCCTAAGCTACTTGACAGACTTTTCTGTCAAAAACTCTCTTCTATGCAATGTCATAATTTTGGAACAGTTTGGATTTCACAAGGGTAGATCTACCGATGCAAACTTGGTACTGTACAAACACTTCATTATCTCTCATATGAAAAAGGACATCAGGTTGCCTCTGTCTATATGGATTTTTCGAAGGCATTTGATAGAGTTAACTGCTAGTTCAAAAATTGAAGGCCATAGGTATAGATGGACCACTTTTGAATTGGATCGGAAGCTACATAACAGGGAGATCCCAACAGGTAAAGATTGGAAATGCATTCTCAAATGTGATACTAATTTCATCTGGTGTCCCACAGGGGTCACATTGTGGTTTTGAAGTTTGCCGATGACATTAAGGTTTTTTGTTCAGTAGAGTCTCTGAATGATGCTCTGCTCCTTCAGGAGGACATTGATGGTTTTTTTGAGTGGTGCTTGGTAAATCAGATGGACCTGAACATCGGCAATCTTCAAAGGGAGGAATATACTTATGAGTTCCTAAGAACTAAACTTAGGTTATTGATACTTGAAGGCAGAAGATCCCGTGTTGAGCTATGTTTTTTACGAATTGACTGTCCTGAATTGCTAAGTTTAATCAATATATACATCCCAATTAGGCGTAACAGGCATTCTGAATTATTCAAAGTACCCTTCCATTCAACAAACTATGGTCAGAATGACTCTATGACTAGAATTCTTAAGACTGCAAATTTATTCCATGATCATCTAGGCATCTTTGGAACTTCAATTCAAAGACTGAAATGTACTTTTGATAGGTTGTTTTAGCTTTAATAAATTTTATTATTTGTTACTTAGGATATAAGTTTATATCTTATTATATCAATTTTGATGAATTTTGTAAAATGGTGCAACAGTTGATAAGTTAAAAATTGTTGGAACTTTAGTAACATTAGAGAATTAACAGAAAGTTTATCATATATAAGAACCACCACATGAAAACTGTGATCTGCTAAAATATACAACTAACCTAAAGTACTTCTTTCTTTCTTTACAAAATAAAGTTGGCTGCCACTTTTTCGCTTCCAGCGCCATTCTCCGAAAGCCGTTTGTTTCTAAAATTATTAGTACACTACTGTAATTTTTATTGTATCTTACTGTAAAAATTATGGTGTGTGGGAAGTTAGTTTACAAACAGTTCAATAAAGGATTTATGAACTCTTCTCATGGACAACAGAGGAGCATTATACAAATGAAATGTTGTCTCGGTTGGAAAAGGATAGGTTATATAAGGAGGGTAGTATAAAATTTAAATCTTAATTTTGTTGAAATTGACGAATTTACTGATTATTTTCGTTATATTAATGTTGGCCAGAACCATTTGGATATTTATGGGAGTATTTAGTCTACATTTCCTTAATTTTTCATATATATTTACACAAGGAATACTATTTATTGGACATTCGAAAAAAAATGTGATTTAGGTTGTCTACTTCATTCACATAAAGGGTCATTTGTCTTCATTTTTATGATTGAGGTAAATGTCTCCTATCTATATAAGTCATTATGGTGCCATGTTTTTGTTGGGAAATTTTTTTGAGTATTTTTATACCATCTGTTTTTATCATTCCACCCACTTGACCAAAATTGTAAAAACTTTTGTCTGATTTCTTGTTTGAAGATAGGAATTATGACATTTTTGTCTACTTTGATTTTCATAGGAATCGTTAATTTCTGCTCACTTTGGTCTATATGCCTGTTCGTTTCCAGGAATTTTAGTATGCCTGGGAATCCAAGATAGAATTAGATTACTATTGTTGTTTATCGAGTCTATAAGAAATTTTTTGGTCAATAAAGCAATTTTATCATTATTATGGAACTATTATTAATCTTATAAATAGCACTAAGAGAGTCGGTAAATATAATTACATTATTAATGTGTTTTTCTAGACATACTGAAATGGCTTTGTTTACTGCAATTATTTCCCCTGTACAAATGTCAATATTGTCAGGGAGTCTTGAAGAGTAATTGAAATTAATTTTAGGGATGTGTACTCCAAACCCCGTTTTATTGTTTTCCTTGGAAGGGTCTTTATATTTGTTTGTTACAGTCCATGAAGTTTTGACTGTTATCTGGAATATGTTTGTTAAGATTTAGATGTAGGATTCTAATTTCCTGCATTTGAACTTGATAATTTATCTCGGCAATTTATCGTTAATATCCATTTGAAGAGAAGTGGGGATTGTCTGGTTTTCCAATAGTTTGTTTTGTTTATACTAAATTCAGAGAGTAACTGTATAATACGTAAAAGTGGATGGTCTTGAAAGCTATGTTTTTTAAGTAAAAATTTGGTGGCTAACCACGACCTTCTATGATTTTGCCTCTGTGTCATTTTCTTCACCATTTCATTTCTGCTGATGTTTCTAAGCTGGCTTTGATTTCATCAGCCTTTAGCTTAGTCACCTCAAGAGAGCCAAGTTCCTCTTTAGATTAGCTATATTCTGCCCCAAACCAGACACCTCCTATGACAATCTCTTAATGTAATGTAATGTAAGATAATATTAATATGTATATCATTTTATCTCGAAATATATTATTTGTTTTAAATACAACTTGATCATTATCCAATAATGTTAAATATTACTGCTCATACTCATACTCAAAAAGCTTTATTGTCAAAGAATGAAAAAGAAATCTTATTGACAAAGCAGTAGCAAATTAAAATTTACAGTAAAAATTTAAAAATAATTATTACAATGAGTAAAGCTAGATAATATTAAAATACAAAAATCTATGTATTAATAGTAAAATATACATTAGTCTTAACTTACTCAACATATAAATAAAGTACATAAAAAAAAACTATAACAAATGATTTCAGTCAATAATTGTCAAAACCTAAATATTCTAAATATAAGTATTTCAGAATCCATAATGGCGTCAGCAAACAAATTAAAATGACAAAACATATAGTTACAAATAATAACTACTAATAGATTAAACCATATAGTGAATACCGATACGGAGCCACTACCTAATATAAAAAGAAAAACATATGATTACACAACCACATATGGCTACTGATACTTTTTATAATGTATTTTTACATTTAGTTGTACAGTCTAAAACCATAAAATTAATTAATATATCTCGCTATAAAAAAATAAAACCATATATTAGGAATGGTATTGTTACATCAATTAAACAGAGATAAAATTTAAGAAATTATTAAAATCTGCAAATGCCCAGCTAGAAAATGAAAATAAAAACTACCGTAACGACTTAAATAAATTAATTGTACAGTGTAAATATAATTTGTATAAAAGAGAAATTCAAAATAATAAAAATAACTTGTTAAAAATATTTCAAATATCAGATGCGACAAATGAACAAATAAAGGAAAAGAACGAAAATATAATAATAATTGATAGTCAAAAAATGTTCCAAAATGATAAAGATATGGCAAACTACATTAATGATTTTTTTATAAATATTGGGCAAAAAATGGCAAACAAAATAACTATATCTGGTAATGTAACAAAAAACAATTATTTATCAGAAACAACAATGTTTCTGTTTCCTGTTAATAAAAATGAACTTATCCAACACATAAGTACATCAAAGAATAATGGTGCTCCTGGAGTCGATGGTGTTACATCTAAACTGATCAAAATAATTCACTTATATATCCTTGAACCAATATCTCATATAATAAACCAGATTTTTAAAACGGGTATAGTTCCAATACAATGTAAAACAACAATAGTCAGTTCAATACATAAAGCAGGAAATAAAAATGATATTAAAAACTATTGACATATAAGTGTCATGAATAATTTTGGAAGTTTTTGAAAAATGTCTAATAGATTGACTAATATCATTTTTAAAAAACCAATATGGATTTCTGGATGGATGAAACACCTCTGGTGCAGTGTATGAATTGGTGAAACAGATAACTGATAATCTGAATCAAGGTAAAAAGAGTATAGCAGTGGTTCAAGATTTAGCGAAGGCATTTGGCACAGTGCCTCATGACGTACTTTTGGATACACTGGAATTCTTAGGGGTACTGTGTTGACTGGTTTTTAGTCCTTCTTATGAGTAGGGAGCAGCAAGTGAAAATCCGGGAGACTTGTAAGTGATGCAATAAACATAAAAATAGGTGTTCCACAAGGGACAGTGCTTGGACCTATACTTTTTATTTTTTATATGAACTCCCTGACAAATTCAAATATTAATGGTTCTGTAACATCACATGCAGATGACACTGCACTACTCTTTACTGGAGATTCATGGAACGAGGTAAAGTGTGTGGTTGAGAAAGAACTAATTAAAGTGAAGAATTGGTTAGATTGTTATAGACTGACTTTAAATGTAGAAAAGACCAAATATATAACATTTTCTTTAACTCTAGGAAATAGACCAACATTTTTGAGTATTTCTGTAGAAGGCTTTTGAGAGTGAGATTAATGAGGTGTCAAGCATAAAACATTTGGGCATAGTTAATGATAAATATTTAAAATGGGTTAAAAAAATTCTTAAATTAAAACAGCATTAGAAAATTAATTGGGAAATTTTATCAATTAAGATAAATACTTTAAAAAAAAATTATTAATAACAATTTATAAATCATTAGTAGAATTACTTTTAAGATATGGAATCATAGTTTGGGGTGGTCTATATAATATTCACTAGAACAATTGAATGTTACTCAGAATTATATACTTAAGATAAAGATACAAAAAAGGTAAACTATACCCAACCAGACAATTGTATTCTGGTGATATTTTTAATGTCAGGTCTTTATATGTCCTCAGCACTTGTATATATGTACATAAACAGGTATATATGAAGTATTATTATTATTATAATTAACAAGAAAAAAAATTCACAAAAATCTCTAAATTCCACAAAGCAACAGAAATATAAATCAAGAGATAAAATCGTTTAGCAGAGAATGTAAAACTTACATATTTGATGACTATAATTCCTTTACTTTGTTATTTTGATAGCTTTAGGTATTAGTTTGTAAATACAAGAGCTGTAAATATGAAAATATGTTTTATGAAGATAGTAGTTTTATGAACTAATTAATAATTTAATCACGTTATGTTGAGTATAACACATAGGGGTGTTCAGTCACCTAGGTGAAATAAACAATTAGTGACAATATTTACTATTATGATTGCATGTTAAACTATTTATAGATTGTATGAAAGTTTAAATAAATAAATAAATAAATATTATACCACATAGTTTAATTTAGTCTTTTTTTTTTAGAAAATGAAAATGTGGTATCTAGAAGTCTTTCTTCATGGTTTAAACAACGTAGAAAATCTCTTCCTGCACACCTTAATTCATATGGGTATGAAAGTCCTAGAAGTAGATCTAACAGTCGATGTAGTAAAGATATTAAAGCAAAAGTTAGTTACCTAAAAACATCAGAAATCGAAAGTGAGGGTAAACTATTTAGCCATGAAGTCATCCATGAACATCAAACTGAAGAACTGTTTTTCCGTCTTAATATTTCCAACTCCAAGTTGCCCGGTAAGAGAGTGGCATTGACTGAAAAACCATATCTTGCAAGCATATTAGTATCTAGCGCTAGTGATGTGAGTAACGAAGAGCAAGATAAGCAGAAATCTCAAGCATCAATTAGAGAATCTTTTAATAATGATTTTTCATCAATTCCAATCAATCATAGAAGACTTAGATCTGAGTCACACAAGTCTGAATATCAATCAAAGACAGAAACTCAAAAAAATATGGTACACCAAAAAGGCATTACCAGAATGTGGCAGTCAAATACTAATATTAGTTACTTTGCTCAAGATTTAAGTGACTCGGTTTTTCTTAAATCAGATATATCACCAGTTGAGTTTAAAAGCGATCCATTAGATAATTCTTCTTTAAAATCATGTGAGAGTTTTACCAGCCCATCAGTCAATCCATCATCAGATTGTTTAAGAAGTAGTGAGATGAGAAAACCAAATTTAATTTGTCGGGTTAATAAAGAAGAATTTTGTACACCGAAAAGAATATTTTTAAGGAGGGTCCAGCAAGTGGGAAGATCTGTTAACTCTAGTTTTGGTGAAAAGTTAGATGAAGTTGAAGATCCTTTTGTATTTAAAGCTCCAGTAATAGGTAATATTTGGCCAAAATCAGTCAATTTTAGAACTGGTAAATCATGGAGGCGATCACTTATTCAGCAGAAAAAAGGAAGTTTTATTGATTTGACTCGAGAATCCTGGTGTGGTAAGTCTTATTGTCACTTTATTTATGTAATCATTTTACTAAAACTATGCAAAATAACTTTAACATGCAAAGAATTTGAAGAATATTTAGTATTTACCTACTCCATTAACATGCTAAAAGTCACCAAAAAATAAAATTGTGCTACGGCCACCATCTTGGAAAAAGATGTCCTAAAATATGTTTTCCAGGTTTATCTAGATTATGCATTACATCAATACATATTTTGATTTTTTGTTGTAAGCACTAGGACAATATCTCACAGGGATTTAATTTTAGATGTCGCGCGCATATCTTTTCAATATTTTTAAAGAGCTTGAAATAAAAAAAAAGTTCCGCAAACCCATTGTAGTCAAATTGAGAAAAGTACAATCAGTAGCGCCCAGTGTCTTTTGAAGCAGGGTAGGCAATAATAAATGACTATGCTCTAAAGTAACTTACCCCTTGCTTTAATAGTAATTATGTGCATGAAAAGTTTGTTTAAACCCACTTTAAAGTAGCTCAAACCCTTTTTTTTTCTGTGAAAAGAACACTGTAGTAGGAATTTCATGTATTTATAAATAAAAGTAAACCCGCGTTTTTCTTAACTCATCGTTGTAGAATTGATTGTTCGCTTTATGTCCTGTCTAGATTTATCTTTCTAAATTTATTGGAAAACGACACTTGATTTTTTTTACGTAGTTCCAGTCTGCACCGCACTCACTGTTAGCCTGTGCATTTATTTTAAGTTTCCGCAATAATAATTACAGTCCAGTTCTGTTCCGAATCCTGAAAACGAAAATCAAGAACCCCCTATTCACTAAAGAGGTTTAAGTTTAGATCAGGTCTAACATGCCAGTTATAAGTTTAAAATGACATAAGCAACAATTGAACAAACAATTTTTCTAAATGTCTAAATTACTAAATGACAGTGACATACGCAAAACACAACTGGTAAACTAACAGTTTTGGTTACCATATCAATTAGATCTGGTCTAACTCTTAAACCTTTTTAGTGAATAAGGGGGTTAATGTCGATTAAAAAGAGAATCAAATAAAAGGTCTATGCCCTGATTTGCAATTTAATCACATTGATTTATATGTTGAATACCCATATTGACACCATATGGGCCTGCTTTCTTTTGTCGCAGTGGTAGAAAAACTGTGCTTTTGATTTTCTTCTTAGTCCAGAGCTGAGGGACTAAAAATGCAACAGTTTTGTAAAGGCTGATATTTTAATATTAAATAATATTTAGGGTGTACATCAATAGCCTAGTGTCAGTCAGCCAGTGTTGCTAAAAGTTGGCGCGGAGGCGGCTTCAAAGTTGTAAAAGTATATATATATATATATATAAATATATATATATATATATTTATATATATGTATATTTATATATATATATATATATATATATATATATATATATATATATATTGAAGAAGTGTTTTATAAAATATGAAATGTCATAATTTTTATGTAACAATTGTCGTCAGCAGTCGATAAAAGGGCGCGTCAGCTTAATTAATATAGCGCGCTCGATGGCGCGGGCTCGTTTTATTAAGTGATAAAACAAATGTTTTTAATACAAAATAATTTCTATATTATACAATCTATTTAAAAAATTATAATTTACAATATTTAATTAACATTGAAAAAATAATTTAAATCGCTGCTATAGTTATAGTGTCCAAATGTTAAATATATATATAGTTATCCATGGAATTTGAACTACTTTTTCAAATTATATCCACAAAAACTAAGGTATCGGAAGGTTGTTGCTTGTGGACTGTATTAAATTGAACTCGTTAACTTTTAAAACATTTAATGAACAAAATTTGAAGAAATTACATTATAAAAAATGCACGTAATAAAATATGAACTGTCTTGTTCGACGGTCAAGCGAAGTCTCTCTCTTTGCCATTCGGTACGCTTTTGCAACGTTGTCACGTCTCTCCATACTCCCCCCCGCGAAGAACAGGCTCGTCTTCGGGCAAAGGGCATAACTTAGTGATAGCCCGTTTTGTCTCCCCATGACTGGTTCTGACAGTAACCACACGAACCACATTATCTGCACCAGCATGTGTGGCGATGACTCGTCCGAGTAGCCACTTGGACGGGGGCAAATTGTCGTCCTTGATGAGCACCAAAGTATTAATTTTAATGTTTGGGGAGGACTGCCTCCACTTGCTTCTTTGTTGGAGCTGGTTTAAATAGCATTTGGACCAGCGCCTCCAAAAATCCTGTTGGATTTTCTGCAACAACTGAAATCTCGACAAACTATTGGTTTTAACATCATTAAGGCTGGGATCAGGAACTTGCACAGTTGGCCTCCCAATTAAAAAATGAGCAGGAGTTAGGGGTTCAAGATCGGATGGGTCACAGGACATTGGATATAAGGGACGAGAATTGAGGGTTGCCTCAATTTGTACCAAGACTGTAAGAAATTCTTCGTAAGTGAGAATGGTGTTTTGAATAACCCTTTTCAAATGGTATTTAACCCCCTTAATGTTCGATTCCCACAATCCTCCGAATGTTGGCGATCTGGGCGGTATAAAATGCCATTCAGTGCGACAATCACTCAGATCTATAGCTATTTGATTGGTTGAATTTGATAAAAATTCGAATAACTTTGACAATTCGTTATTTGCTCCTATAAAATTGGAGCCATTGTCCGAGTACAAATGCGCTGGTTTACCGCGTCTGGCGGCAAACCGTCTAAATGTAGCAATAAAAGCTTCTGTACTTAAATCGCTAACAAGTTCGAGGTGCACAGCTTTAGTGCAAAAACAAATAAATAAGCAAATATATGCTTTAAATTGCTTTGCACCTCGGCCTTTGCGGTCTTTTAATAAAAATGGGCCAGCGTAGTCAAGACCCGTAATTGTAAATGGAGCCGATACTGTGACTCGACTACTTGGCAAATCTGCCATAATGGCATTACAATTTTTAGGTGAAACCCTGAAACATCTAACACAACCATGCACTACACTCTTAGCAACATTCATACCATTAGTGGGCCAATATTTTTCCCTAACCGAATATAATAATAACTGTGGTCCGGCATGTTGTAATTGAACATGCATATTTTCAAAAATTAATTTGCTTAAACGATGTTTTCCATCCAACAATAATGGATGTTTTTTGTTGTAGCTAATTTCTGCGTGTTTCAATCGACCACCAACCCTTAAAAGCCCTTGGTTATCGATAAATGGACTTAGCGCCAAAAGTCTGTGTTTGGGTTTTAAGTTTCTACCTTTTGACAAAATGTTTAATTCAGGAGTAAACGATTCAATCTGACTTAATTTTATTAACGTTATCATAGCATCCTCCAACTCTGTTGGAGTCAACGGACCTGTCAACCGTTTGTTGTGGTCACTCCCGCGTAATTTACTATTAAATATAAAACGATAACAGTATGCATGAACTCTTATTAATTTTGATAAAGAAGAAAAACGATTAAATAACAAATAAGGCTCAATTTCAGTAACTTTTAATACTGAAATAGTTTTCACCAAGTCAGGCAAATCAAACTTACTTGAAAACTCCATTTCTTTAGGCCACTCCCTGTTATCCCTTAAAAAAGTCGGACCCTGCCACCAAACTTCAGAATTTACCAACTCCTTAGGCGACATGCCACGACTAGCAAGGTCAGCGGGGTTTTTCCTTGTATTTACATACTTCCATGTTTCTAATTTGGTTATATTCCTGATTTCCGACACTCGATTACGAACAAAAATTAGCAGTCTTTCAAGAGGTGTGTGTAACCAATGTAACACAATCTGCGAATCACACCAAAGAAAAATGTTTACATCAATTTGTAAAGCCTCGCAAACAGTTTTAACTAAACGTGCTAACATTATAGCTCCACACAATTCTAGCCGTGGTATGGTCATATTCTTTAACGGAGCTACCTTTGTTTTTGAACATAATAAATGAATCTTGGGTTCGCCTTGATCATCAAAACTGCGAACATAAATCACTGCACTATAAGCCTTTAAAGAAGAATCACTGAACCCGTGGATTTCAATATTAGAATTTTGTGATGATGCAAAAACATGCCTAGGAATTCTTAATGAATCAAACAAACTTAAATTTTGACGAAATTGATTCCAGGAACTTTCCAAATTAGAAGGAATTTTATCATCCCAATCCAATTTAAGGACCCATAGAGCTTGGATTAAGATCTTAACTACAATAATACATGGACTTAATAGCCCTAAAGGATCAAAAATTCTAGCGATGCTAGATAAAACATTTCGCTTTGTAGCTGGAAGAGAAGTATCCAAATTATCAATATAAAACGTTAAAACATCAGATGAACTAATCCACTGTATTCCCAAGGTCTTCACGTGTTGGTCTTCTCCAAAACTTAAAAAGCTTAAAGGCTCCGAGGAGTTCTTCAATGCAGCTAAAACCTCTGGTGAATTTGATGACCATTACCGTAATGGAAAACGCCCTGACAACAAAATATCCGAAACTTCTGAACAAGTGTTAATAGCCTCTTCAACACTGTCAAACCCAGAGATCAAGTCGTCGACGTAAAAATCGTCTAAAATTACCTTAGAAGCCGTAGGAAACTTGTCCTGATGTTCAAAAGCCAATTGCTTAACGCATCTTATCGCCAAATAGGGTGAACTTACCATCCCATAAGTCACTGTGTTTAAAACAAAACTAGATAGTGGTTTATCTGGATCTTCCCTCCAAATAATCATTTGCAGACACCTATCCCTTTCATCAACCAAAATTTGGCGATACATCTTAGTTATATCCGCTGTAACTACAACTTTACCTTTTCTAAATCTTAATAAAATGGAAAAAATATTATTTTGAATAAGAGGTCCTTTAAATTGAATCTGATTTAACGATTTTCCCTGACTTGGTACTACAGAACCATCAAAAACTACGCGCAACTTCGTACTTAAACTATCTTCGCGAATAACGCCATGATGTGGCAAAAAACATGAAATATCTAAATCATTAGTCTATAATTCCATATGCCCTAACTCTTTATATTCGTTCATGAATTCTTTATATTTAACTTTAAAATCTGAATTATGAGCAAATTTATGCTCTAAATTTAAAAATCTTTTTATAGCAAGAGACTTTGTCTCTCCCACTGCAGTGGGTGCATCTTTTAAGGGAATCCTAACAACAAATCTCCCTTCAGAATTCCTATAATGTTCTTTTATAAATTGATTTTCACAAATTTCGTCATCTTCTAATAAACAATTATTACTGTTACTTGCCTCCTCTATGGCCCAAAACTTTATTAGATCCTCATGATTTTGTTCATTACTAACAAACAAAGAATGAATTATGGTTTTATCTTTATTTTCAGATTTATTGTGACTAAACAACCCAATTTGATTTGAATTTAAATTAATAGTACCTGATATAACATACCCAAATTCTGTATTTTGCAATGTTGGTAGGTTTTTCCCTAAAATAATTTTCCCATCTTTTAAAATATTCCAAAAATGTTTAGCCCCAATTAACAAATCAACTTGGTTAGCTATAAAATAATTTGAGTCGGCAAGAACAATATTATCCGGAATGTTCCAAAGTGACACATCAATATTAAATATTGGTAAATTTTCAGTTATCTTAGGCAACACTAAACAAGACATATTTAAACAAAAGTTACTGTTTTGAGACCTAACTGTCACATCACATTTCTTTTGCAAATTTAAAACCTCACTATTTATACCCATAACCGAAACATTAGATCTATATAATGGCAAACCTATTTTCTTTAAAAAACCTTCTGAGATGAAACACGACTGACTTCCACTATCCAACACAGCACGAGCAGTACAAAATTTTCCTTGGCTGTCCTTAACCAATATCTCAGCTGTTGATAACAAAACATATTCCTTGGTCAAACTCTGACTTGACAAAGCTACCTCTACCTGTTCTTTATCAGTCTTTTCAGTAACAACCAAAGATTGTTCTGTACTGCCCTGTGCTTCTGATCTGTCTCCGCTTGGCTTTGAGTGTAAATGAAGTAATGTGTGATGCTTACATTTGCATTTTTTGCAAGGAAAAAATTTACAAACTTTTGAAAAATGACCCTTACACAAACAATTTGAGCATAATTTTAGTTCTTTTACCTTGTCCCATCTTTCAGGAACTGACAACCCTATAAATTTACTACAATTATAAATAGCATGACATTGTTCACACAAAAAACATTTTAATCTTTCATTTTCCTTGCTAAAAAGAGAATAACTAGGTTTACTTACTTTGTTATCTGGGTTTGTACTATGTTTAACCTCTAACCATTCGAGAAAATCAGCACGATTATTAAGAAATTTTAAAAATTCATCAAAAGTAGGTAAATTCTTGTCATTTTGTTGTTCCCAACTTCTTGCAGTATTTTTATCTAACTTTACAGATACTAAATAAATAACCCAAGCATCCCAGTGCTCAGTGGGCAACCCTAAACTTTTTAGTGCCCTTAAATGTTTGTTTAAACTGTCAAGTAAATTGCGCAAACCAACAACTGATTCTTTAGAAAGTGTTTCTAAATTAAAAATGGCCTTAAGATGGTTATTTACTAACAAACGTGAATTATCAAACCTTTGACAAATTAATTTCCAAGCCTCAGTATAATTTTGTGAAGAAAACTCTAAACTTTGTATTACTTTAATTGCCCCTTCTCCCAATGATGCTCTCAAATAATGAAACTTTTGAAATTCCTTTAATGAAGTATTTTTGTGAATTAACGAGTCAAAGGTTTCTCTATACTCAAGCCATTTACTGTGTTCACCATTAAAACTGGGTAATTTAATTGGGGGTAAATTCATGTTTGTGTTTAACATACCACTTACTGGTTGCACCTCAGGTAACACCTTTTTTTGTGTTAATTTTTCTAATGCCAAAGTAGCCGTAGCCAAAATATCTGTGTGGAGTGAAGTAAAGTCATCTCTATGTGAATATTGCTCCTTTAAACTTGCTAAGGTACAATTTAACTCTATTAATGACTGTACTTCCTCATATTCATCAAACACCTGAACTAACTTTTCGATTCTTATTCTTAACTCCTCGATAGTTTTCTCATCAATATCTAAATTATTTTCGCTTACCTCATGTTCTATAGGAGCAAGGAACTTCTCAAACCCTGTAACTTTATTTTGAATGTTAGCTCTTTTTCTAATTAATAAATCTAACTCCACCTTTTCATCTTGCTTTGCTGCATTGGCAGCTTTTGGCTTTTTGTTTACCATCTTAACCTTCTTTTTCTCTTAAAAATAGGTAAACAAATTTAAAATACACCAAAACTCAGGTTAACAATCTTATAACCGTAAATCAATCCATCCTTTTCTCAAATTCAACTTTAAATCCTTAAAAACTAATATAAACACAACACAAAACTCTTTATTTACAATAAAATGTCAAATTTATGCAAATTAGCAAATTTCAATGTCAAATCAACAGAGTACTCCGGTTGTACTCTAGTCAAACGTCAAAACTCTAAGTGATTATCGTCCATAAATGACATTTCAACCGATTCGTTACCACAAAACTAAAATTCCCTAAAAAGTAACCAGTAAAACGCCGGTCACCTTTGGATCACCTTTTAAACTGAATCAAACATCAAACGAATCAACCCAAAGAAAAGAACGCCTCAAAACACCATTTTTTTTTATAATCTTAAACCCGTAAGAAAAATACTTTTACAAGACTTTATTTTCTTGTACAATAATACAAATACAGGCAAATCTCTTTTCTCAGGAAAAAATTAGGAAATAAATTGGAAAGGACTCACTTTTTTTATTGCTCGGCCGCCATTACATCTCCTGCACTTCGCATCAACTTCATTAAATTTCAGGTTTTTTCTTCAAATTTTTAACTTCTGCACCTCTCATCGGGCTCGTGGGACCATATGTTGCTTGTGGACTGTATTAAATTGAACTCGTTAACTTTTAAAACATTTAATGAACAAAATTTGAAGAAATTACATTATAAAAAATGCACGTAATAAAATATGTCTTGTTCGACGGTCAAGCGAAGTCTCTCTCTTTGCCATTCGGTACGCTTTTGCAACGTTGTCACGTCTCTCCAAAGGTTGCACTGAACTTGTTTTAGGTGTATTGCTAAAACATATTTTTGACAAACTTAATTTATAAACTACGTAAAAGATTGATTATATTTTAATACTCTACAACACAAAAAAACTCTTATGTCTAACTAAAAGTTAAAAGTGATTAGTATATTAGACATTATTAAACGCTTACCATCTTTCATGGATGCATGACATGACACATAATTACAGCTGCTAAATAAAGAGAGAGCGGGACTCGGGAGTGTGGCACGTTAGACTGAAATATGATATTTCATATTTCAGTCATATATTTTCAATTGTTTTGAGTTTTTTTTGATGCGGGAGACAAACATGAAAAATTTAAGCTCCATACCATAATGTAAGTTTGGCAACAATGTAAGATAGCCTTTCTGTGTGGTTCATCCATTTATTTTATTTTCTTAAAACAGTTAAATGAAGGTAAACTTTCTATTACACACATATATATATATATATATATATATATATATATATATATATGTTTATATATTATATATATATATATATATTTATATATATATATATATATATATATATATATATATATATATATATATATATATATATATTTATATATATGTTTATATTTATATATATGTTTATATTTATATATATGTTTATATTTATATATATATATATATATATATATATATATATATATATATATATATATATATATATATATATATATATATATATATATATATATATATATATATATATATATATATATATATATATATATATATATATATATATATATATATATATATATATATATATATATATATATATATATATATATATATATATATATATATATATATATATATATATATATATATATATATATATATATATATATATATATATATATATATATATATAAATATAAACATATATATATATATATATATATATATATATATATATATATATATATATATATATTTATATTTATATATATGTTTATATTTATATATATGTTTATATATATATATATATATATATATATATTTATATTTATATATATGTTTATATTTATATATATATATATATATATATATATATATATATATATATACTATGTATATATATATATATATATATATATATATATATATATATATATATATATATATATATATATATATATATATATATATATATATATATATATATATATATATATATATATATATATATATATATATATATATATATATATATATATATATATATATATATATATATATATATATATATATATATATATATATATATATATATGTATATATATATATATATATATATATATATATATATATATATTATATTCACCTGTGCTGCTCCGATATTCACACTATAGTGTCTGTTTTGCTCTTGAAAATCACTGAAATTCTAAGTATTCTTATTGAATTAATTTCTGAAAATTCATACAACTTCTGGTACAAAGTTACATACTATTTATATATATATATCTATGTATATGTATATATATATATATATATATATATATATATATATATATATATATATATATATATATATATATATATATATACCTGTGCTGCTCCGATATTCACACTATAGTGTCTGTTTTGCTCTTGAAAATCACTGAAATTCTAAGTATTCTTATTGAATTAATTTCTGAAAATTCATACAACTTCTGGTACAAAGTTACATACTATTTTGGTGAAATTGTGAGTGCTTGATTTCCATATTTGTCGAGAAATTCGTATTGTTTATAATATTTTATTTAAATATATCAACGGTTTATTCATTTAGTAAATCAAAAAAAAAAACTTTAGGAATTTGCATTTCAAAGATAAGGAATCTATAGTGTGTTTCCAGTGTGTTAGCGCTAACAGTAGGCGTTTTTGTCGAAATAAATTGATCTATCATATATAATCTGTTTCAACTTTTTTGAGATCATGTCTTGTTCTAAGTGTGCAGCAGAGTTGAATGAAAAAGAAGTAAAGTATAAGATCATATGTGATTTCTGCAAAAAAGTTAATTGTTTTAATTGTTCAAGATTTACAACTTCAGAAGCTCAAGTAACTCAATTGAAGGCTAGAGTCATGTTATACGCATGCAGTAACTGTATAACTTCTGTTAAGTCTCATCAAACACTTAGCGGTAACGTAAACGCCAATATTAAAGTAATGATGGTGGATGAATTTAACTTAATGTATAGAAAACTCTCATCGGAACTTGACCGAAAACTGGACTGTCTTAACAAATCATTCCAAAATATGGTCAATTTCAATCAAGTGGCTCAGCAGGAAAATATTACTGCTTCAACAAGCGATGTGTTCACCGACCTGCAACAGAAAAACCAAGAACTTCATTCAAAAGTATCTAGTTTGGAAAGTGAGTTACAGGAACTCAAAAACTTGGTTTTGAGTAAACTCAATTCCTCTAATCAAGATTGTATCCCAAATGTTCCTCACATTGAACCAGTTAGTAGAAATTCTGTACTACCGAGGGAATCGGAAATTTCGGTGCCGGTATTAAGACTTAGAGGACCTGAACAACAAAAACGTTTACGTCCAAATAACAAAGCCCAGAGTAAGGTTAACAATACAACTACTCATATATCTGAGCCCAGGAATATTAATCCCATTATTATTGTAACAGCAACTTGAAATGGTCAGTTAGCTGCGGGTGAAAGACGTCAATGGTTGTATCTTGGTAGATGTGATCCGAACACTACTGAGAAGGATGTAATTGACTATGTGGAAAGGCAACTTCTGATTAATAATGTAAGATGTATTACGTTGGACAAGAATGATGATGTGGTCTCTTTTAAAATAGGTGTTAAAGAGTCAGTGGTAAGAGGCTTATTAGATCCTAATCTCTGGCCTGTAGGGACTGCTGTCAAGGAATTTCGCCGTTTGCCGAAGTCAGCTGCAGCAAATTTTCGGAGGACAAGCGAAAGAGAACAGCCCCAATAAATTGTATAAACATACTGTACCAGAATGCTAGAGGTCTCAAAACGAAGCTCAAGACGTTTTTATGTTCTGTGCTATCTGAAGATTATGATGTCTTTGCAATTACTGAAAGCTGGTTGGACATTAATGATGCGGAATTGCTTGATGCTAAGTATATACTATATGAAATGATTAGAAACATTAATAATAGTTCCAAAACCCGTGGTGGTGGTGTTTTCATTGCGGTTAGTACTAGATTTAAATCGCCTATCATTGGGCAACCCAGAAGTAGAAGAGTTGTGGATATCAGTTACTCTAGTTACTCTAGTTTTATGTTTAGGTTGTGTGTATATACCACCTTTAATGGATGTGCTGTATTATGATTACCACTTAAAATCTGTCACTAATGCGTGTGAAACTTTTGAAAATGTTTTGGTTGTTGGTGATTATAACCTTTCTCAGATTACATGGATAACTTCTGATGAATGTCTGGGTTTAGTACCGAGTAATATTTCATCAGCTAGGGAGGTCTTGGTGTGTGATACAACTGCATATTTAGGATTATCTCAATATAATAACATTTTGAATGATCGCAATACAATATTGGATTTATGTTTTGCAAATTTTGACCTTCACTCAGTTGAAATGAGTGTTGGCCTACACTCTTACAACTCTCATTTAACCTTAATAAAATTTTATATTTGGATCATGTTGATAGTTTAACTTGTGATTTTAAAAATGCAGACTTGGTCTCTATTAATAATTATTTTTTATCTGTAGATTGGAACACTTTTTTTAAACAGTAACTTAGAAAGCAATGTTGATAACTTTTATTATCTGTTATCTGAAGTGTTTCATCAATTTGTTCCTGTAAAGCGTACAATTAAGAGTTGTTTTCCCTTCTGGTTTTCGGACACATTAAAAGAACTTGTTTTTAGAAAAAAGCAAGCCCACAAAACCTATTGTTTCATGAATTAAAACCCCTTCAACAAAATAATAAAATTTGTGCTTTTAATATACCTAGTAATTTTTGGAGTTTAGTAAGATCTAAAAATAATACTGGCATCTGTCCTACTGTGATGAAATTGGACGCAATTGTAGCTGAAAGTGGTCAAGGAATTTCCAATCTGTTTTGCAAATATTTTGCATTTGTTTATAGTCCCCCTTCTTGTGACCCACATGAATTTAAATTGCCTTCTGCAACTATAGGCCGATCAGTATACTCTCAGTAATACCAAAATTATTTGAGCACTGTGTTGAACAGAAATTGAGCAAAGTTTTCAAAGAACTTATTATTTCACAACAGCATGGCTTTTTGCTTGGACGTTCAGTTGAAACTAATTTATTTCTATATACTAACTACATTTCTAATATCATGTCGATTGGGGCAGAAGTACATGCTATTTACACAGACTTCAGCAAAGCCTTCGACAAAGTGGATCACGATCTATTATTATCTAAGTTATACCAATATTGAGTATCGGGTACTTTACTATTATGGTTAAAATCTTACCTTTCTAATCGTGACCAACAGGTAAAGGTTGAAGGTTTTTTATCTGATAAAATCTGTGTCACTTCAGGGGTTCCTCAAGGGTCCCATCTTGGGCCTCTACTGTTTAATCTCTTTATTAATGATATTGGTGCCTATCTGAAGAGTAATTTTTTACTGTTTGCAGATGACCTCAAAATTTTCTCTAAGGTCTCTTCTATAGATATGGATCTACTTCAGTATGATTTGAATGAAATTAGCAAATGGTGCTGTCATAATAAGATGTCCTTAAATGTAGGTAAATGCTTTTTAGTCCGTTTCAGCAGACTAAGGTCATCAGAGCTTGTTACAACCTATAAACTAAATGACATTCCTTTAAAAGAGCTACCTGTAATTAAAGATTTAGGAGTCTATTTCGATAATAAACTTACTTTTACCAATCATTATGAGAATGTTATTAGGCGAGCAAGCAGAATGCTGGGGTTTTATCAATAAAAATTAAAGTATCCCGGCTGCAGAATAATGACTCTAGCTTGGTAGGACCAGGCAAGATATGTTGTCGGGACTATGGACAAATGGTACTGGTACAGCCCTCCTCCAAAGTCCTCGACAAAGTGTTCTCGTAAACCAACAAATTAGTGTTGATGGACCTTCCACTAATGAAACCATGTTGCTTAGTGGTTATTAGGTTTTTGAATTGATTATTTAGAAAGTCAGAAACAATAGAATCAAGGATCTTTGGAATCTGAGACGTGACGGCCACTGGTCTATAATTTGAAACCACCAGAGTTTTTAAAAATGGGTGTAACATATGATGTTTCCTTTGTTTCAGGATAAATTCCTGCAGACAGTAATTGTTTAAAAACAATGTCAATATATGTGCCACAATACAAATGCCAAGTCTAGGGTTTTTAAAATAGAATATAAGTTCACAGCCTCAGGCCTAGATAATAAGCAACCCCTTATTAAATGCCAAATGCCTTCTGGAAGACGAGCAAATTTAATTTTAAAGCAAGATTGTGCTCCCTATTAGAAATGAAGAAAAAGCAAACCATATGAAACCAAAATACAGAGAATAGTGGGGTATTTCGTAAATACACCCCATGAACAATACAAACAACTGTAAATCATTAGGTAAATAATAACATTTCATTAAAACTGTTTGGAAATTCCATTTGGAGTTAAAATAAAACATTTACTGAAGATAATTATTTATAAATCCGAAACGGTGCCTCGCAGACCCATGTTGTTGAACTCTTCGTTTAGTTCTCTTTTTAGATCTAACATAATATACAGGGGGTTGCATTTGAAAATGTTGAGAAAAATAACTATCCGCGGAATTTGGCATTACTGTGTCACTTTTTTATTTTGAGAGTTGGGTACTAGGCACTAAATAAACACTAAATTGGACAGTTTTATGGCTTAGCTAGGGTTCCAAAAAATAACGAAATATCTTAAATATACCTGTCTAAAAATCTACCAAATAATGATGATAAATGTCAATAAATTGCATCACAAATTCATCATGTTTTATATGGTTGAAAACCTTATGAATAGGGCTATTTGAATGCGTATAAATATACAGGATGTCTCTTTTAAAATAAGAAAATTGGTACCTGCTCACGAAAAACTATGTATCCTGTATATATGAACATAAATAAATTAAATACTTCAATTACCTCAATTAACTTTTGATGCCAAGATAAACGGGCCACCCTGTACATCAATTACTCCGCGATGGTTTGACCAATTTTGTTGAATTTTTCAGGCAAATTCAGGATGTTACCGGAATGGTGCCATAGCAAGCATATTAAAAAATGTAAAAAATTTTGAACTCATTACATGATCAAAATACAAGAGTTCTAACCACACTACACCACAACTTGTTACGTTCTGGACGCCGTTTCGCTAACCAAGTTAGTATCATCAGCAGATGATATAAACTAAAGTAACTTATCCTATAACCATTTATAGGTAAATGTGGTCACACAGGTTCCAGTGTTAGGATTTAATCATTACACGATGTTATATTGAGCAATATATGCGTTCATTTATGCGTTCACCATTCCGTCAGGAAGAAAGAGTATGTATGTTACCATTGTGTATTGTATTATAAGTTATGTTATTATACATTGATGTTACATAATATGCAATGCATTTTTGTTAAACTTAAGTGGTACAATAAAACTCGCATAAGTAGACCTAAAAAGGGTAAAATAAAAAATGTTATATAAAAAATAAAATTGACTTAAAAAAAATGCACCAAAAAATGACAAATAATATTGTATTCCACTTGGAAAATTTTACTCTGAAGTCGGCGATAAACTAATAAAGACAGTATATTTTTGTTTTGTTGTTAGGTAATTAAGTTTGATGGCTAATTTACAGTGTAAAATTTTACAGATGAAATTAAATAATATTTTTTGCTGTTTAGTGATTTTCTTTGGAGTCGTGTTTTTTTTTAAAGAAAATTTTTATTAATTTACTTACCTTACTCAACATTATTATAAGTATATCGCTATCAGAGCACTTAATACAGACATAATGTAATTCAGATTACAAATATTTTGAATTGTTTTTGTATCATAATTGAAACAAATAAGTGAATTTAAGGATCACATAAAAGCATTTTGTGGTCGAGCAGGCTATATAACTCGAGTGCGTGGCGCGCGCTTTTACTGACTGCTGACGACGTTTGTTACATAAAGATTATGACTGACCATATTTTTGTTATATACTAAATTTTAGATTTTATAAAACTCTTTCTCTTATCATATTTTTTATGAGTTTATAGCGCGTGTGACGCGTCACGTTGCAATAATTTGCTGACTCTGTCCATAAGTTTGTAATCCATCTTATTACATACAGACTTTGAAGCTGCCAGCTGTTAGAAAAACTGGCTGACTGACGCGAGTCTATTAATGATGTGGAGCCTAAATATAAACTAATATTAAAATATCAGCCTTTATAAAACTGTTACATTTTTGTTCTCTCAGGTCCCCTACTATATACTATACAAGCAAATAACGAATCGTTCTTTGCTTGCTAGGCAGCTGGACACTTTGTTCTAATTTTTGATAATTGAATCATGAGACTTACAACAGAATTTATATAAAAAAGTGAAAATTTATCACTGACAGGAGCCAGCCACACATTTGTAAATTCGGCCAGAGGTGGCTAAGGTCACCTCCCAGACGTCAGAGATTTACCCTAAATTTTTGGTTTTTTTCTGGCCGAATTTTGCAAATTGTGGCTGGCTCCTGTCAGTGAATCCATGTTTGTTTGGTTTCTTAGATTTTCAACAACTTTCTTATATCTTTTAACTTTGTTAAACTGCTCTGCTGATGAAGTCTAAAAGGACTGAAACACGTGTAGCGCGGTTTCCAAACTTCACACCTTTTTTTTTTGCGGACGTGCCCACGGTTTATTTTTCTCTCTCTTTTTAAGAATTCTTCCTCACAATCTTCTTTCTCTTTTGATTCATCACCTTGGGCTTTGGTGTCACGGCAGGTGGCTAAGGTCACCTCCGTAGAGACGTCAGATATTTACCCTAAATTTTGGGTTTTTTCTGGCCGAATTTACAAATTTAATGTGTAACTGGCTCCTGTCAGTGAATCCATGTTTGTTTGTTTTCTAGGATTTTCAATAACTTTCCTATATCTTTTAACTTGGTTAAACTGCTCTGCTGATAAAGTCTAATAAGACTGAAACACGTGTAGCGTGGTTACCAAACTTCATCTTTTTTTTTGTGTGGACATGCCCACGATTTATTTTTCCCTCTCTTTTTAAGAATTCATCCGCACAATCATGTTTCTCTTTTTATTTTTTTTATTTTGATTATTTACAAATCTAGCAAATTTCAAGTTGAAGTCCGAATTTTATTTTTGTTATAAAAATTCCGCAGTTTGGATGATTTTCTATTTTTATTTTTAAAGTTTTGAACACTATAATAAAATGATTAATCTGAATCTATATTCATTAATTTTAAGACACTTGAATCGGTTAAAAATATTCTGTAAAAATAAAGATACCTTCTAACACTTCTCACCTAGTCCGGTTCTGATGTGGTCTTATTTTGGCGATCGCGTGTCTGGCTTGGCTGGTACTTTTACTCAGGTCGAGAAGCAGGCGGTGAACTGTGAAGTCATCCCGCTCATTAGATTATAAAACTTTAATAGGTGATTTCGGCCCGTTGCTTGGTTCGATTATACTCGGCACACGGGAGCATCGCGCTATCGATGTAATGTACTCTAAGGGGATTAAAGTTGATTTTCTAGGCTTCTAGGATTTTTCGGGCTCTGGTAAAATAAATTGGCGTAGCTTGGAAAATTAATTTCGAATTTTCTCCGATGTTTTCGCGACGGAGGGCGGATTAACATTCGAATGTATATATTTTATTAACTATGAATAAAAAAGAATGATATTTTTATCGTTGCAATTAAGAAAGTTATCATGTAATTATATTTCAAAAATTTAAAGTTATGAAGTGTTTGTCCGCCTGTTTGTAGACCTAGGCGATCGACTTATTTCTGTTTTTAATAAAGGGATGTGAGGTTAAAATTTTATTTGATTTAGTAATTGCATTAATTAGTAACTTTTTCTAAAATGTATTGTTTAATGTTGGGGTTCCATCAATTTTTTACATTTAATAATGGTGTCATGAAGCTCTTTTCTGACTGGAATCTCCACTGATATGCAGCTACAGTGCTTATGGAATTAGTTTTTGATGATTTACTTTACTTTACACTACCTGCGATTTTATTAGGTTTTAATCTGAAGAATTTATTACCGAAATATTTTACAACTTTTTTACGAGTCATATGCTATCTATATTATTTTCTCTATCGTTGATAAACATTATCAAAGCGTGTGCTGTTTTGAGTTACAAAAATGGTATAGGAAACGGTTTTTCTTGAACCTTCCACTTGCTAAATGGTTTTGACTTTTTGGATAAGTTATGTCTTAGGATTTGTTCCTGCCCAGTTTTCTTTTTGTGTTCTTACATCGATTTAAAATAATATATGCTTATATTTTATTTATTTATTTTTTATTTTTCTGTTAATTAATATTAATTTTGTAGGAGGCATTAGTGGTCATTTCAATTTAAATGAGTGTAGTCAATATTCTGTCAAAAGTCTGCTTTCTGAGGAAACCAAACGAGTAAGAAGAAAAACTGCTTCGCAAATTTGTGCATGCTCAGGTAATTTTCATAAGTATTCAATTATATTTAATAATAATCCTTAGCACATTTACACAATTACAATAAATACCATACCATAAAGGCTATATATATATATATATATATATATATATATATATATATATATATATATATATATTACCAAATTAAGTGCGTACTATTGATAACTTGTTTATTACGGGAGCTGCAAAGTGGGTTAAATCGACAAACTACTGGTATTTTTTATTGTGATTAAAATAGTACAAAAAGAAAAACAATCATCGCGTTACTGATTAAATTTAAAAAATGGTATATTTTTTATCGTTTTGATTGCAAATCTTTTGCTGAACCAAAGAGTTTAAATGCATTACCAGTCTAAAATTGAAGATAACCTAGTTATTCATATATTTCGCTTTTAGATAAAGAAGGTTATGTATTTTTAAAATAAAATTTATTTTACGTTTTTACTTAGTATTCTACTTAAGTTAGAAATAAGAACAATTTAAATTAATAACAAGTGGGCAAATATATCCCCATTTTTTTCAATACTTTTTTCAGAATTTTTAACACCGCTTTTGTTGCTTTCAAAACTGTTCTGCCATCGATAGATGCTACAATGTGCTTAACATTATGTTGAAGTTCCTCTAATGTCAAATATCCGTTTTTATATACCTCTTCTGTGGCCTAACTCCAAAAGTAAAAGTCGAATGGAGTTATGTCAGGGGATGTTAGTGGCCAACGAATCGGGCCATTTGTTGCTATCCGTCTATTTTGAAAAAGTTTGACAAGCAATATTGTGACTTCTCGAACCATATGGCTTCATCTTGTTGGAGATATATTTTAGTGTGAACTCTAGATTAACATCATCTAAAAAGTCTTCCAGTATTTCTGACAACATATTTATATATATATATATATATATATATATATATATTTTTTTTTTTTGCTGCCTGTCAAATATATTTATCACTTCAATTTGTACAATTTAACATCATTAGAGAGCTTGAACAATTTTGCATCACTTTGGACTAAAGCTCATTGGCGCATGGATAAGTGAGAGCACGGATATTTGTAAAATGTAAATTAAATATGTGTAGTATATGTCTGGATAATCTGGATATATATATATATATATATATATATATGTTTAAAAATATGTATATATATATATATATATATATATATATATATATATATATATATATATATATATATATATATATATATATATATATATATATATATATGTGATAAAGTGAGATACAGAACAAGAAATGAAACTACTTATTCAAGAAGCAGAAACAAAACTGAAGGGAAAGTATGAATTGCAGAAACCAAAAAAAATAGCACCAAAAATAAAAATTGTTGGGTATACTGGAGAGGCCACATCTGAAAATTTGGAAGAAATAATATGCAAACAGAACAAATGGATTAGCACAGGTGAACATTTCAATGTAACACATATTCGACAAAACAAAAATAAACTGAATACCTCAATAATTTTTGCAGACTGTTCAGGAAGTCTTTACATCAAGATGATGGACAATGGAAGAATATTCATGGGATGGCAAAGTTTACTTGTGTATGAGAATTTAACTGTGCCTAGATGCTATAATTGTTAGGGTTTTTACCATAAAGGTAACAAGTGCACTAAGGTACCAGTATGTGGGATTTGTGCAAGTGACCATAGTACCCAAGAATGTAAAAATAAAACGAAAATGTGTGTAAACTGTAGTGCGGTCAATAAAAAGTATAATTTGCAGCATCACAGATCACTCGGCATTAGGCTCGGACTGTCCCTCCCTAAGATACCATATAGGCCTATTAAAGACTAAAACAGACTACAACTCATAAATATGTTGATCAATACACAAGATGACATACTAGAACACATAAATCAAGAAAATGATGCACAGGGACAAAAAATTGACAATAAGACTTTGGAGAGTTTAAAAAATAAAAAAGGTGAATGCTTTTTAAATGTAATACATTTTAATAAGAAGTTTAAATAGAAATATAGACAACTTATTAAGTTTCTTGGAAACATATAAATTACATTATATGGATATCATTGTACTCAGTGAGATCTTTCAAATTGATAGCATAAAAAATTATAACATATCTGACTATCAAATTTTTTATAACGAAGCTAATTATAATAAAAATGATGGTGTTTTTTTAGTTAAAAAATACATTAATGTTAATTTTACTTTTACTCAATTAACTAATTCGAGTGACACCCTTAGACTTCAAACTAAATAATATAACGTTTGGATTAACAGCCAGTATAAACCTCCACCAATCCCCAAAGCAGACTTTAATACTGACCTACATACTTACTTAGAAATCTTGACTGAAAACAATATTGAAATATTTATAGGGGATATTAACTTAAACATTTTGGACAAAAAAGACAATCACGTAGCAAATTATCTCGCTCTAATGAGTGCTTTTGGCTTTCAGTCGTATGTAAATTTTGTTACGAGACCTGTTTCTGAAACATGCCTAGGTCATATTTTTATTAATCAAAAACTTAAGTCTAGTAAAATATATTTCAACTCTTTTGTGGTGGAAGAAGAAATAACAGACCACAGTCCAGTAGTGATTTTAGTTAATCAAAACAATTGTTCACGACGCAGTACAGTGAAGGATGGTACAAATGTAAGCAAATCTAAATTAAACATTGTCAAATTTAAAGAACTATTAAGAGAATATGATTGGTCAGTTGTAATAAATGATGAAAATGAAAACCCTGAAACAGCATCTAATACTTTTTTGAGGACTTGTGCAGAAATGATATTGACTGTGACAGACACTTATACTGTTAGGGTTAAAGAAAGCAAAAAGATCAAAAGCTGGATTAGTAATGGTATCATAACATCAATAAAAAATAGGGATAAAATGAAAAAAAAACCTCTGTATAATCAAAACCCCCAATTAAAACAGGAGTATATAAAGTATCGTAATTTAGTAAATAAGTTAATTGTTAAACAAAAAAATGATTATTACAAAGAACGAATTTATCAAAATCAAAATAATTTAAAAAAGTACCAATGACTACATAAATATAAGTAATAATAATACAGATTTTAAAAACTCATTTGAAATGGCTAATTTCTGTAATGACTACTACATAAACGTAGGAATTAACATGGAAAAGGCTATCCCTCCACCACAAATAGAATTTCGTATGGACCCTCCTACAGTTAACTCTATATATCTGAACCCTGTTATGAAAAATGAATTGATACAACACATAGCATCTTTAAAAAGTAATAGTTCTCCCGGTTATGACGGTATTAAAGCGAGTCCAATAAAACAAATACATCTTGAAATTCTTGACCCCTACTACATATAATTAATTTAATTTTTAATAAGGGAATAGTTCCATCTCAGTTTAAAACCTTAATTATAGCATCTATTCATAAATCCTGACCCAAAACATCTATAGCTAATTATCGACCAATAAGTCTTATTAGTCATTTTGCAAAACTTTTGGAAAAATCTACAAAAAATAGATAACTTTTTAAAAACTAACAATATTTTATGAAAAAACCAATTTGGATTTCTAGAGGGGTGTAATACATCGGATGCTATGCATAGGTTAGTGACTGAAGTTGTGAATAATCTAAATAAAAATATGAAGTGCATAGCTGTGTTTTTGGATTTAGCAAAAGCGTTCGATACTGTACCTCACAACAAACTTCTTGATGTTTTACATAACTATGGAATAAGAGGAGTAGCCTTTGATTTATTCAAAAGTTATTTGTCAGAAAGAAATCAAGTCGTTATTTTAAATAATATTCTAAGTGACAAACAAAAAATAAAAATAGGCACCCCACAAGGAACAGTCATAGGACCAATACTTTTTATTATATATTTAAATTCACTGTTAAAACTAGACATTGATGGCCTAACTGTATTTTATGCAGATGACACAACCATTGTTATATCTGGTGACACATGGGAGAGTGTAAAAAACAAAACCATAATTAACTTACAAATAGTAAAAAATTGGTTTTTAGACTAAAAAACTGTCCTTAAACGTAACTAAAACTAATTATGTAGCTTTTTCATTAACTAATGCAAACAGGCCAGAATATAACAGCATTATTGTAGATAATCAGCTTATTGAGGAAACTGCATCCACAAAGTATCTGGGTGTCATTATTGACAAATTTCTTAAATGGCAACCTCATACTGATTATATATCAAATAAAATATGAAAACTTGTTCATAAATTCTATTTGTTACAAAAGTTTCTTAATAAAAAATCCTAGTTTTGATCTATAAGTCATTCAATTATAAGTTACGGTATCCCGGTCTGGGGTGGTCTGTATAACAATAACCTGTACAAATTAAATATAACACAAAAATATATACTTAAAATTATGTATGGAAAAAATAGATTATATCCAACACATTTGCTTTTTAATGAAGTTATTTGTTTACCTCTAAGTAACAATAATCTTAATTTAAGATATAGGTCCAAAGGTATATAATTTACTTTCTGTTGATACAAGAAAATGTACTAATTTAAGAAGCTTTAAAACACTCACTAAAAAACTATTTATGAGAAATATCAACAGTTTAAAAGGCTCTTTAACTGACGATACACATGTGTATGTTTTGGGTAACTTTTATTTTCCTCATTTTTTATGCAATAATATTGTCTCCTACGTCTTTTATTTAATGTTATCTAAGAGCATTTAAAGCTCTTTTAACTACTGTCATTTTTGGCGCTCGATAGTTCTTGGTACACTAACTAGAGGGCGTTGTTTAAACAAAACTCAATTTTTAGAGATTTTCTTGAATAAATCAAATGGAACGGTATGCTTTTAACAGTGTGATTTTAAAGAGGAAAAAATTGCCTAAATTCTGGCGAAAACCGCGTTTTAATATATTTTTATTCATTTTTTAGTTATTTGAAAATAACCTGTTTTCCACTGTTAAAAAAAATATTAGCTTTTATTCATAATTAAATGTTATTATTCTGTGACAAAGTATTCTTTATTACAACTTGAAAGCAAATAATCCTTATAACAATAATGTTGGCTTTACCTCACACTTTATCCAGGCTTGGTACTGGTCCACATTTATTTATTATCAAAAATTTGAAGCGTGTTTAGAAGCCAACGAGCTATAACAATAACAAAACCGAAAACCCATTAAGTAAATCACTAACAACATAAAAGAACAATAATGATAACACACAAATCTTAAAAAAATTACAATTAACAAAAATTCAATACAATGATCAAGTCTAGATAATGTCACTCTTAAAGTGCACGAGCTGCCTTAAGCAATGCATTCTGAAAGCCAGACCCAAGAACGACGAACTTTTTGGAACTCTTTGCGATGGCTGTGAGCGATGTTTTTGTAAAAAGTGTGTTCAACTGACAACAACAGAAACCCATGCAATCTCCTTAGCCCAAAGGAATATCTTATTCTACTGTAGGCAGTGTAAGCCACTGGTAGGAGACATCCACAAATTGAAAAACCTTCAAGATGAACTGACCAATCTTAAGTTGAAAGCATTGGAGAAAGACATATCCGTTGAAAAATTGGAATGTAAATACTCTGATAATTTGCAGCAACTTAATAAGGAATTATCTGGACTCCTTGCTGACAACGCAGCAAAAGATGCTCACATAAAGAGACTGAAGGAGGGGACTCAAGACCGCGCTCCTGAAAACGCCAAGGACGAATACATTTCTAACGTTAATCAGTATGCTGAAACTATTGATCCAAGTTGTATAAATTTACAGCTAAAAAATGCAAATAAAGCCCGTCTTAATGATATTAAGGAAAGCCAGTCCAAGAATGAAGTGTTAGTGAGGGAGCTCAGTGAATTGATGGTCTTAAAGAATAACCTTCTAACTAGCATTGAAGTATTGGAAAAGGAAAATGAACTTTATGGTAAGGAGCTGAAGGAGGCCAAACTGGAACTCTTTGAAGCCAAACAAGTCTCACAAGATACACACTCAAGTCCCAGTTCAAGTCAAAAAAGGTCATTTAAGCTCACACATGAATCCCTCAATATTACTGTGTGCGCAAATAAGGAGAAACATAGAGTGCTGCTGGTAACAGATAACGTTGGTAAACATCTATATGCAAGTCTCTGTTTTATCCTTGGTGATGATTTCAATCTTGAAGTAATGTGCAAACCCAATGCCCCATTTAATGACCTCCTTTCAAGTGTGCGTGGCTTTGCCAGAGACTATACGTTTTCTGACTGTGTAGTAGTTTTAGGTGGCATTAACAATTTTGAAGTAGATCCTATGATAATTAAAGCGTTGTCAATTGATATCGCTTTCACAAATTTAATTATATGCACCATTCCTACAAAATTTCATGGCGTATCATCAACAAATAATATTTTAAATAATATTTTAAGAATCAATCATACTTTCAGGCAAATAATTGATAAATTGAAATGTAGTACAATTGATAACGTAGATTTGTTAGACTTGTACAATAGTAACTTAATCGATAGGGACTATATGAGAAATCGTATTTATTTGAGCAAAACGGGTCGTTTTAAGATTTCTAACTCAATTAAAAATGCGATTTTATCTTTTGCTTCCCTTTGCTTATCATCAGACTTGCTTGTTCTTGGTGGCACTCAGAGTTTCGGGGATATGGATGGTGACGCGAATGGTCCCTTGGTGGGCTGCGGTGACACGGTTGTGTCTCAAAATTTTTCAAATCTGGAATCTAATATTCGGGGTACTGTTAATCCCAATAGCATACAAAATATATCTTTTTTAGATCCATCACAGGCAAAACTGAGGGGCCAATAGTATCTGTGTCTAGGTCAATGAATCTCCGTATTGCACATATAAATATTAGATCCCTCATTCCATCATTTGCCGATATAAAGGAGTTACTTGTGTTTGAAAAATTTGATATTTTTGCAGTTACAGAAACGTGGTTATCCCCAGATTATCCAGATTCACTTTTACATGTTTCTGGTTACCAGCTTTTTCGTAGTGACAGAATAACTAGGCGAGGGGGCGTTGGTGTATATATGGCTGACTGTATCAAATGTAAAGTCATTGATATCTCGCTTCTAATCTTCTTCTATTCTATTCTTTGCCGAGTGCTAGCAAAGGCGACTTCAATTTCAGCTCTCGAAATGCTAGCTATAGCATTTTGAATTCTTTGAATCATATTTTCTGGCGTAGTAGGGTGCGTTTCAAACACAACGTCTTTTATTCTTCCCCACAAATAAAAATCAAGCACTGAGAGGTCTGGGGATCTAGCAGGCCATGAAAACAAACTGCCTCGTCCTATCCAGCCGTTTCGATAATATTCGTCCAAAAAATTACGAACTGCCCTGGAGAAGTGTGCCGGACAACCATCATGTTGAAACCACATTTGTCTTCTGATTTCTAAACGAACATCTTCCAATAGTGCAGGCAACTCATTTGTTAAAAAGTTTAGATAAACTTCGCCGTTTAAGTGACCATTAAAAAAAATGGGCCAATTATGTGGTCATCCAGTATGCCACACCAAACGTTTACACTCCATCGATTTTGATTGTCGGCTTCTCGCATCCAGTGAGGATTAACTGATGACCAATAGTGCATATTATGTAAATTGACCCCTCCAGTGTTCGTAAAGGTTGCTTTATCCGTCCATAATATGCGGGACAAGAAATAGGGATTCTCGACAATCATAGATCTTAGCCAGTAGCAGTGATCTAATCTTGAATCAAAATCTCCTTCTGTCAGAGCTTGGTGCAGAGTAACGTGATATGGATGTAGTTTATTGTCTAACAAAATTAGATGTACCGTCGACTTACTAATTCCCAAGTGCAACGAAATTACTCTGGTGCTTAAATGTGGATTAATTTGAACGTAAGCAAGAATGTTGATAATAATTACGAAATTGTAGTGGCGAATTCATGGTTTAAAACTATTTTTTGGCTTTTTCCGCCTTATTATATTATATTATAAATGTTGATAATGTTATCCTCATTTCTAATTGCACGATTTCTTCTAGGCACTAAAATCGGATTTCATAAAAAAACGCATAAATACTCTTACTGAAATGTCTTCTATCAGGATATTTAGCTGCATATACCCGCGCGGCTATATGCGCATTTTCGAAATTTTGTAAGTATATGGCTAACATGTCATAAGCTTCTTCAATGGAATAAGACATTTTTACCAAGTCAGATTAAGAAAATTATGATAACATATACTCGCAAATACTAAATAAGCTCTAACAATAAATATGCATTGTTGCTTATTTGAAGTTTGACATACAGCCATTTTTAAATTGAATAACGCGCCAGCCAACCACGTTTAATTTGTCTTTTTTGTTTTTACCCAGCCCACTTGCAATATTTTAACGTTGACGCGTAACTAATAATATTCTTAGTTATTAACGTTATTTCTGTGAACATTAACATTAATACAAGTAATGATTTACTTTAATACAGAATAAGCTATTTTTAAAATTAGTATTAGAGATTTACCACTTTTATGAATGCTTCATAGGAAATAACTAAAAAATGAATAAAGGTATCAAAACAGGGTTTAGTTAATTTTTCCCTCCTTAAAATCACTGGGTTTACAGAAATGACAACAATTTTGAACATTTGTAAAGACATTTTGTGATGGTTTTTAGGACTTCAGTTTTACCGTTTTGTTATGGTGATAGCACGTTGGACTTTAAATGTTTCAAATTTTTGATAATAAATAAATTTGGACCAGTACCAAGCCTGAATAAAATGTGAGGTAAAGCCAACACTATTGTAATAAGGAGTATTTGCTTTCAAGTTGTAATAAAGAATACTTTGTTACAGAATAATTACATTTAATTATGATTAAAAGCTAATTTTTTTTTGATCAGTGGAAAACAGGTTATTTTGAAATAACTAAAAAATGAATAAAGATATCAAAACGCGGTTTTCGCCAGAATTTAGACAATTTTTTCCTATTTAAACTGTTAAAAGCATACCGTTCCATTTGATTTTTGCGAGGAAATCTCTAAAAATCGACTTTTGTTTAAACAACGCCCTCTAGTTAGTGTACCAAGAACTATCGAGAGCCAAAAATGACAGTAGTTAGAAGAGCTTTAAATGATTTTTCAAACAAGTATCCACTTGGATAACATTAAATAAAAGATGTAGGAGACAGAGCGCTTTGAAACTTGATTTATTTATCACCTTCCCCCGCCCTTATTATTGGAAATATGACAAAACGCCTTAAACAAAACTGACGCAGATTTTGTTGGGAGTTTTTGTTGCTGTTATCAAAATGTTCTCTCATGTTGGGTATTTTTGCAAAAAAAAAGAGTTTTTTTATTTACCATTACAGGTACGCCATCTTGCGGTAGTTTAACAAACCTGAAAATATTTTCCAGCAATTTCTCTTGGCCACTTTAGTTATGAATTTTTTTTTCGGAAAACATACCCGGCCGCCCTTAGTGGGACACCCTATATATATATATATATATATATATATATATATATATATATATATATATATATATATATATATATATGTATATAGCAGAAATACATAATTTCTGCAGGTGCGAAACGGCCTACTAGAAGAATTGCTTTCGATTATGTCACAGGGTACGCTCCTGCGATCATGATTTCTGGGCCTCTACCCTCATCAGGCAGGCTTGTACCCAGGGAGATCTGAAATAACAGATTGCTCCCTGGGTACAAGCCTGCCTGATGAGGGTAGAGGCCCAGAAATCATGATCGCAGGAGCGTACCCTGTGACATAATCGAAAGCAATTCTTCTAGTAGGCCGTTTCGCACCTGCAGAAATTATGTATTTCTGCTATTATACATATATCTTTTCCGGCCAAGAACTTTTGATAAAGATGTGTGAGAGCGCATTTTTATCGACTTTTAGTATCTATATATATATATATATATATATATATATATATATATATATATATATTTGTGTTTTCATTCCGGGTGTACATCCGTTCACTACTGTCGTTACCGCCTTTACTATTCCGACTCGAGGTCTTTATCAATTTAAGCGTATGCCCTTTGGTTTGACTAACGCACCAGCTGTGTGGCAACGCCTCATTGATCGCGTTATTGGTGTTGAATTGGAAGAATTTGTATTTGTCTATTTGGACGATGTGATTATTTGTACGCCTTCCTTTGAGGAACATATTCGAATCCTGCGTGAAGTAACAAAACGTCTTGTTCGTGCTGGTTTAACTCTGAATAAAGAAAAGTGTGTCTTTTGTAAACCAGAACTCAAGTATTTGGGCTATGTTGTCAACGCGTCCGGTCTTCTGGTTGATCCTGAGAAAATAGAGGCAATTTTGAGCATCCCCACCCCAAAATCTGTTAAGGAAGTAAGGCGAATTATCGGTCTCGCATCGTGGTATCGCAGGTTTGTCCCAAAATTTTCGACCATAATAGCCCCTATTTGCTCACTCACAAGAAAACATATTAAATTTAATTGGGACCAAAATTGCGAATTAGCTTTTAATACAATCAAAGAACACCTTGTGAAAGCACCTGTTCTATCATGCTCTGATTTTGATAAACCTTTTGTCGTGCAATGTGATGCCTCAGACTTCGGACTCAGTGCTGTCCTTTCCCAAGTTCAAGATAATGAAAAACGTGTTATTTGTTATCTTAGCCGTTCTTTAACGAGAAATGAAAGAAAGTTCACGACGACAGAAAAAGAGTGCCTTGCTGTCTTATTTGCTATTGAAAAACTTCGACCATACTTAGAGGGAACAAAATTTACTGTTATCACCGACCATTATAGTTTAAAATGGTTGAATTCAATCAAGGACCCCGTAGGACGAAAAGCAAGATGGGCGATTCGTTTACAACAATACGATTTTGATGTTGTACATCGGAAAGGTAAAGAAAACGTCGTTCCAGACACATTATCACGATCAGTACCAATTATAGATTTAGTAAAACAAGAAATAAAAGATATAAATCTAACTCCCGTAGTAGACAAGTGGTATCTTGAAATGATCAAGAAAGTAACCCAGTAGCCATCTAAATATCCTCTTTGGCATATCGACAACGATAACTTGTATAAACGAGCTAGGCATCCATATCCACCTCTTGTAAATCCCGAAGATGAATGGCTTGTAGTGGTTCCCCGAGAACGTCGATCAGAAATAATACGTTCAAAACACGACCCTCTGACATGTGGACATTTAGGAGTGTTTAAAACACTATCTCGCATCACCCAGAAGTATTACTGGCCCCAAATTAAATCTGATGTATCACGATATATTAAGAGATGCCAAACCTGCATTGAATCGAAGCCTCAACAACAGGCCCCCACTGGCCAAATGTTGAGTCAAATACCAACTGTTTCCAGACCTTGGCAGGTAATCAGTGTTGATATTGTTGGTCCACTGCCACGCTCTAGCTCTGGCCATTCGTATATATTTTCTGTTTGTGATGTGTTCAGCAAATTCTGCTTATTTTTTCCTCTTCGTACCGCTACAGCTACGTCCATTTTAAAATGGTTGGAAGATTACGTAATACTAATATATGGGATACCTAAGAAACTAATTGCTGATAATGGTCCCCAGTTCCGCAGTAAAACTTTTCGAGATACTTTGGAAAGCTATGGCATAGAAATTCGATATACCGCCAATTATCATCCTCAAGCCAATCCCGTGGAGAGAGTACATCGCGTATTAAAGACTATTCTTACGTGTTATGTAAGCAAGGATCAACGACATTGGGATAAATTCCTAGTTAAAGCTGGTTGTGCAATCCGATCAACAAAACATCAGACTACAGGCTTGACTCCGAATTTTGTAGTCTTTGGACATGAAGTTAGACTACCTCATGACGAAAACGCCACTCAAGAAAATTCAGGAAATTATGATGCTTTAGCGCGATCAAACGCTTTGTCGAAAGTTTTTGTGGATGTTCAGAATCGCTTAAAGCAAGCTTATGTGAAATCAAATCAGTAAATCAGAAAGTTTGGAAGAAAAATTACATTTTATCAGATGCTTCAAAACACTTTACTTCCAGACTAGCTCCTAAATTTACAGGACCCTATGTTATTTCCTGTGTTCTATCACCATGGACTTATGAACTCACGGATTCTAATGGGCGAAACTGTGGTGTTTGGAATGCCAAAGACCTAAAAGCTCATCCACCTCATGACTCCATCTGAACTGCATCAAACTCTTTTTCTCTATTTAATCTACATTAAGAATAAGTATATAATTTTTTTGAGTTCAAGTTAGTTAAGTTTTTTTTTATTAGAAAAGATTTTTCAAATCTTTTTTTTAAGGAGGGGAGGTGTTGTAACGGGTTATATTTTCCTAACAGAAATTTAGAATTTTGCTATATTGTTATTAAAGATAATATCTATAAAATATGCTTACCAGTTCCTATAATCTTCATAGTTGAAATAAGACACATATTTAATGTTTTTTTATCGTTTAATTCAAAATTTAAAATCACAATCTCAGTAATCCTAGGTTAACTTTATAACAATAAACCAAGTGGTGGAGATCTCCATAGGCACATTCTTCTCATTCTGAAACAAATTATTAAAATTAGCAATTTTAGGTACAAATTTGTTACATGATTATGGAGTTGACAATTTTAGGCTAAGTTAAGTAAAAGAAATCAAAGTTTACCTTGTATTCTGTGATAGCTCTCATTAGCTCTTACTGTATTTGTTGTTTTTCAGTAGCATCAAGTCCCTTTGTAGAAATAAAGCTGATATTTTTCTGAAATTAAGAGAAAGCACATTACATAAACTTTAGTAAAAACAATAACAAACAATAAGGTTAGGAATTAGGAAAATAGGAAATCAGAGTAAAGAAAATTGATATGATCAAAAATCTTCATTTTGAAACTTACCATTGTAATTTTAACTAACATTTTGGTATATCCTAATTATCTCAAAACAAAAATAAAATGTATCTAAATTTAAATTAATTTTGAAATATCTGTCAACTTCATTAACAATTAGTAGTACCAACATCAGGGTTGTATGAAAAATCTCTAGGTTTCTATCCAACAGGAGAAAGAAAAAGTGACAGAAGGAGTTAAAAAAAAGGCAGACCATCTTCTGGAAGTTTTGGTTGTCTTTAAGGCATTTTTGACGATTTTTCTTCGAAAAATGGGTCCATTCTAATTATTTTGGGTGACTTATTGTTTAAGTGTCCTATAGCTATGCTAGCTGAATTAAAATTAGAATTTTAGTGGAAGAAACCCATCTTTCATTCCAAGTCACATGTTCTTGACTCTTTGAAAAGGCCAATATATCATTGGTAAGTCTCATTTTCATCATTCTCTCACAAATATTTATTATTAAAACTAAAATGTATAATTTACCTACCTTGGGTTCTCGAACTTTCTTCTATTGCTTGATTTGTTCCTTTTAGCCCTTTTTTTTTTATTTGATGTTTTGGTCCAATGTTCTTGTGTGCTGATGAACTTTAGCAGTAGCACAGTCACTCTGAAGCTTGCTTGCAGTCCCTCAGGAGTCATGTTTCAAGCTGTATGAAACTAGGCCTGCCAACCATATGTACATCCTCGATGCTGTTGTGAGATCTCCGACAGACTCTTCTACGTATCAAATATAATCAACTTCAGGTTTGATCTGTGTGTGTTGTCTTGGGAACATACTTAACTGTCTGTTAGTGTTATTATGTGCCAAATAGAGCCAATACCATTTTGGTAATAGAATTACTATATAATCGAGAGAAAGCTCATCAAGATTTAACTATGTTAAGTATCTCAGAAAGAAAGGTAGTGTTGGTTTTATACCAATTTAACTTAAATCAAAAGGCTACAAAACTTACATCATTCAAGTTTTAAGTACAGTACTTGTCAGTGATTCAATTACCTTCGAAATAGGCCTATTTAACCCAGTTTACAAATAAATGTGCAAATTCATAAAACAACAGTGCGGTGTACTGAGTGCTATTCGTTAAAAGTTAAAAACTAGACATGATTTAAAATGTTTTCTTTAAAGCTCATTATATATTAATTCTATTATCAAAATGGAATTGGCTCTATTTGGCACATAATAACACTAACAGACAGTCAAGTATGTTCCCAAGACAACACACACAGATCAAACCTGAAGTTGATTATATTTGATACGTAGAAGAGTCTGCCTGGGATCTCACAACAGCATCGAGGATGTACATATGGTTGGCAGGCCTAGTTTCATACAGCTTGAAACATGACTCCTGAGGAACTGCAAGCAGGCTTCAGAGTGACTGTGCTACTGCTAAAGTTCATCAGCACACAAGAACATTGGACCAAAATATCAAATAAAAAAAAAGGCCTAAAAGGAACAAATCAAGCAATAGAAGAAAGTTCGAGAACCCAAGGTAGGTAAATTATACATTTTAGTTTTAATAATAAATATTTGTGAGAGTATGATGAAAATGAGACTTACCAATGATATATTGGCCTTTTCAAAGAGTCAAGAACATGTGACTTGGAATGAAAAATGGGTTTCTTCCACTAAAATTCTAATTTTAACTCAGCTAGCATAGCTATAGGACACTTAAATAATAAGTCACCCAAAATAATTAGAATGGACCCATTTTTCGAAGAAAATGCCCTAAAGACAACCAAAAGTTCCAGAAGATGGTCTGCCTTTTTTTTTAACTCCTGTCACTTTTTCTTTCTCCTGTTGGATAGAAACCTAGAGATTTTTGATACAACCCTGATGTTGGTACTACTAATTGTTAATGAAGTTGACAGATATTTCAAAATTAATGTAAATTTAGATAAATTTTATTTTTGTTTTGAGATAATTAGGATATACCAAAATGTTAGTTAAAATTACAATGGTAAGTTTCAAAATGAAGATTTTTGATCTTATCAATTTTCTTTACTCTGATTTCCTATTTTCCTAATTCCTAACCTTATTGTTTGTTATTATTTTTACTAAAGTTTATGTAATGTGCTTTCTCTTAATTTCAGAAAAATATCAGCTTTACTTCTACAAAGGGGCTTGATGCTACTGAAAAACAACAAATACAGTAAGAGCTAATGAGAGCTATCACCAGAATATAAGGTAAACTTTGATTTCTTTTACTTAACTTAGCCTAAAATTGTCAACTCCATAATCATGTAACAAATTTGTACCTAAAAGTGCTAATTTTAATAATTTGTTTCAGAATGAGAAGAATGTGCCTATGGAGGTCTTCACCACTTGGTTTATTGTTATAAAGTTAACCTAGGATTACTGAGATTGTGATTTTAAATTTTGAATTAAACGATAAAAAAACATTAAATATGTGTCTTATTTCAACTATGAAGATTATAGGAACTGGTAAGAATATTTTATAGATATTATCTTAAATAAAAATATAGCAAATTTCTAAATTTCTGTTAGGAAAATATAACCCATTAGAATATATATATATATATATATATATATATATATATATATATATATATATATAATATATAAATATATAAATATATATATATATATTTATGTTTACCGAGAAAGTGTTTAATCTTTTCAGAAAGACCTTCAGTGTATGGCAAAGTTATGTATGTAGTGGTTTTATTGTCACGATTATTTACAATATGTTTTGTGCCATTGTATAATTTATGGGTTTTTCGCTTTATAATTCGTTCGTTGGCTTTTGAAACGTTCAGCGGGAGTTATGCACAAAATGCGGGAGTCTCCCGCTTCAATCGGGAGAGTTGGCAACCCTAGTTACATGTACTATACAATTTTCATATTTTTTTTGTAAAAATAAGACATTTTTATTGAATACAAGAAATGTGTTATTTCGTTTAAGGGCGCCGACCAATGACGTCTAAAAGAAATAAACCCAGCATTTCATTCATGAATAGGAAGTAAATAAAATCAAACATTAATTTGTAATTTTATGTAAGTGGGAAAATGAGGGAGTGATCGCCCACACACCACATGAGGTGAAAATGGCAATGTTGTCAGATATCTTAGTTAGGCCTACCAGTAGCGTAACATTTGAGACAATATGTTATTTGCTATGACATGGAAATAAAAAATAGACTACCCTGTTTACATTTTCCAAGAGTCCATTGCTTCTCAAGATTAGCAATTTGGATCAATTTTTCAAGGTAGTATTGAAGTGATCCCATAGCAAGCATATTGAAAAAGAAACATAAAATGGCGGAATGAATTTGGCATTTGCAATTTCTTTTAAGGACTTCTACGATAAATTTGAATACATTAATATATGGCTTTAAAATTTCGTGTATGAGGTGTAACTTTTAATCAAAAAAATCATTTCGCCGCACAATGAGGTACAGTACATACCTACTGAGAATCTATTTTTTTCTTTAGGTTATGTTGATAATGTCAAATATCTTTATTCTTGACACAAAATATTTCTGTGATAATGAGTGAAGTGTACAGCGGAGGAGGAGGTACTAAGGGAAAAAAGGGGAGGGGTTATTATAAAAATATGCTTTATATGATTGTCAAGGTTTTAAATGGTTCAATTTTATTAATCATTTAAATTTTTTTTTATTTGATTTTTTACAAATATGTGGCGCTTTTTATTTATATCTAAACATACATTTTTATTAAGAAGTATGATTAACGTAATTTGCGATCTTTACGCCCAAGGTTGAATATCTGTAGTGAAGCAAATGGTGTACAGATGCTCTGTGAAATGTGCTGAACAACATATCAAAAGTTCCCTAACATCACATGTGCGCGTCATGCTTTTCTCCTAGTCTCAATAGTCTACAAATATCGTCTTTTCACGCCCGTGAGGGTTCGTACTTGGTCCGGATCAAGTGCAAAAAGAACGCCTGGCCCCTGACATGTGACTGCAACACATTTTTAACCCGTCGCGGCAGGATCCTTGCCTGGCAGAAGGACGCCAAGTACCTAATCTTGCACAAATATCGCTATTCCTGTCCTCAGCGGGAGAACTGAATCCGGGTGTAAAGTGACGCAAATAGTTAGCACAATCAAGTACGTCACATTCACAACATTCCTAGTCCTCTAAGAGGACAACGAGTGCTCAATCTCCTAAAAAACGTGACTTTTTGAATCTTTAGAAAGTGTAAAATAGATGCAAAAAGGCGCTCAGACACCGTGGTAGTACAGATAGTTGTCTGTTACAAATTTGAGATTAATTGTGACCCTCTAGAAGATCGTCAAGTGTCCAATCCAAAACTTTTAAATTTGCGAAAATTAAGGAGTACCTATCTAATATAATAAGGTGGCTGTGTATTTGGTTGCTACGTAACGAACTAATGTCAATGTGACATTTCACGTCAGTTTGTGTGTTTCATCACATAACAGACCTATACAGGGTTAAATAGTACCTATTCTTTGATTAATTTAATTTAATTATTAGGAAGGGTTCTCCTATTATGGCTTTATTGACAGTCCTGGTGCTAACCCGGGGCTTATTCATCTAATGGTATCAAATGTTGAAGGAGAAGGAAGGGAGGAGTGCCACCTCCCAATATTTTAGTGTTATAAAAATCTCATCTTATCGCTATTATAAAACATAGCTGAAACATTTTTGAATAAGCTTATTTATAGTCTAAAAAAAATTGCTCTTTAATTGTTACAATGTAGGTATAATAGATCTTGAAAAAAGATATTGAAAATAAATTTTTTGGTTTTACTTTACAAAAATTATATCTTTTCAATACAATGAATAAAAACTAAATTTCAAGTTGTGTAATGTATCATTTTGCAACGTTTTAATCACCTTTTTGCATTACTTAATTATTTTTACGCACCCCTAAAACATGTCCAAATATAAAATTAAATGTTCTACCTTTAAAGATAAGATAAATCTCCGTATGTGAATATAAAAATATATATCAAATGGCACCTGCGGGGCAACTTTTTGCGTCTCCATAATATCGATCTGTGATGATTTTTTGCACCTTGTACAATATATCCGATTATTAAAAAATTAAACTACTAACATTTTATCTTAAAAGTTAAATCTTATCCATACATGAATAAAAAAATATATTTTTTGCTCCTACATTGTATCGATCTGTGATGTTTTATTTACCCTTTTGCATTAATTATTATACCCTCTCTGTACAATATATCCAATTATTAAAAATGAAACTACATTTTACCTTGAAAGATAAATTTTATACCTACGGGTGTTAAAAGCACTTAAAATAGCTTCTAGGAGAACAGGATAAAAAAAAGACGCGCGAATGTTAGGTTACGGGACTTTTCATATGTTGTTCACCACACTTTATAGAACATCTGTACCAATTTTTAGCTCAACTGTATTTTTCGCCGGGTAGATATTTAAATCTACTGGCCTATTAAATCTATTCAGAAAAGGAAATTATTTCATACAAAAAATTTTATTTTATGTTTGTTAGTATTTATATTATTTGAATATTTGGTTCGTTTTATTTATTTATCTTGATAACATTTTAACCTGCCACATCTTCCAGTTTTAAAGTTAGCCATATGAACCAAAAAATGGGAGACATCAGTTTTACAAGATATCACCGTAAGTTGTATTTTTTTAAATGGGACATCCTGTAAATTACATGTCCCTTAAACGAATCTCTTCTCGTAGATTATAAATATATTGGTTTGATAACTTTATCTTCAAACAGCCCCGAGGAATTAAGAAAAACCTTGCCATAAGAAAAAGTAATTATAAACACCGCTCTTCCAAATAAGGAATGGATAAACACAGACCTAATTAAACAGAGCGAGAAATTTAAAAAGTTTGTATTGGTTGTGCAGATCTTGGAACATACCGGAGTCAAAAGACTTAGACACTCAGTCAAAAAAACTTTTTCCTGAACAGCTGGCTTTAGAGAAATCAAATTTCTACAAACAAAAAATTTTAGACTCCTCATATAACTCTAAAACGATTTGGCAAGTAATAAATACTAACTAAGGAAGAGTAAAAAAGTGCTCTAATCCTACAAAATTAGTATCTAACAATAATTACATAATAAACATCTCTGAAATATGTAAAGAATTCTGCAAATATTTTGCAACAAGCGCAGAAAACCTAATATCAACAACTTTGAGTAAACATAATATTGATTTTTGAAATTGTACAACCAGTGATTGTCATATCAGGTCAATTTTTTTAACACCACTGAATGTGCACGATCTCCATTCAGCTTTAAAACTCTTAAAAAACAAAACAGCCTGCTCTGGTAAAAACGACATCCCAGTTATAGCATTAGAAAAAATATGGGATTATATTAAACACCCATTATGCTATATCTTTAATTTATCCCTCCAAAATGGTATATTTCCTTGTGATTTGAAGGAAGGGCAAGTTATTCCACTTTATAAAAAGGGTGACAGGGAAAAAATCGAAAACTATCGATGTATTACGGGCCTGCCTACCTTTTCTAAACTTTTTGAAAAAGTAGTTTCATGCGAGATAGAAAACTTCTTAAATGCAGAAAAATTAATAAGTAAGAAACAACACGGTTTTAGAAAAGATTGCTCCACTTCTACAGCTGCTTTTGAGCTATTAAATTTGGTTTATGAGGGCTTGGACACATCAAACTACGTTCTTGTCATCTTCTTTGACTTAACTCGAGCTTTTGACTGCTTAAATAGCTCCTTTTTACAGAAGAAATTATATGCATTGGGGATTAGGGGAGATATCAACAAATAGTTAGCGTCTTATTTAGAGGAACGTAAGATAAAGGTTAAGATTGGGGATGTTATCTCTACTGGACATAATATAAACTGTGGTGTACCTCAGGGAAGCATTATCTCACCACTACTATTTACGCTTTTTATAAATGATCTGGAAAATATCTGGCCTCTGTCACTATCAAAAAATAGAATAATTCTCTATGCAGATGACTGCACTATAGCAATTTCTGATTATTTCGAGAAATTGGAAAATAATGCCAATATAATTTTAGAAAAATTTGCTTTATGGTGTGAGAAAAATTGACTTATTGTCAACGAATCCAAAACCTGCTTTATGACATTTTGCATAAGAAAAGATATGCCTCGGGTTCCAAATTTGTCATTAAACTGCAAACATTTAAATAGGATTGAAAATTTTAAATTTCTAGGATTACATCTAGATCCACACAACATAGTGCAAGCACATGAACCATGTCGCAAGTAAGTTAAATAGTGCCTACTTTGCAATAAGAAATCTAAAAAACACTTTATAAATAAAACTACTTTTAAATACCTATTAGGCACTAACATATAGCTATCTAAGCTATGGTATTATTTACTGGGGCCAATCAACAGATTTAAACAGAATTTTTATATTACAAAATAGAATAATCAGAAAAATTGTCTAATTAAGTCCATTAGACTTATGTAAACCCCACTTCAAACAGTATAAAATTCTTCCTCTTCCATCTATTCTAATTTTACACTCGGTATTATTTATAAAAACAATTCACTAGATTTTCTCGTCATCTACAACTACATAATTATGGTACAAGAAATTCTACAAACACTTTCCAAAAAAGTTCTTAATGCTTTTGTGGGAATATGTACAACCAACTACCAGCAAGCCTAAGAGAAATAACTTCTTACAAAAAATTTAAGAAAAGTATAGAGTTATCTTCTTGAAAAAAGTTATTATAATGTTAGAAATTACTTTTCAATTTTTGAATAATTGTTTTCTTTTAACTAGTCCAATCTTAATATTGTTTTAAAAATGTCTTATGTTATCCTTTATTTTTACACTTGACGTCATATTTAGATCTTTGGCATGGCATGAAGTGAAATAAATAAATAAGACACAGTGTGTTATAGAGAGACGGAAATCGCTCTATTACATAGTGGAGTGGATGGGAATATATACTCTTATGGCAGGGTTTTTCTCAAATTTCTCAGGTGCCTTTGAAGGTAAAATTACCAAACCACAAATATTTATAATTTGCACGAAGAGTCCCTTTGCTGCGGACATTGCTTTCTCAGTAACTATAGAGAAGTATTAAATACAAAAAGTTCTTACTAGATAAGTTATTTTTATATCTTTTAGGTAGTACGTTTCTCCGAGGCAGGAACCAACTTTCTTATTTTAAATCAAAAACCCTATATACTATTTAATTTTTAAACTTACTAACAATTTACAATACTTTTGTATATTTTAATAATGTCAAAATTCATTTGTTTTTGAGACAGTTGAAAACTGAAATTGTTGTTATTTTGGAAGCTAAACGGCTTTACCTAGAGTAAAATGGTAGTTATACACTTTCTTACCTTATTATTTATAAAAGATCTCGGTTTAACCGGACGGGTCAAAATCGGAGCTTGCGGTTAAACCGTAAGATGGTATTAAGCGATGGATCAAACTAAGATAGGAAAGTGCAAAACCATTTGCTTCAAGTGAAGCCTGATAGTTTCTACAGGGTGCCACGTCTCTCTCACACTTCTGTCTGGGAACAACAAGTTCATGAAAGCATAAGTTTTAAATATTATTTTAAACATATGCCTATTTTTATTATTTCAGCGGAATATTTTACCTAGAAAAGTAGTAGAAAACGTGATTTAAGGTAAAACATAAAAGTTTCAGCAGTGCCTCATTAACAGTGTTTTGTTAACGAAATATATACCTAATACTAATATTATATTTTTTTTGCAGATAGCATTAGTGATGAGTTAAATTTAAATGAGTGTAGACGACAGTCTGTGAAAATTTTGCTTTCTGATGAAACTAAACGACTAAGAAGAAAAACTGCTTTGCAAGCATATGCATGCTCAGGTAATTTTTAGCTAACATATTCAATTATATATCACCTGGTTCAGTCTGATAAGCACCTATTCTATAAAAAATTCAATATCAAAATTTTGTGATAACTGACTTGGTAAAGATTAGAATGTCACAATTTTCCTATGGTACGACATTATGTGGAAGGTTTTGTCCTTGTCTCGTTTGTAAAGGGCAAACCAATTCACTAATATATATAAAGCAACATATCGGTGTTTATTAAAAAGTGTTTAACTGTTGTTAAAATTCATAAAACACAAAAATAAGACAAAGCTTATATTTTGTAAATTAACAAACGGCTGGTGTAGTATACAATTTAGGGTTTAAATGGAAGTTGTGTGTACATTCTGCTGCAATCATTTGTAGTTTAATGATATTAGAGTCTTCATGTATCCTATTTTCAGTTGTAAACTGTTTCTTTTAAATGCCCCAAAAAGTTTAGATAATAAATCTGGACGGGCTATGCTAATTATTTTCCGATCCATCTGTCTAAAAGACTGAAGTCTACACGAATTGTATACTTGATAACTATCTTGTAATTATGAGTATTTTTTTCATAAAGGTTCTATACCAGGTTATCTCTCCTGGGTTGTTTTCAATTAGAACTTAAAAGTTGATTTTTATTCGATATAATTAATGGTTGATTTGGTACAATAATAGAGTTCGCGTTATAACTTGGAAAAGCAATGGAACCAATTATATCAGGTACTACTATCAATTTTGTTTCAAAAAAGGTATTTTAAAGGTAGTAGAATTTTTCAAAATCGCAGGAAATGGTTGATTTAAAGTTATGGACAAAACATCCAAAATTTTTAAAGTTGCAAAAAGTACAACTGTATTACAAGAATTTTCAGGTTTCGGCAGTTAAATTTCGTCAAATAATGAAAGTTCCATTTAAATTTAATAGGCCAAATAACCAAACGTTTTTGTATTGAAACCGAATATTAGTGTTATCCCAAAATCTTGAAATGTAAAGTGTGGGAAGCTGTTGGGTATATCATATTTTAAAATTACTACCGTATGGTACGGTTTAATGCAAACATAATTGCTGATATACCACAAACAGACAAAAATCCTGTTCATTACATCAACAATATTGTTACTGAAACTCCTTTTGTGTTCCGAGAAGTCACATTTAATGAGGTAAGGGAAATTATAAATAGCCTCAAAAATAAAAACAGTAGAGATATTTTTGGATTTAGCATTAAGCTTATAAAAAGTATTAAAAACCATATAATTGTCCCATTAACTAAACTGATCAACTTATGCATAAGAAAAAAAATATTCCCTAACATTCTTAAATCGGCAATAGTAACCCCTGTTTTCAAAAAGGGAGATCCTACGAGACCGGATAATTATAGGCCATTATTACCTGTAATTTCAAAATTCTTGGAAAAGTGCATGGCTGTTAGAATTATAGAGTTCTTTGAAACAAATAATCTCTTTATGGAATGTCAATTTGGTTTCAGGAAAAACAAGAATACCACACTTGGCATTCTGAATCTTGTATTAGACATAATGGAGGCCTTTCATGCAGCACAATATGATTCTGTGTTGTTCTGTGATCTGAGCAAGGCATTCGATTGTGTTGACTATAACATTCTTCTGGCAAAGCTGGGACAGTATAACTTCTCCCAAGATAGTTTAGACCTTATCAAGTCTTATCTGGACAGCAGATTTCAATTAGTGAGGGCAGCTGGTGTGTTGTCAGCAAGGAGTGCAATAAGTATTGGAGTACCACAGGGCTCGATACTGGGACCAATTCTATTTTTAATTTATATAAACGATCTACCTAACCAGGGAAATGTTGGCGGTTTCACGCTTTTTGCTGACGACACAACAGTTTCCTTTACTGGTGATACACTGCAGGAAGCGCTGAGTGGATATGTGGTGGCACAGGATAATGTTAGGCTCTGGTTTTGTGCAAACAGACTTCTTTTGAATTCTGACAAAACTATACTATTCGGTATGAGGGACCTTTCAACTGTCTCAAATCCATCAGAGACTAGTTTTCTGGGAGTGGTTCTCGATTCCAAATTGCAATGGGGCCAGCACATTGACACCCTTGCTAAGAAGCTAAATAAAGCAATTTTGGTATTCCGGAACCTACGTGAATTTTGCTATTTTCCACTCTCACATCTCATAAGTTATACTAGTCTTGGAGTGTTGACCGTGCCTTGTTTATATATATTTGAATGTTTTATGTATGTGAAAAAAAATTTGAGGATGTTAAGAGTTCATGAGGATGTTCATGATTATAATACTCGCTCAGGGCATCATTTGATACCTTCTTTTTGGCGTCTTGAAAGGTGTCGGGATGGTCCGGGTTTTGAGCAATAAAGTTTTTTAATACTTTGCCCGAGAGGGTAAAGGTTTTACCACTATCATCTTTTAGGAAAAAAATTAAAAGTTTATTAATACAGAATGCTTTTTATTCAACTGACGAATACTTTAGTTGTAATTTTAATTTGTTGTAAATGTGTTTTATTATTTTTATTCTTTTTTTAATATATAATAAAAAAAAGGTTAGTATATGTTTTATACATATTTATATATATATATATATATATATATATATATATATATATACACACTAGTTACATATTGTAATTGACATGATTTTCATATTGTTAATCATTATTGCTGTTCTGTTTGAAGTCTGTAAGCATATTTTGTAATAGCATGAATGAATTGAGTATTGAGAAATATGATGGAGAAATAAAACGAGAAATTAGTTCTACGAAAGTTTTAGATGCAATAACGTTAATTAGAACATGCAATTTTAAAATTGGATAATGATGTGATTTATTTCGAAAAAGGTTTTATGAAAATTTATTTGTTGTAAGTAAATTCTTAAGAATGTTTACATGGAACCATTACTTATTTCTTCCAAAGGTTCACCAGAAAAGGCGACACTTTATATATATCTTATATATGATATTTGAAGTTTTGATTCTTGGATACTCCATCCTCCATCCAAAAATGGTTTGTTATATGTAAAATATCACCAAATTACAAAGCAGAAGCAAATATCACCAAATATTGGACAAAATGCACAAAGTATTAATTGATAACAAATCATCCAATCACATTCTGTAGTAATAATTAAAATTATATTTAAATAACAAATACTTACAAATGGGAACAATTGAAATGTAATTGACAGAAAGTATATAAAAATTAAAGTCACTCTCATTACAAATGTTAAAACTTTAACTTAAAATTCATTTATTGCTGACATACAATACAAAAAGGCATTTCACAATTCCAGGAATTTTATTTTGTTGCAGAAGCGATGATCGCTGTACTTCCTAACACTATTACAATTACAATATACAATACAAATAACTAATAAATAATAATAAAGAGAAATTTTAAGTTTTAATATAGCATTGTATATAAAGAAAAAAAAGAATATAATTGAAACTGTATAGAACAAATTATACACATTTATTTTTCACATTTAATTTTATTTTGAATATCAGAATAGCTTTTATAACTTTTAAATTATGTTAACTGTTATATAATAAAATATTATCGTGCAGAATTGATTTTCTTCCGATATTAGACTGATTTATTACACTTTGTAGATTGTTACATTGTCTCATATTATGTTGGTGTAGTTACATAATTGATTTTCAAATAAATTATACTTGCAAATTTGTTTTCTGAATCTATTGAATGAATTAAGATATTTATCATGTACGTTTTTTTAAAGTCCAGATATCCTTTTGGTTTATATCTATCAATTTTGGGTATATTTGGAATCAGGAAAAAGAGGCCTATATATTGAAAGTAAAATTTACAAGGTCTCTCATTAAAAAGTTATATTTATATCTTTGACAATTGTTTTATATTTTTTTAATGTTATTTAAAATTTAGTAACATTCCAATTTATTTTTTGTTAAAAGTTAGTTAGTTAAAATGACAACGCTGTACACCACGGCTAAATTTTTAAGATACAGGGTGTAAGAGCACATCTTTTTGATTTAGTTTTTCGCACGTATATTTAAACTGGATTATTAGATTGAAATGAAACTTGGTATATTTATGATACATGATCTGTAATTTTAAGAAGAATGTATCATACAAAACATATTTCTGTCAATGTTCCTTTTACACCGAGGTTCATTTCAATCTAATAATCCGGGTTGGATATAGAGGGAAAAACCGAATCAAAACATGTTTCTTTAACACCCTGTATTTTAAAAATGAAGCTGTTTTGGGCCTTTGCCTATATGACAGTTTTGCTTTATTCCAAAGAATCTCCCATTAATTAATACCCTGTATAAAGAACCCCTCCCACTTCTTATGGAAAACGACTTTCGGTTAATTTTTCTATTTTTCTGATTAAAAGTTCTTTGAGCACAACTTAATCTTTTGATTAGTTTTTAAGATACAGTGTGTTAAACTTTGCCCAAATCTTATATAAACTACATGGGGCAAACACGAGGGACGCTCAAATCTTTCAATATGGTGGTGACACTCTTAAATACTTCTAACTGCCTTTTACATAGAACTAGATAGATGGCACACACATATACTATAATGGTCTCTTATTCTGCTAGTTTTTGGTAAATAACAGGAAACTCGGCAATAGAAATACAATCAAAAGTGTTTAGTACTGCATTCCGTTTCAGTAAAATATTTATATTTTTGGTGCTTCCTGTGCGTTTTATTAGCAACTTCAAAGAAACTAACCTATACGATGGTGATATTACGAAATTATATCGATGAGATTCTTAAGATAGTTGCTGACCAAATTCATACAACAATTCATTTCAAGAAGAAGTTAGGCTCATCGATTCGCTGACTAAAAGGATCTATTATAGGATAAGTGAATAATTTAGAAAGGTCGACGACATCCAGCAAGAGATGGAAAACTTAAGGCGGGAAAATCTAGTTCTTGAGAAGCAGGCAGATAAACAGAAGCAGCAATCCCGTAATATAAATATCCGCATATTTGGAATTACACACAATAGGAATGAGGTAATAAAAGTGATGTCCGATCTTTTCAAAAATGAAATAAACTCCAACATTTGGCCCCAGTGATATTAAAGTTTGACATCGAGAGACAGCAACATTCGCAAAACGGTATTAAACAGCGAAAATACCTAAAAAAGTCTCGTTTGTGTTTGTATAGTGGTAATATTTTGTTAAGTGCGGGGGTGTAACCCATCGTGTAACTGATGAAATGGATTTAAACCATCTCGGGTAAACACAGACATATGTATACATTTTGCAGTGAACATTTTAAACTGGCATTAAAATTATGTTTCATTTACCCTACTTAAAACATTTGTTGTCTTGCTCAAAACAGGAAAAGATTACATGCATGTACATATCCGTATATTTGCATATATAAGCGATTAACAGGTTCCATCTAACAGATTACAAACCTTCAAAATTAGGGATTATTTTATTATTAATTATAAAAAAATAGTTGTTTTGTAGGTTGATACATTATATTTTTCTGGCTAAAGGCTTTTAAAGTAACTTTAATAATATAGGAAAAAAGATACCATTAATTTGCTTACATATACAGATACACACAGTTTCCCTTATAGACCTTATATTTACAAATACAGAAAATGTAATGGATTCAGGTGTTATAGATTGTAGTATAGCAGACCGTTTTCTGATTTATATGAAGATTGAATTAAACATTACTAGAGATATTCCGGTAACATTTTTTTATAGGGCCATGCTTTTCATGCTGTTTATATGATTCATAGTGTTCATGGTTTTTTGTTTGTTTAGACTTTTGTAAACTCTATTTCTAAGTTTTTGCATTAGTGCAATATTATCAGTAATCCAGTTTAAGAGGGGCATGCTTATCAAAAATATACTACAATAAATTATTAAAATATTCCATCCTATTATCTTGAGTTTCCAAATAAAGCATACCGTGCCAATACAACCGCTCAAGTTCCTCTCCGAATCCTCCGAGATTGATTGATAAATTGTCTATTTAAAGCTTTAACAAAAACTGTGTAATAACATTCGTAAAAATAAGAATATCTTATGCATTGTCGTATATAATGCTTTAAATGGTTATACATGGAAAATGGAAATTTCGACGTAAGATGGGGGATGTTTTGATGGTTTTCTATTGCACCATTCCTTCTTTAAGCTTTGCCTGACTTATACGCGCGAATTTCCCTTTCATATAAAAAAAGCATCTCCTTGTCAATTTAAAGCTTTAACAAAAACTGTATAAGCCTTTAGATCTTTATTTAACGACATAATGTTAGTTTCTGGCTCTGCTGTTCTGTGAATCGTGCAACAACTTTCAGATCGGCGCAGATATTTCATTTATGATCTTCGTATTTTATGCTTTGAAGTAATATACGAATATTCTCGTACGTTTTAAACAGTAAAACTGTCATTTGCCATTGAGAAAAATACTGCCAGCATAGACTCACTTTTACGAAACGTGGACATTTTTACTCCTTTTTGTAAAAGATTCCGGTGCTGTAAACAATATCCAAGCAGCTGTGCCTTTGTTTTGGGAAGATCCAAATCACGAATAAGGTCGTTGAGTTTTTCCTGAGATATCAAATGAGACTTGCTACTACAATCATAATCGTCTTTCTCTTGAAAACTTGGATCGGCTTTTGGTTCAAAATTATCTAGTTCATCATCCCATTTCGAGTCGATTTCGTATTTTTCTAGAGGCTTAAGGAGAGGTTTGCTAGAAGCGTCATGAGGTACAGGTCTCATGGCTGAGGGAATATTGGAATATTCAGTTTTATGTTTTACTAGAAAACTCCCTACTTAACAAAAATCCTAATTTTTGTTAAGTAAAAGTAGCAATCATCAACATGATTCTGAGGTTCCCGCCAAATCATTGACACTCTAAACTTCATAGACTTGTGAGTAGCCAACCTGTTAAGGTTCTGGAGAAATTGTGGCAGCAAATTTTGGGAGCCCAAGTTTTGTCTTAATCGCGAACTTTGCATCCAAAATATAAAACGTATGCTTTTCTTACAAGTGGGCGCAAAGTCTTTCTTTGAGCTTTCAGTGTCACTTCACACATATATAACAGAAACTGTTTGGTTTGTTAACATAGGATCGCGACGACATCCTTTACACACGGCGAAAATAATAATAATAGCACTACTATAACGCTTTCACTATTCGCTAGTTCTTTGCACTTCACTCGTATATCCAATACTGATTCTTCGACCACCGGCCGGCTGCTTCTTTATACAATGCAAGAGAAGAGAAGATCTTTTTGAAACACTCGTAGGGGGCGGAACGAAATGTGTTTTTTAATATCTCTTGAACTAAATGAGATTTTAAGACTATCTTAAAACTAATTTATCGATCGATTTACATTTTACCCTAAAGTTGGGGAAAAAGGATACAATTTGTTTATACGTTTATACTAAAAAATCTTTCAAAAATAATAATCTAATAATATATTTGTGCATTTTCAAATGAACGTGTACCGTTAGGAATAAAACATTCAAATTTGGCATATGATTGATGTAGGTGCAGGATAAGAGATTTTTTTTTAAACTCGCGGCTTAGATTTTGAAAAGGGTTAAAATATATTTCAGCTTTCTACAATATGTCTTCAAGTAAATGAGTTTTTAAGATGAGATCATTCCTTAATCATTTTCAGAAATAAATATTTAAGAATCGATATCTGAATTTTTCTAAATTCCACTCTTAAGGGAGTGCAAAAGTGTGAAATATAATAAAATACCATTAAATATAAAATGGTCAAATTTGGTATGAACCTTTTTTTGCGAGTCTTTAAAACTCGCCCCCTAAAAAGCTAAAAAGAGTTGAAATTTGTTTTTACTTTTTTATAATATACCTGCAACTAAATGAGAATTTAGAACGATTGCTTTCATGGCTTTTGAAAAATAGTTGTCTACAAATCGATTTCCAGATTTTTCGAAATCTCACCCTTAAGGAGTAAGGAGGAGAGGAATGGATAAACATAATTATCTAAAATCAATTTCTAGATTTTTCTAAATAACACCCAAAAGGGAGTGAAATGTCTTTTTACTTTATTTATCTCTTCAACCAAAAGAGATTTTATGACGATTCTTTCGTCGATATCTTTAAAAATTAATGTTTATAAATCTATTTCTGGATTTTTTCGAAATTTCTCCTATAAGAGGTGTGGTGTGGTGAGGTGTTTATCTCTCAATTTAATGACATTTTAAGCTAATTCTTTTTTCAGTGGCCTACAGAAATAATTATCTAAAGACTTATTTATGGATTTTTTTTTGAAATTCCAGAGGCAGTTTCTACTTTTTTACACTATCTTTTCCGCAAATATGATTTTAAGAAAATTCTTTCGTCAGTGGTCTCAAAAATATCATCTAAAAATTGTTTTTGGATTCTTTGAAACATATATTTTTAGTATTTTGTAAACTTTTGGTATTTTTAATAGGAAGTGTCTACAACAACGTCCAATGAACGTCGTACTAAAAATTACCGTCCAGGTAAATGTTAAAAATGTTTGGTAAATCCGTCTAGGGTTAGCATCAGGTTTGTCGATAATACCATACTAAATACAGAGCAAATCTGATACTATACATAAGACAACTTTGTGTGGAGGGTGGAGCAGGTTATATTAGTACTGATGTCCATTGTACGTTGTAGTGAGACATTTCCGTTTTAACATTATTTCGTGCAATTTTAAATATCCATTAAATACAATTTAATACTTTTGTTTAATTTTAAGTACTTTTAGTTGTCTTTAAATACTTGTTTTATTATCTTAATCATATTTAATACTTTTAATAATGAATTAGGGTGTACGCGGTGATCATTTATAATGTCCCCCCCCTCTAACTTTTTTATTTGACGTTTGGTAGAAAAACGTCAAATATAAAAGTTTCACAAAAAACAATAAGCTATTTGCAGCATACATTTTTATATATACAGGGTGTTGCCGAAATCACCCACAGATTAAAGTTATTTTTTTTAAATGGAACACCCTGTATATTATACGCTAAATTAAATCCTATGAAAATTCTGCATATTTTTTGTATAACATGTCCTATACCCAAATACAATAGTTTTCGAAATATCTGCGATTTATTCTAAAGCTTATAATTTAGCTTAGGTGGCTGTGAAGTAGATTGATACCAACAAACAAAATGTTTGTTTATAACTGACAGTGACAGTTACACATTTAGCAACATTATACGTTCTTTTTATTTTAAAATGCCCTATTCGGAAAGAGAAAAACGATTAATTTTGGAAACTTTTATCAAAGCAAATAAGAGTGCTAAATTGGCTCAAAGAGAATTACGTGTAATTAACCCCCGGATGCACATTCCGGACAAAAAAACCTTTCATCGAATTTATGAAAAATTTCAACAAACATCCAGCCTAACGAGAAAGAAGAGAACAATGGAAATTGATGAAGGTAGTGATTTAAACATTTTACTAAAAGTGGAAGAAAATTCCAATATTTCCATAAGAAAAATATCGGGAAGCCTGAGAGAAGAGCTTATTGATCCAAAAAATACATCTTATGGGAGGATTCAAACCACTCTCAAAAATGCAGGATACAAGGCATTCAAAATTAGGCCTACCACAAAATTAACGCCCAGGCATCGAGAAAAAGGGTTGAATTTTGCCATGCAATGTTGGAAAAAGTTAATGAAAATGAAGATTATTTAAAAAATGTTTTTTGGACCGACGAGTCATCGTTTTCTACTAGTGGAATGATAAATCGAAAAAATAGCAGACAGAGGGCCACAGTAAATCCCCATTGCTACAGGGAATTTCAATTTCAAGGACGTCAAACTGTTAATGTGTGGTGTGCTATTTTAAACAATAAAATAATAGGCCCTCATTTTTTCGAAGATACTTTAAACGGTAATGGTTATATGAATTTTCTCCGGAACGAATTAGAAAACTACATGGATGAGCTCCCATTGGAGCAACTGAGAAACCTCGTCTTCCAACAAGATGGTGCACCTCCTCATTGTGTCGTATTGGTTAAAGACTATTTAAACCAACAGTTCACGGAATGGATTGGAAAAAATGGTACGTTAAACTGGCCACCTAACAGTCCTGACTTGACGCCCATGGATGCATTTTTATGGGGAACTCTAAAAGATCGTGTGAACGCAAATAACATCGAAAATAGAGAACACTTAAAAGTCTTGATTAGAACGGAAATTCAAATTCTAAATCAAGAATATTCCCAGTCTATCACTGCCGCTTTGGATCGATTACGAAGAACATACATCAAATGTATTGAAGAAAACGGGGGACCAGTTGAACAATTCCATTTGTAAAAATAAATGTATTATATTATTATCTAAATTATTAATTAAGTTTTAGAAGTTTTTTTTGTTTTTGAAGCTTTCAGGCTTCCCGATATTTTTCTTATGGAAATATTGGGCTTTTCTTCCACTTTTAGTAAAATGTTTAAATCACTGCCTTCATCAATTTCCAATGTTTTCTTTTTTCTCGCTAGTCTGGATGTTTGTTGTAATAAAAATTTCCAAAATTAATTATTTTCTCTTTCCGAATAAGGCATTTTACAATAAAAAGAACGTATAATGCTGCTAAATGTGTAACTGTCACTGTCACTTATAAACAAATATTTTGTTTGTTGGTATCGATCTACTTCACAGCCACCTAAGCTAAATTATAAGCTTTAGAATAATGTTTTTATTTCTGAATGATAAAATCGCAGATATTTCGAAAACTATTGTATTTGGGTATAGGACATGTTATACAAAAAATATGCAGAATTTTCATAGGATTTAATTTAGCGTATAATATACAGGGTGTTTCATTTAAAAAAACATAACTTTTATCTGTGGGTGATTTCGGCAACACCCTGTATATATAAAAATGTATGCTGCAAATAGCTTATTGTTTTTTGTGAAACTTTTATATTTGACGTTTTTCTACCAAACGTCAAATAAAAAAGTTAGAGGGGGGGGACATTATAAATGATCACCCAGTACATATTTTTTGCATCTGCGCACCCCTCAGGAAAGCATGATGCCACAAAATATGCTTTTTTGATATATATAATATATAGTACTTCCCAAAGTAAGAGAAAAGTTTTATATAAACGTAGGTTCGCAAATGCTTTGTTTTCGATATACAGGGTGTTATAGTGAAAACCTTATCTCCTTATATCTCACAAATCAACTGTTTTCGGACCTGCGTCCACATAACTTTTTTCTTATTTTGGGAAGTACTATATGATTAATGTGTTAAAAAATTAATTTGGTGTTATCCTGTTTTCCCCATGTATTTTATATGGGATTTGGATAAGGTTTAACACACTCTAAGAACTAAAAACCAGTCATAGGATTAAGTTCTTCCCACGAGAATTTTTGATGAGGACATCGGGAAATGTATTATAAATAACTGAAAGCCATTCTCCATTAGAAGTTTGAAGGACAACTTATGAATACATGTTATTGTTGTATTTGAGACTAGACGAAAAGAAGTATAAAAAGCACTAAGAAGAAATTAGACGTTGTCACGTTGACTATGATTAGTTAAATAGTATATAATTTAATGTTGTTATTTCTTTTGAGATGTGAGCTTTACATTGCGTTTACATCGGGGTTAAAACATGATTTAGATCTACAGGGTTGTACTAATTGTTGAAACCTGAAAATGACTTCAGAGTTACTCATTTTCGATTCGTCGATTATATGATTGAGGGTGTAACATAAAAAACTTTTTTTTTCATTTGATTTTTGATTGATGTTTGTTGTCTTTGTTATTATATTTTTAATTTAGCTACGTTATAGAGAATTCCCGCGGGGATTGCACACTGCACTGAGTCATTTAGGGTCATAAGGGGAACTGCACGCAGTAATATGGATCATTTGCAAGCCTTCCGCCGCTGCAATATTATGTTAAAACTATAAGATATATGTCTTAGCTTCAATGTGATTTTAATAGGGAAATATGTATAGTTGGGCGCTAAATGCGAATTTTTATGAAAAAATCAAATCTAGAGTTATAAAATAAAAGTAGATTTGTCCATTTTTTTTTTAAATTTAATTTATATTACCTATACATAACACATTTTTTTGAGGTCGGACGTGCAGGAAGTTTTTTTTAATGCGTAGGTACCTTTTCATCTTATTTCAACTCGACTAGACCTTGTCGCTGATTTTTCACTTTTTGCGTGCAGTTCTCCCTTTTAATATTTGCCAATTTTGACACTGGCATTCAAACTTCAATATCAACGTATAAAAAATATTGAAAATAGTAATTACGAACAACGTGCTGTTACTTATATTCATACTTACCATATTTTAAATGTCAAAGTCAGAAATGTGCGATTGACAAATTGTCAAAAACGATCAAGCGTCCAGGGTTATGACAACCGCAGAGCGTCCGCTAAAAAATCAACATTTTTCAATTTCAAACCGGTCGGTGACGCTTGGTCGTGCCCGATCGCGCGTGATTGATGCTATGCAACAGCTGATTCCAATTGACAATTTAAAACATAATTTGCTTTATTTTAAATAGGTTGCTGACGATCGAAGATGCTTGTAAACAATCGATCTGTGTTGTGATTGCGCCTTATCTACATCGTATAGTATCGTGACTTTTATTTTTTAAATTAATTAATGTTTTCAATTTCGAACGTTTCAACGTTAAAGTGTATGAGGTAATTGACCGCAAAATAGCAACTCTACGCGCAATCAATTGAATACTAGCTACGATTCTTTTTTTTGAAAATTATTTATATGGACGTTTAAAATACATTATGTTTACATATATACAGGTTTTATTCCTCTAAATAGTGCTCAAAAGCTCTATTCCAGAATATTAATATTAAAATTAAAACAATGACCAATGTGGCTGCAACTTAAGTATAATGCCTTTTAATAAATACAGAAGCATAACAATATCTATAATAAAAAAAAACAAAAAAGAAAAAAGCTATCATGGTATCAGAAATACATACATACACTAATTAAATTTAAATTATAAATTAATTCATTTTGTTTTAATAAATTTAGTTTAAGATTTGGCGTTACTTACGTTAACTAGCAACCGTTTATACTCAGTACCAGCTTGAAATAAAATAGTAGCTAGACCTTTATTGGTTCTTGCACTACTTCTATATACATTATCATTATTCCAGTGACGGCCTGTACTCTAAAATTTAGGGTCGGCCGAGGCTCAAAGCTAATCAAGGGCGGTTTCACGGTGAGGGGGTAATGAGGTGGCTAGGAAACAGTATAGCACAAGAGCGACCTGTTGGATTGGGTCTCTTGCATATCCATAGATAGAGTATTGATGTTAATATAATCATATTAATAAGTAATAAATTTGCTGCAGGAAAAAAATTGGACGTTATTCTATAGTGGCGGCTCCCCCAATAGGTCATATGGTCAATGACCCTCCAATAAATAGTTCCAAACAGAAAATAATAAATAATTTATATTTTTTTAATTTCTTTTAAATTTAAATTTAAATGCCTTCTATTATTCTAAGCGTGTAAACTCGTTGAATGTTCATGTTGATTCCGCGGTAGTCTCACTATCGATGCCTCGCACAGCGATCTCCGAAGGTGTCGTTTCGTGGGACCACGAGGCTGGAGGTCCGTGATGTCCTCGTGGTTATAAACGGAGGCGAGTTTTTCCGGAGTGTTCCCGATTGAATTCGTATAGATCATATATGGCTTACGTTGGTATATTTTGGGTCAACAGCCGCGCCGAGGAAACCTAAACATTTTGGTCAGTTGATGCGTTTAATGTGAATCGTGTGATAGATTGTGGTTACGATTGAGTATTTTTATAGAATTTGTTTTATTTTCAAGACTTGTTCGTTGATTGAAAAAATTAATGTTTTAAACAATGGTAGCCACAGTGGTTTAGAATCTTAAGATTTCAAAAGCCGCGACTGAGCTGAACTTTGAGAAATGTCTCGACTTTAAGGCCAGATGTCGGCCTTTGCCGGAACTTAAAATTCGGCAGACAACTAAAGACAAAAACAAAGAAGTATTATTGTTGTTGTTTTATTATTGTTATTATTTTAGTCAAAATATATACGATTTATGTAACTGGCTGTGATTGCGAAGGGATAAGGGCATTTTATTGTTTCGTGTCTTTGATTTTTTCAGATGACTCTGGCTTAAAACATAATAATTCGGAAATTAGGTGTATGTATGTATATTGTATATATATATATATATATATATATATATATATATATATATATATATTGACCCACTGAAAAGTTAACCATGAGCCGCCACTGTTCTATAACTATTTATTAGAGGCTGTTTTTTTCACTTATGCCACAAGTATGATAAAAAATATGGGTATTTATGTTGTACTCATACCATTTATAACAAAATATATAAAGCAAATTGCAAATGATATTTTAAAATATTCACTTCGCATTTCGTCGGCACCTTTAAACATGTAACATGGAGTGAAAATTACTAATATAATATTATTAACTATCATTAGTCATGCCTAATGTAAAGAACTAACAAATTAATTTAAAAATAAGTATTATCATTTTATAATAATTACAATTAATACCTGTAAAATGGTAGTATTCAATTGGGAAAAATTCCTGGAATACGGCCACATCGAGCCGGTGTTGGGTTATATAAGCTAGGACGAACGTTATAGCCGGGGTTATAGCATGGGGATATATGCGAACGTATTATGTACCGCGTGAATTAGTAGATGAAGTGTAGCATGTTAGATAATGGAATCGGCTGGTCGAGCCACCATCTATAATAAATATATTGAATATCTGTGGACGGTGGCCCGCGGAATGCTGTCAATGGCGTTATTTGTATGTTAGTCAAGCAACGATAATAGGGATACCTACCTATTTTGCTATGTGCCCAGGAAATAATAAACTACATTTTGGTTTTGTGCGTTTTTAGGATGTTTGCAAAATTATTTTTGTAAAATATTTACTTTTTTATAAAGAGAATTTTGCCTGTATATTTTCTGGGACGGCCCGGCTGACCCTGCCGCCCCTGAGGAGCGAGCCGTCACTGCATTATTCCTAGTATTATGTAAGTGAATAATTTTTATAAACATAATTTTTGTCTTTTGTATTTTAGTCATTATCCTATATACTGGTTTGCACTGCTCAAGGATTAATAGCGTATTCAATAATAGATACCCAATTATCTGCGTATATGTCCCCCACGTGAAGAAACTTATCATAGCAGACTAAAATTGTTAGGATTTTGTATATTTCTGAAAATATTTGCTCCACAAGTTCCGTATATAGTAATCAGGTATCTGATATTTGACCAAAAATTTTGCATTGTATACTTTCATTTTGCGACAGTGGGAAAGATAGTTTCTTGCCCTATACAAGACATTAATCATTGGTATAATGCTATTTTAAAAAGTAACTAAGTAAAAAAAAAACAATTTACTTAAAATTTCCACTATATTAAACAAAACAAATTCATGACATGTTTCGCCAACACTGTGGCTTCATCGGATGATACAAATAAAATTCTATTTGATTGATTCTGATGAACCCACAGTGTTGGCGAACCATTTCGAGTTTGTTTTGTTTAATATAGTGGAAGTTTTAAATAACAATTGTTTTTTTTTACTTAGTGTCACATATCTTAGTTATGGATTTCCACCAAGTATAGGGCGAATTAATCCATTATTTAATTTTGCTTACATGTTTAATTCTTATGTTATTAATGTACATATTCAGGGAGGGCAAACTTGTTTTTTTATTAAAAAGCATTAATTTTGTTTTTTGAATGTTAATTTTTGAACGAGCGCGATTTCCAGAACTGCATTTACAAGCAGTTCAATTTCTTGTACACTATTTCCACTATAAACCAAAACAGTATCATCTACTAGTGGAATATATTATTTATCATTTATATTATGTTGCTATGTTAATCTTATTATTCCCTTAGGTGGGTCGGCGCATAGTGTCGGTGATGCTAGGATTTTAACTCCGAGAAGACTGACTGTTGAGAAACCAGTACCATTAATCACAGCGCGGGATATGGTGTTAAAATATTGCGGTCAGAACGAGCCTATACCTTTCGAAAGTATATATCCAGAATCGTAAGTTTTATTATTATTCCCCTATTGGTATTGAATATAAACAGCACGTGGGACATGTATGTGATAACTCGCTAATCTCGAGAGGTTATCGCGCGATCTCCGTCTTTTCTTTATCACTTCGTTAATCATTTGTGTGCATTGTTGGCAGCTTCTTTATTATTAAAGTATTAGTATCTGATAGATACTCAAACTAGTATTTTTTACTTCTCGCAAAAGTCAATTTAAACAAATATTCAGTCAAAATATATTGTCGATTGCAGCTCTTTATCGAATTTGTTTTAAGTGCTTGGACATTACAATTTAGAGTTTAGTTCATTTATTTTAAATTTGCACTTCGTTGCACGTACAAATCGAAATATAGAAATGAAAAATTTGTATATAACAGTAACTAACTAAAAATAAAAGTTGAAACAATTCATAGTAATGCTTTTTTATAAACTACATTTTTTGTGTGGTCTTTTGGTGCGTAAATATTGATAGCAAAACATACTTTTATGCGCCTAATGGATATGTCGGGCATTACCACATTTCAACTTTATATCTTTAATAGAAGTCGTTTTTGAACCAATTGACAACAGAACGTCCTAAAATCTCATTTTTCTGAAAATATATTGTAAAACAGGAAAATGCAATTCACTCCTTTTTAGATAAATATTTTAAAAAGACATTCACGAAAGAATCAGTTTAAAATATCATTCAATTGAAGAGATATTATAAAAAGGTTAAAACACACATTTACCTACTTAAGGGCGGAATTTTGAAAACTTTAGAAATCCGTTTATATATAACTATGTAAAGCCTTTGACTTAATTAAGAAAAAAGTAAAATTATTAAAAAATTTAGATACGTAATTATTTTTGAAAGCTATTGACGAACGAAATGTTTTAAAATCTCATTAAATTGAAGAGAAATTGTAAAAAAAGTAAAAACACCTTTCACCCATTTAAGGGTGGAATGTCGGGAAATCCAGAAAACGATTTTAGGTCATTATTTTTACAAACCGTTGATGAAAGAATTATCATAAAATCACATATAAGAGAACTACTGTAAATGGATACACTTACCAGTTAATAACCGGTTTTAAACACTCATAACGGACCTTACATGTAATGAATATTTACATGTAATGAATATACGTTTTATAAAGGAAGGTGAAAGATAAAACAATATATGTTTCTTCAATTTCAATAGTAAAAATTAAAAATAATATATAAGTTAAAACGAAATCTGAAAAATTAAAAAAAAAGGTAAGTTAGCTTTACCTGAAACTCTTTCTTAAGACTATTTTTTATCCGGGAAGTTATATAATGACAAATTTTAGTTCTGTACATAGTTTTTAAGTGCGTTAAAAAATATTTCTTGGTAAAATAATGGACTTGTTATAAGAAAACTTGCGGGTAACTGGCTAAAATAGATTCCTTGATATAAGGAAGGATTCAGAAGAGATGTTTCAGGTAAATTTTAACTTTTACGGAAATATGTATAAAACTTAATGCAAACAATCTAATATATATATAAATGTCGGTTTTGCTCTTGTTGGTGTCTCTGGTATTGTTTTGTATATTCATTTTGGCGCTAGTTGTACTCGTATTTCAACTAGTTGACTGTACTGATGAAGACCTTAAGTCAGAAACATGTCTATGGTTAGCCAAATTCCATTGTTTTAGCGGTCATCCGAAAGAATCCATTTTCTACTATATATTAGTTCTTGCCGCGTTGTATTTGGCAAAATTTGGCATTTGGGAGTTCCTAGACATGCGGAATTGAAAAGTTGCATCGGCACTGTTGCCAGATTTTCCAGCTTTGTGCTACAAGCAGTCATTTTCTTTTCTTAAATAGAATGCCCTATTTATTTTTATTGCACTAAATCTCAAATTTAGTGATATCCTAAATTTTCAAAATTTTTTCTATACTAGTGGTTGTGATATGACAATATCGCATTTACAGTAAAAAGTACGGGAACCCTTAGATATCATCAAAATCGCCAAAGTTGGGCTTACAAAATTCGGAGTTTGGAGGTTTTTGGGCATGTGGAATTGACAAATTGTATCAGCACTGTTGCCAGATTTCCCAGTTTTGCGCGACAAGTAGTCTTTTCCTTATCTTAAATTTATGTCCTATTTATTTTTATTGCACCAAATTGGCCGTCTCAAATTTAGTACTATACCAATTTTTCAAAATTCTATCTATACTGGTTTCTGAGATATGACAACACCGCATTTACAGTTAAAAGTACCGGAACGCCTAAATATCTTTTAACTGCTAAAGTTGTGCTTAGCAAATTCTAATGCCCCATTTATTTTTATTGAAATGAATGACTTCGCAAGTTATATTTTATCAGGTGATATTGGCGGCTTTCCCTCACACTTTATCCAGGCTTGGCACTGGTCTAAGTTCCACCAGTGGCAGATACTTAAAGCGTGTTCAAAAGCCAACGGGCGAAACAACAACGACAAAACAACAGTAACGTTAATTTAAGAAGGATATTAAAAGGCAACGGACTAAAACAACAATAAACTAACAGAATACTTATTTTAAAGACACTATTTTTTAATTAAATGTTAAAAGTGGTTCCCATTATTTGCCAGACAGTACCCAAGTCGATCATAAAACTCTTGCAATGTGTTGCTCAACATATTCGGTGTTACAAGTGCAACTTCGGTGCAGATTCTTTCTCGTGGTTCTTCTAAATTTTCTGGACGATTCTTGTATACACGATCCTTCAAATGACCCCACAAGAAGAGGTCCAGTGGAGTCACATCAGGGGATCGAGGTGGCTACGCATGCACCACGTCTCCCAATCACCCTCCCCGGGAATTGATTGTTTAGGAACTGTCTGGCTTCCCTTGAATAATGCGGTGGATAACCATCATTTTGGTACCAGATTTCAACCGCATTTCCAATTTGTTGAACGGCAGGATCTATATTTTCTCTGAGGAGCTCTAAATACTTCTGTCCAGTTAATACACCATATGAAATAGTGGCCTATAATATTGTTACCCAATATCTCCGCCCATACATTAACTTTCTGAGGATGTTGGGTATGAAGTTCTTCCTTTAAGTGAGGATTATCTCTAGACCAAATTCGACAATTGAAAATAAGGATCTTGGTTAATATATTCCATCATGATTTCGGCGATTTCAGTCCGGCGGTCAGGATCATCCTCTAAAAGCTCTTGGGTATAATGGATCTTGTACGGCCTCAATTTGTTTTCCTTTAACATAGTCCTTACATATTTTTGACATATTTCGGCATTTATAGCTAACTGGTTGGTGCTTACCTTTGGATTTTTCTCTATTTGTAATAAAACATTTAATTTATTTTGATCAGTTGTTGCAGTTTTTGGGCGTCCGGTTTTAGATAAAGACGAACCCTGTTTCCTGGTAGGATCGACAAGTTCTGTGGACTGTTGATTTTTTTATTGGTTTGTTAGGATAGCGGTCATTAAACAAATCACAAACTTCTTGGTATGTTCTGCTTTTATTTCTATATCCGCGAAAAATCAAAATATCAATACGTTGAGTCTCTGTCAGAACAAAAGCCATAACTAAACTTGTAATTTTATAATTAATACAATATTAAGCTGCTTAACTGACAGTGATAATGCCTTTAATTTGTCATTGTTGTCGCATGGTAACGGCAAGAGCTTCAAAAACAACTGTTGCAGTGCCTACTTGTTACAATAGCCGCGCGGGGCTATTATGACGATACGCGCATTTTTGGGTCGGGATCAGAAAGTTAATTTTTTTAACCTTCTACACGTTTCAGCCCGATAACAGTACGTCGCGCGTCGGGGAAATATGTTTCGATGTAGTGGATCGTTGAAGATGAATAAATTTAAATAAATCAAGTAAATACACGAGTAAACGTCTACATTTTCTCTAAGACTGGTGTAAAAATCAAGTCGATCAGTGATGAGAGTGAGAGACATTTTTAAACTTAAAACAATTTTTATCCGCGTATTAACTAGATTATGTTATAAGGTGAAATGTATTTTAAAATACATATGTATTTTATAAATAAAATACATATGTATATTATACAGGTTGTAGAAAAATTAGGTACTATTATGGCATGAAGGGGAAAAAAGGAGCGCCATTTAATTATAACTTTTATTCACGTTTGTTTAAGATTATTGCTTTAAGGTAAAATGTAGTTTTTTAATAATTAAATATTTTATACCGGTTATAAATAAGTAAATGCAAAAAGGTAAATAAATTATTAAACTGTGATGTTGTCTAGGGGTAAAAAAAATTAACGTATGGGTAAAATTTATTTGTTAAGAATGTAGGTTCGATTTTTAATAATCGGATATATTGTACAGGGTGTACAAAAATCAATGCAAAAGGCAAAAAAAAAATTACAAACGGCGCAATTTTTATTTATATATATTACTTTCTTCTTCCAGAATGAACGGCTGGTAATGTAGGTTCGAAATAATTGCTTTATTTCAATGTACGCAGGACTAAGAAATAATCATACTTTTATTTTTTTCTTTGTGGAAAGCCACCAATATTACCTAACAATAAAAACAGCTTAATAACTTAAAAGCCATTTATTTCAATAAAATAAATGGGGCATTACATTTAAAATTAGAAAATTTCTACATGTAGCGCAAAACTGGGAAATATGGCAACTTGCAGGTACCATTTTTCAATTCTGCATACTCACAAATCTATAATTACCAATTTTGGTAAGCACAACTTTGCGGTTTAAAAGATAATTGGGCGTTCCCGTCCTTTTTACTGTAAATGCGGTGTTGTATTTCAGTAACCAGTGAAGATAGAATTTTGAAAGTTTAGGATTTTACTAAATTTGAGACGGCCAATTAATTGCAATAAAAATAAATAGAGCATTCCATTTAAGATAAGAAAATAACTAGTGTAGCACAATTCCGCATTGCTAAAATCTCCCAAATGCCAAATTATGTAAGCACAACTTTAGCGGTTTTGAAGATATTTAAGCGTTCTGGTATTTTTTACTATAAATGCGGTGTCATCTCAATTACTAGGACAGATAGAATTTTGAAAATTTGAAATATTACTAAACTTGAAACGGCGAATTATATGCAATAAAAATAAATGGGCCAAGCCAAAAAGACCGAAGTTTGAAAGCACAACTTTAGCAGCTTAAGAGATATTTAGGCGTTCCAGTACATTTTACTGTAAATGCGGTGTTGTCATATCTCAGCAATCAGTAAAGATAGAATTTTGGAAATTTAGGATGGTACTAAACTTGAGACGGTCAATTTAATGCAATAAAAATAAATAGGGCATTCTATTTAAGAAAAGAAAATGACTACTTGTAGCGCAAAACTGGGAAATGCAATGATGAGCCGAACATTCTTTCCTCATTTTTCGCTATTTAGAACATAATTTCGTTTACCTAAAAAATAAAATAGGTAATACTAAAAGATAAATGGAAATAAAAAGCAGGCAATGAAAAAATGGCGTGGTATCATTCAAGCTTGTTGACACATAAAGATATGTTGCTTGTCTCAGGATGATACTTATATGACATTTTTTCAGTAGGTTTTTCAGTGAGGAAAACTGACACAGACCTAGTGTATATGAGTCGCCTGTTGGACGCACTGGAGGAGGGAATCCAGGTGGATGCCATCTATACTGGCTTCTCCAAAAGCGTTCGACAGAGGCAAATGGTTGAAGCCTTATTTAGACGGACGTGAATACATGATCAAAATAGGTAACGTAGTGTCAGATAGTTTTATAGCTAAATCTGAGATATTACACAGGTCGTTCATTGTTCTCTGCTTATTTTTAATTAGTTACTTCTTTTTTAATGCTTGAACAGACCACGAAGGCCAAAGTATAATGTAGCATTACATTATCCCCTGATTACTTTATTAATTTCCCCACCGTGTATCACAAGGCGAGGCGTCCTAGATTCCGTCGATGTTTTCCAAATATCGAATCATGCATTACCAGTTTAAGGTACCTTTATTAATGACAATTTTACAAAATCAGAATTTCTTATGTTCACCGACGTTCTAAAAATGTATAAAAAATTATATATTTAAAAAGATATACCTGAAAAATAACAAAACTTGTGAATTCGTCTAGGTTAAACAATTTACAAATAAATATAATTAATTATGATACTATCAGTATTTCCAGCTCTCACAAGAAGATAGTAGCGTTTATGTTATTAGTGATACTAGTAAATAGAGTAGATCAAGTAGTAAGTGGTTTGGACGAAATCTTCGATTAGAGTTTCTGTAACACATTACATGTAATATTAATAAATCAAATAAACTTCTAAGGTTTATTCAGAGAAACTCTAGTAATTTTTTAGAATTAACATTAGGAATCTTATATTCAGCACTCTTTTGGAATATTTTTCAGTTGTTTGGCCGCCGATGCCGAAGTACCCATGTACGAAATTAAGTATGTTAATTGAGTTAACTTGTTTTTGAAGGGAAATTAAATCAATATAATGTAAAAAGGTATTAGAGGCAATTTTGATTTTTGCAGTGCCCCATTTAAATGGTAATTTAATGTTAATTTTCTATAGCCAATAAGGCCAGGGGGATCGTTTCGTTTTTCATTGGTTTTTTAATATTTTATTTATATTGAAATATATTTTCGTGTATATTATCAATTTAATCATCAATTCTTTATGTTCGTCTAATTGGTTCCTTTAATCCGATATGTCCAAAAATTAAATCGTGTGGTTTTTATTTTGTTACTGAATGTATAGAATTATTATTAATTTTTCGAATGGGCTCAAATTAGGTTTTGACACAGACAATGTAAGCATGTGTTCTAAGATTGTTGAATGAAATCTGTCCGGTAATTTTAATTGTCAAAATATGGTCTTCGGCAGTCGTATGTATAGTTTCTTCATCATTATTTTCGTCAGGATCAATTTGTCCAATTATTGATTGATTATTTATAGATTGATTTTCTGTAAGAGTCCGGTCGGGTTCTCGACTAGTACTTCGAACTGGATGGTCTAACATAAGATTATTATTCTAATGTTACATATAACGTAAAACAGGGGGTAGGTCGAGGATAGTGTCATTATCATCACTTTCATCTGACGACGATATTAATATCTCTTACATTCATCTCGGCACGGGATAGCGCGTCGGCATTTGTATTTTTCTTGCATTTTTTATGTATGATTATAATCGAATTCGTCTAGTTTAAGACACCATCGAATTAAACATGAATTGGGCTCTTTTAAATGCATAAGCCATTGAACAGGTTAATGATCGGTTATTATTTTAAATTTGCTACAGAATATCGGAGTGCATTTTAATATTTCAATATGATATCTGTCTTTAGTGTTCATGAATTGTGTTCGTAAACGGTCAACAATATCAGATTTAATAGGGAATTCATTAGGTGATTTTTCGACTGACATGTTAAATAATTCAAAATTATTGTGATCGAACGGTTCTACAGATAAAGGGGGGGGCATACAGATATATTTCTTGAGGTAGTTGGGTGTCATGTAGTTCGCATGTAGCATGGGGAACATGACATTTGGACATTTTATGTCATTAATTATGTCACCGTTTGGTATAGTTACTGGAACTTTTAAGGTTTCGATAGTATTTGGGTCAACACGTAAAAAATAATAATTTAGCTTTTGATCGTTACGACTTAAAGGTATTTCTGCATTTAGGACTTTTAATGTTTCATAGCCAATAAGGCCATCGAACAAATGATGTAATTTAAATAAGTAGGTTTAATCTGGAATTAAACTCGCTAAAAGCTGGTATTTCCGCACAAACATCTTTAGTAGTAGTTTGGAAAATGTATGATATTGTAAAAGGTTCATTTTTTATATAATAATGAAAATAATTTTCGGCTATTTCGGGGTTTAAAAATGATTTTGTTGCTTCGGTGTCAATTAAGAGTTTTAAAGGTTGGAAATTTTAATGTATGGCAAATCTTTTCTGTCATAAATTGAATATTTCTGTGATCATTTCGCACGACTCGGTTTCGTATAAATTTTGGTCTTTAAAATGTGAACAGTTGTTATCGGTTTGCGTTTCAGTTGTTCTGGGTATGATTCATTTTGATTGGTAAAGTTTGTATAGTCGTTATAGGAATATTCATTATAATTTTCAGAGCCATGCGAATATTATGTTGTTTCTTGATTTTGCATATTATAGTCAAAATATGGTTCTTCCGCATTATGTCGTTGAAAAGAATTATTTTGAGGTCTGTTAGATCTATTTGTACCATGTGATATGCTACGCATGTATGCATGTTGGTAAATTTTCGGCAGTTCGAGAATTTGGTTTATAAACATTCGTTGGAGTTTTCCAGTCTTTGGAAACACATATATTGTAAACTTCTCTAGTTTTGCCTATTAATTTTGATAAATAGTATATTACTATAAGATTTTGAACACAGTCTATATTTTTACTGTTCCAATAAGTATTAATTAATTTATGACTTGTTTCTAGGTAAGAAGATAATTCTAAGGGGTTACCATCAAATTTAGGTACGATATTTAATAATTAATTTGATCAGTAATTGATAAAGTCGAAAATAGATTTTCTAAATTATTAGAGTTAATAGTATTTAAAAAATATTATCCTACACTAGTAGCGGATATTCCTAGACCTAACTCGTTTTCACTGTTTTTCGTAGTAGAATCTGATAAATTCGAGAACGACAGAGACAGGAAAAAATAGGGAAATTGGTATTTACAACAGGAAGATTTTTATTCTTCTTGTTTTCTTCTCACCGTTTTCTTCTTTTCTTCTAGCCTACCTGTACACTAAAAGTTTCTGTGGCGATTTTCGAAGTTTCTGTTCATTTTTTGAATAAACGGTTGAAACCGAAGAGTTTTGTTTTGTTTGGTTCCTGCAGGATGCCCTTTCAAAATTCTATTAGCAAAATAACAAAACAAAAAAATCGTAACTCAATTTTTTTTTCTTATTACTTAGCTTCTTTAGCATTTCTTTTTTTCGTTTTTGGTTTCATGTCTGATGTTGAGTTTATATTTGGCCCAGAATTTTTAATATTTTCTTCTTTCATTTTTAGCTTCACTCTTGATTTCGACCTTAGATTTGACCCAGAATCTTATTTTGAAGCTGTTTATTTTGCTTCTTTTCGATTTTTATTGTTTCCAATCGTTGGCTGAATAGGTACAAATTCTTCTGATGTAAACGTTTTAGTCCCATCTGAAGTACCAGATTTTTGATAATGTTCTTCAATCGTTTTTCTATTTCTTAGTGAGTGTTTAAAATATTCTAGGTCTACAGCTTCCATATATTTGAGCATGGCTGTAATATGCTCTTTTCTGTCATTTCTCAAACCTGCATTAAATTCTATGAACCGACAGGGATTAGGAAAACATAATGTTTTAACTTTTTCCTGCCTGTTTGCTCGAAACTAATAAATATCTTCATCTTCTTCGAACGAGTTTCGAAAAGTTGGTTTATTTTTTCATACATTATTTGTTTCGGTTTAGTGTAAGGAACGGCATCATATGCGTAATACTTCAAAACCTTCCAAGTTCATTTGTAAAATAAGTTTTTTTAAACTGTTAGGTAATTGTCTCAGTAATTTGATCAAACTAGCTGGGCTCATTTTCTCTTTTTGACGTAAATTCCTCAATTACTCTATGGACGGCAGCAATTTCTTGAATATTGCCAAATGATTCCCTGCTCTGCCACTGATATATTCATGTCAGATGCTGCAGTAGGTAATACCATTAACGCTGCAATGTCCAGTTAGGTTGAAACAATTTATCTTTTTTTCGTAGAAAGCCATCCAAGATCCATTTACTTACATTACATCCAGATACTTGGGTTAAACACGCAGGTTTTGGTAAAAAGGCTGCTTTTTGATTGGCGGATTGGATATATAGTATATAGTGTATTTCTGTTTTAAATAGGTCAGCTGTATTATGTTGTGGATATAGGCTAAATTGCAACTCAGTAAATTTGTGGGAATTTTAGGGCAACTGTTTAATCTGTTGAGCTATATATAACCAATGTGTTTATAGAAAGAAAAGATTATCGATGGATATAGCCTCTTTGGAATAATTTAATTGACGGATATAGGCTAAAAGCATTACTGTTTAGATATAGGCCAAGCGTGCTCTCTACAAGCCAAATTTAGGATATAAGCCAATTTATTATATAAGTGCTTTCTCACAATTCCAAATATGTGAAAATGTCCACATATAGGACAAAAGAATACTAGAAATACTATATATATATATATATATATATATATATATATATATATATATATATATATATATATATATATATATGGATATATATATATATATATATATAGAATATATATATATATATAATATACTATATATATATATATATATATATATATATATATATATATATATATATATATATATATATATATATATATATATATATATATATATATATATATTATATATATATATATATATATATATATATATATATATATATATATATATATATATATATATATATATATATATATATATATATATATATATATATATATATATATATATATATATATATATATATATATATATATATATATATATATATATATATATATATATATATATATATATATATATATATATATATATATATATATATATATATATATATATATATATATATATATATATATATATATATATATATATATATATATATATATATATATATATATATATATATATATATATATATATATATATATATATATATATATATATATATATATATATATATATATATATATATATATATATATATATATATATATATATATATATATATATATATATATATATATATATATATATATATATATATATATATATATATATATATATATATATATATATATATATATATATATATATATATATATATATATATATATATATATATATATATATATATATATATATATATATATATATATATATATATATATATATATATATATATATATATATATATATATATATATATATATATATATATATATATATATATATATATATATATATATATATATATATATATATATGGATATATATATATATATATATATATATATATATATATATATATATATATATATATATATATATATATATATATATATATATATATATATATATATATATATATATATATATATATACATATATATGGATATATATATATTTATTTATACATATATATGGATATATATATATACATATATATATATATAAAACCCACTAAGTCAAAAAAAAATATATATATATACATATATATGAGTTATATATATACTGAGAAAATTGAGTTTTTAATTTCCCGCGATCAAAGTTTTATTAATTTAAGTTTAAAAAATTTTTTTTTTACATCACAATTTTTTTTTGTAAGTATATAGAAGAACTACTGCATGAAAAAAATTTAATTTATGATTTGCAAATAATTAATTAGACATTTTGAAAATTTAGATACAGTGACTTAATGTGTTTTTCTTGTACCAGCTGACTTAATGTGTTTTACGTGTTATAATTTTGGTAGCAGGTGACTTATTTGCTGTGTTAAATAATAGTAATAACAACAAAAAAGTGATGTTTTAACATTATTTTATTGACACTCAAACAAAAATAAAACCGCTATAATAAGTATATTACGACTAGAGTAAAACTTTAAAACATTTTCAGAAAGGACCTAAGTATCTAGAGTAGCAACATTATGGCTAAAAATCCTCTTGTTCTTCTTCATCTGAGTCATTTTCTTCTGGTTCAACAGTACTATCTTTAACAGAAGATGAACTTGTTAAACTTTTAAACCAAGTGTGAAGTGTTTGAGGAACTATATTTTTTTCACAGAGTTTTAGCAAATCTTTTTTTTTAGCAGCAGAGATTGGCAACTGTTTTGCATATAATTTGGGTATAACTATTGCGATTTCGGGTTTATTCTCCTTGCCTTTTCTATTGGTTATCCGTCTTATGAACCCAATATCAATTTTCACAAATTCATCCTTAAATCCATATTTATATTGTAAAGTGTTCGGCAAATGTTTCTCATATTTGAAACATTTTACTTTAAGCCAGTTCACTGTATTTCCCTTACTATCTACTTTTCTATTGTTCACAGTCATTTGAACGATTTTCTTCAAATCCAGAAATTCGTTATATTGAATTTCTCGGGTTTGATAAGCAGGTTTATTGCGATTTTTTCCCATCCTGGCCATTTTAAAAACATTCTCGTATTCATGCACACTAAATATTTCGATATTCTGCTTGGCCGTTTCGATAGCACTGTGCATGGAGTCCACTTCCATATAGGAATGCCCACTTTCCATGAACTTTTGTTCAATTACTTGAAGGCTGGGGTGGTTTCTCACAAGATGTAATAATAAAGCGGTTATTTGAATATTTCTATTTTGTCCTCCACAAGTATCCGAGAAAATAGTTAAATGTGTTACATCATGGGACAATGAGTTTATATACATCGCTAAACAGGTGCCAATTTCACAGCTACCGCGCTTTCCATTGACTTCTGTCCAGAAGTAACAAAACGCTTCATTAGGTGGAGCAGCTTCGTATACAGTAAAGTTGTACAAGTTTAATTTACGCAGATAGTATAGCAAACTAACTTGGGATGTAGGAATTTGAAGGACACTTTGCATGTCACAAGACACAGATTTAAAAGTTTTATCATTGATAGCCTTCTCTTTATCTGCTTCTTTTTCTTGCATCGAAGTTTCTTTTCTTTCCAAATGCATCCTATAACTTATCTCCAGCGCATCTTTTTCATTTGCAGCTGCTTTTTCATATTCGCTGCAAGTAAGACACTGGTCCTTCTTTGGTTTAGAAAATGACATATTATATTGCTGGCAAAAAATACGTCTGTATGTTATAAGACTTACTCCAGGCTTGTTATTTTCTCTGACACTTTCCATAAATAAATTATGCATTTTTTTAATATTCAAAGTCGAATCCAGGTAAAGTCTTTTGGTTGATTTTCTTGTATAATGGCTCTCCATGACAGGAAAACTTTCAATGTGTTCCTTAACGCTTAAAATCACTTCGTCTGAAGTTTTATTACCAGGAGTTTTCTGTCCCCTTTTATCCTTTCCACAATACGCTCCGGTTTCACTTCTATTTTGAAACGCATTAACTATAGGTAAATTTGAGATACATAAAGTCTTGCAGAAAAAGTTTTGGCATACTTGAAATTTATTTTCACTTTTTGTAAAGAAATAAGATCTTGCACTGCTGCGCTGCTTGCTGTCTTCTCCTTTCCTAGGCCTGCGACTTTTTACTTCACATGTCATTACATTTCTTAGTATAAAATCCCTTTGCCTCTCAAATGTCAGGTTCCAATATGTTTTACATAATAGTTGGCGCTCCTCTTCGGAAAAGTTGTTGTTGCACTTGTAACGACATTTTGAGCAATCAATAGTTTTAGGGATTTTAGGTGCTTGTATTTTGCCTTTTACACTTTTATAAGGTTTCCCTTGACTTCTCTTTTTCTTTTCCATATTTCGTTTCCAAGTTGAGGGCCTTGCTACATTCCACCTGTATCTTCTAAGTTCTTCTGATGACTCCATTTTGTTCAAATTTGTAACGGAATTTATCGTACCAATTGTCTTGTTCTTGTTGTTATGATCTTCAATTTCGTTTGAACCCTCACTTTCACTTTCCGATGGCACATAATTTTTGTCTCTTATTGAGTCGTCAGAATCGTAGTCAAGGTTACTAGGTCCTGGTTCCGTATCCATGCTTGAGCTATATCTTGATAGGTTTTTTTTTCTAATATCGAGATTCCGAACCTCTGGGTCGACTTCCATGACGTCGACTGTGTTGTCACTTTGACAATGTTCAGGATCAGATCCATCATTGTTACACAAATTAGACCTTAGTCCACCTGTAAATAGTAACAAATAACGAATAAAAACCTTTTTTTTAATAATTTAAAGTTACCTTTGTATGGCGATTCGAACTCGCTTAAGTTTGTAACTATTTTAATATTTTCAATTCTCTCGTTCTCTTTTTTGTGCGCTTTATTTTTATCTGAACTTCCACTTCCATCTTCCAATGAATCCAATGGCACGTATTCCTTATCTCTTATTGAATTATCAGATTGATTGATAGATGATTTGCAGTCTGATTTCCCTACAAACAATGACAAGTTATCAATAAAGACTTACTTACTTGAATTTATTCAATTTAATATTATTTCTCCGAATGACATTAAAAGCGGATTTTTAATAACGCATGACAGCCTCTGAAGTTGTATTTTTAATGCCTAGGCATTAAAAATGCAACTATTTACAAAAGTACAACAAAGATGATCGTCGCGATGGAAGTCGACCCAGAGGTTCGCAATCTCGATATCCGAAAGAAAACCTATCAAGATATAGCTCAAGCATGGACACGGAACCAGGACCTCGTAACCTTGACTACAATTCTGACGACTCAATAAGAGACAAGGATTATGTGCCATGAGGGTTCAGACAAAATTGAAGATCATAACATTTGAACAAAATGGATTCATCAAAATAACTTAGAAGATACAGGTGGAATGTAGCAAGGCCCTCAACTTGAAAACGGAATATGGAAAAGAAAAAGAGGAGTCAAAGGAAACCTTATAAAAGTGCAAAATACAATCACCTAAAATCCCTAAAAATATTGATTGCTCAAAATGTCGTTACAAGTGCAACAACAACTTTTCCGAAGAGGAGCGCCAAGTATTATGTAAAACATATTGGGAACCTGACATTTAAGAGGCAAAGGGATTTTATACTACGCTGGCCCAGGAAAGGAGAAGACAGCAAGCAGCGCAGAAGTGCAAGATCTTATTTCTTTACAAAAAGTGAAAATAAATTTCAAGTATGCCAAATTTTTTTCTGCAAGACTTTATGTATCTCAAATTTACCTGTAAATGCGTTTCAAAATAGAAGTGAAACCGAAGAGTATTGTGGAAAAAATAAAAGGGGACAGAAAACTCCTGGTAATAAAACTTCAGACGAAGTGATTTTAAGCGTTAAGGAACACATTGAAAGTTTTCTTGTCATGGAGAACCATTATACAAGAAAATCAACCAAAAGACTATACCTGGATTCGACTTTGAATATTAAAAAAATGCATTAAAAGTACAATTTCAGAGCCGGTCATGCGTCATTAAAAAGCCGCTGTTGTTGTCATTCGGAGAAAATTGTTATTTGCATGAAATTGAAACAAATTCGGAGAAAAAATTACATGTTTCACACGGTAGAAAAGCAGATTTCATGCCTAGTAAAACAAATAACTATTCTAGTAATTTTTACCTTGCTCATGATCATGAAGAACAACTGGTGTCAGTTGGAAATATGTTTTCCCAGTACTAACAGCGTTTACAGACGACGAGGCCGAAAATGTGTTTGTTTCTAAAAAAAATAAAAATATAAGTTTAAAAAAATCAAGAGAGAAAGTTCTTAACGAACAGTTACCTAAACCATGCGTACGTTTGACGAACTGTATCCACTACCTAAATGTTAAAAGAAACGTCAAAGAAAAAAGATTCGATTAGTTGCTATGGAATAAAGCCATCCCACAACCGAAAACCAGGTCGAATTGATTACAATAATACTCTATAACATCATTAAAAATAATGATAATAATAATAGGCTACTTACCAATATTATTAGCTTGTTTTAAAAGAACGAATATTTTATCGACACGTTTCATGGCTGCCTCACTTTAACAAATCACAAACAAAATTAACGTCCGGAGGAACGGGAATTTTTTTACCCGATAAGACGCATGTTATAATATCCACTAAGTCGCCAAGGTCAGCAGCTTCGTTCACGAAAAATCCATTAAGTCACTTAGTGTATTTTTCCTGAACAAAATAACGCTATTATGGACTTAATTAATTTGAATTTTAGTTTAAAATAGGGTTCTAATTTTCGGAGGACTTAGTGGATTTTACTAGTATATAAAGTGAAAGAAATCCAGTCAAATGATGTAAATAAGTCAAAAATAAAAAAAAATGACTTAGTGTGTTTTACTTGTAGACCGACGATATATGGATATATATATATACATATATATATATATATATATATATATATATATATATATATATATATATATATATATATATATATATATATATATATATATATATATATATATATATATATATATATATATATATATATATATATATATATATATATATATATATATATATATATATATATATATATATATATATATATATATATATATATATATATATATATATATATATATATATATATATATATATATATATATATATATATATATATATGGATATATCAGCAGCATAAGCGGCATCCAAAACAATAAATTACAAGACAGTACAATTCTAGATATTCTTGATATAGAAACAGATGGTAGCAGAAGAACAACCCACAACCATGACTTCAAGAAAAAGCAATGGATTAGATTCAGAGAGCGACTCAAGTTATCAACAGGACAGTGAATCAAGGAGCAGTAATGAAGATACTGGAAATAAAGAACGAAAAAGAAGACATCAAAAACACCAATGGAAGAGGAAAAAAAACAGAATTTTACGCTGGATTTAAAAAAGACGAGGAAACTAAAAGATACAAGCAAACTTCTTCTAAGCCGGAAAGAAAAATGGGCCAACCATGTGATTCCAATCTTTGCAAAAAGCAAAATGCGTGCTTGTTCAAATATTTCAGAAGAAAAAAGAAGACAGCTGTTTGTGAAGTTTTGGAAAATGACCTAGTCAATAATGTTGCACTTACCAGTGTTAAAAGAAGGTACACGAAAAATGAACATTCATCCAGGAATTTCTCGAGGTTCTATAGCTTAACAATCGATGGTCAGAAGATAAATGTCTTCAAAAAGCTTTTCCTGCCTACTTTAAGTTTAGGGGAATTTCATGTGAGCTCATGGGTTAAAACTGCTGAACATGGTAAGCATGAATCCAATATTTGTGACAATAAAAGTGACGATAAGAAATTTTTGATTCAGTTTTTCGACAAGTTACCTCTTCTACCGTCCCACTATTGTCGCAAAACTTCATCCAAACTATATTTGGATCAAACAGTACCTTCAAAAACTGCTTTGTATAAAGAGTTTGTTTCAAAATATACCAATGAAAATAACATTTCTATGAGTCGTAGAACTTCCGATGATCTGTTTTAATGATGGACTTTCAAGCTGTTAAAGTATGTCCCAGTTTAAATGCCAGTGCTTTGTACTATAAAACCAAGTTGTGTTGTCACAACTTTACAGTTATGAATATGAAAACTAAACACGTGATGTGTTGCTGGTTTACTGAAGTAGATACTCATCTTTCAGCTTCCACGTTTGCCTCGTTGGTTGTTGACTACATTTCAAGATTTACAGACAGTAGCAAGCCAGTCATAATTTACAGCGACGGGTGCACCTATCAAAATAGGAATGCTGTTATGGCGAATGCTCTACTTTATTTATCAGTTATCAGAAATCAAGTCCTTGAACCTAGAACGTGGGCACACGCAGATGCGATGCGATTCTGTTCACAGCAGAATTGAAGCAAAAATCAAGGAAACCAGAGAAATTTACCTTCCTTCTATATATTTGTCAATAACTCGAGAAGCTCGTAGAAATCCCTGTCCTTACAGTACAGAGTGGATAAATTATGACCATTTTCGTGACTTTTCTCAGAAAAAAAATCAAATGTATGGAAGCATCAGACCCGGAAATAAAAGTGTAACGGATATCCCAGCCATAAAATATACCGCCGAAAGAATTTCTTATAAACTTAATTTTGATGACCCATGGACAGAACTCCCCCTGCGGCGATGCAGAAAAGAAGTTTGCCTTGTTTGGCCGCCGTTGAATTCGGAAAAAAGAAAAATAAAAGCCCAAAAGTTTAAGCATTTACAAGAATTGAAATCAGTTATTCCTGTAGATGGTCATGCATTTTACGATAATCTCGGTCATGATTGAGTCATGTTATGTTGTTTTAAAAGTTTTTTATTCTTATCTTTTCCAAAAATAAAACTATTTTGCAATAAGTAACCCACATTTTGTTCATATTTTGACCATGCAATAGCTCGCAACCCACCAAAAAACCTCAAAATTTTAATTAATACTAAATACTTTTTGTTCATTTTAGTAACAAAGACTTTTCTTTCCTATTTCCATGAATTATTAATTAAAAGTACCATATCGCTTCAAGTGTAATAAGTTTTTATGCCCTCCTGAAAAAAACCTTCTTCGGGGGTTACAAGCTATTACATCAACCGACGATATTCTATAATTTCAACTTGATTTTGTATATATAATAAAAATATAAAAATAATATAAATATATAAATAAAAATATAAAAAATTTTATTCTAAATTCTCCAATCCAGCCAAAAAAAGACATATCAGTAGTATTTATTTAAATCCACAAATCATATCTGATGATAGCGATTTTAAATTGTAACGTTCCTATTTTAACATTTTATTGTGGTAATTTTTAGTTTGTGAATCGATAATTATAATTTGTGTTTCTTGTAGGCCAATAATATCCTTTTGAAAAAGCTCTCCACGAAGAGCGAAAAGAAAATAAATATTTTTTTAATAGAATATATATGTAGAAGGAAGGTAAATTTCTCTGGTTGCTTGAAAGTCCATCATTAAAACCACTGCTTCATCATCCTCGGCCAATTTCACATCTTTCGCCTTCTCCTGTCCTGCTCTATCTTTTTAAGCAACATCTACCGTAAAAAGATCTTCTTCTAAATTTCCTACTTCATACTGGCAACATTGGTCGCACCTATCTTTTTTAGGCTGATATAAGGCAAGATTTTATTCTTCAAACAGATCATCGAAAGTTCTACGACTCATAGAAATTTTATTTTCTTTGATACATTTTGAAACAAACTCTTTATACAAAGCAGTTTTTGAAGGTACTGTTTGATCCAAATACAGTTTGGACGAAGTTTGGCGACAATAGTGGGACGGTAGAAGAGGCAACTTGTCGAAAAACTGAATAAAAAATTTCTTATCGTCACTTTTTTTCTCTCGCAAGTTCACTGCCCTATTTTCATTTTTGGAAATATTGGATTTATGCATACCATGTTCAGCCATTTTAACCCATGAGCTCACTTGAAATTCCCCTACACTTCAAGTAGACAGGAAAAGCTTTTTGCAGACATTTATCTTCTTACCATCGATTGTTAAGCTATAGAACATCGAGAAATTCCTGGATAAGTGTTCATTTTTCGTGTACCTTCTTTTAACAGTGGTAAGTGCAACATTATTGACCACATAAATTTTGCGCTGATCCTAGGTCATTTTCCAAAACTTCACAAACAGTTGTCTTCTTTTTTCTTCTGAAATATTTGAACAAGCACGTATTTTGCTTTTTGCAAAGATTGGAATCACATGGTTGGCCCATTTTTCTTTCCGGCTTAGGAGCAGTTTGCTTGTATCTTTTTGTTTCCTCGTCTTTTTTAAATCCAACGTAACATTCTGTTTTTTTCCTTCTTCCATTGGTGTTTTTGATGTCTTCTTTTTCGTTTTTTATTTCCAGTATCTTCATTACTGCTCCTTGATTCACTGTCCTGTTGATAACTTGAGTCGCTCTCTGAATCTAATCCATTGCTTTTTCTTGAAGTCATGGTTGTGGTTTGTTCTTCTGCGGCAAGCTCACGTCCTAACCTCCCTGATGCATTTCGGATTTCCATTACCATCTGTTTCTATATCAAGAATATCCAGAATTGTACTGTCTTGTAATTTATTGTTTTGGATGCCGCTTATGCTGCTGGTATATCCAGAGGACTAAGAAATATTATGATTTTCGCTTTCTAAGATAGAAAATTCTTCGCCTACTTTTTCAGAATCTAGGAAAAAATCCTCGACAACACTTTCAGTAGTCATCATCTCGTTCTCTATACTTTTATTATCAAACATGTTTGTTGTAGTTTGCAATTCATAAACAATTTGCGGGTCTATTTGATACTCTTTGTCTTTATTGTCAGGAACATCTGGAGGTACAGTAACTTAGATAATCGGCTGATTTACGTCTGAACTCCCTGAAGCAGAATTATCCTTCTCTTCAACATCAGAGGATTTCTGTTCTGAAAAAAACAAGAGTATGTACTGTGTTCTTTTTTAAAATTAGTGTTTATGTGTTACCGATTGCAATAATTTAATTATTTTATTTATTATTATTGTAACATGTGAATATATACGAGTAGAATTTTACTGAACTAGTAACACATAACTGTAAAATTGTATTAGGCAATAATAGTAAACTGCGCTAGTTTCAACCACAAGTTGTTATTATCATCCATACAATTTTCGTACCAGTAATACAGTCCTAACAAGTCAGGAAAGAAATCCAAATTCGTGGATTCTTTCCACAAGTTTTATTTAAACATACTGTTTTTAATTTTTCTCATTTTTGAAAGCCAAAAAAATAAATTAAAAAGAACGGCGTAGTTTTCTGATCGCATTAAATGAAATTCAGTAATATATCCCAAAGCAACAAACACAAAAAAACATGACCGAGCGCCTTCACTAAACCAAATAAATTCATTTCATATATTAATTCGGGTTCTTTAAATGTTGCTCCTGCCTGCTAGTTAATTAAGTACACATAAGAACTGACAAAGCTTGTGAAAATAAACCTTTAAATCTTAAAACGAATTTTATAAAATCGAAATTATGAAAGACAATTTATAAAATTTGCAAATTAAAAATGGGTTAAAAATTAAGGCAAAAAACGTGGGTTACGAGCTATTGCATCTTAACCGACGATATATATTTATGATGGTGTAGTTTATGATATTTTATTATATATAAAAAAATAATTAAAAAAATTAAACCGTGGTAAAACTGACTCAAATTCTTAATATCTTGTTTATCATTTATAGTATTTTTTTCTTTTCTCATGATTTTCTGATTTTTCATGTTTATGAAGGGCTGTAAAGGCATTTTTGGTGTATTTGTGGCCGTTTATTTTGTTCTCTAGGTATTGCGTAGTCAGTCATGCCTATGTACTTCTTGGGACAATTCATATATGCTATCGCGTATATTAGGTTTGATTGCTTTTTTAATGATATTTTGCTTTTGAGAGGTGTAAATAGGATACCTAATAAATTATTGGATTTGAGAAACAGTTAGGTTGTGTTTGGCTAGAGTGTATTTAGTTTTTTGAGAGAGTTCATTTATATATGGTAATGCTAAATAAGATTTATTTTCTGTTGGATTTTTCTTTTTGTTTAATTTGTTGTAATATATATGTCCTTTGTTTGATAATTATGTTGACTAATTTCAGTGAGAAATTATTTTTGATTAAAGTTTGTTTACCTTTTTAGTGTATCTGCGTGATATTTTGGAGACGTTAACAACATGGCGCGGTCAGCTAGTCCAATCACAACACTATTTTTCTGGCTATTTGGATTATGACAATTAAAATTTAGATAGCAGCCTGACCATGTATGTTTTGTAACCATTTAGTTTCGAGTTTATTATTATTGTTGTTTCGAATTATAGTTAAATCTAAAAAGTTTATATGATCATTTACATCAATTTCGACAGTGAATTGTAATTTGGGGAGAAAGTTATTGACATCTTGTAAAAAGTCATTAATTTTATTTTCTGGCATAAAACTCAAACAAACATCTTTAAAAAAAACCTAACCTATTTCGAAATCTGAAGTTTCTATAATTTTTTCTTCCGTGTATTCCATAACTATTTGGACGACAGTTCAAGCTATTTTCTTTATATTGAAAGTAGATATTATTTAATGTTCAGTTTTCACAGTTTATAAATTCTTTGTATGCTAAAACCGTGTGTTCTTTTAATTAATTCTATTTTTCTTTAATATCCTTTCTTCGATTTCATTAGGAATATTGGTATATAAGGAAATCACGTGTAAAGAAATTAGTTTGTGATTTCAGGTATTTCTGCGTGGTCAATAAATTGCTTAAATGTAAAAGAGTCTTTAATCTAATAATTATTGTTTCAGTTATTTTTGAAAGGCCTTGTTAAAGCATAAAAGTTCCAAAAAATACTTAGCTAGATGCAGGATCTCTACATACAAGTATATTTCTTTAGATCTTAATATTGTTAAATAGAGTGAGAAGAAATTACAAAATATATTGGCATTCCAAAAGACAAATTCCTCAAGGCATTAGAAATTACTCTTGAATCAATTTGCTTCCAATACGATGAAAAATATTTTAAACAAATAGAAGGGGGGCTGTGGGCTTCTCAATATCAAGTGTTTTACGTATGAACTACAAGAAAATCAAAAAATTAATTTTCTGGACATCACCACAATGTGACAAATGTTAGTCGTTAAAAAGATACAAGGAGTCGAAAGTAAAACTTAATATTCGAAGTATTACAATAATTTTAAAACGGATGCTGATATCAAATTCAAAATTGGTATACTAGCGTTTTCGAAGGTGAATAATCAGAATTAGATATTAGTTTAAATCTAGCTTCTAGAGGGCGCTTGCTACATACTTAATGATGAAATACATTTTGTATATTTTTTCACCCAGTAAAGCTGAGACTGGTTTGACTTTACGCTAAAAAAGAGTCATAATTTCTGCATACAAAATATACTCTTGGTCAATATCGATATCTCAAACCGTTTGCGAGATATCTTTCTTTGAATATTCCATTGCACATCTTATCAATGGCTGAAAAACGTGCATTTCAAAAAGTGGGCAATGAATGAACCACAATATGTGGTGATGACAACTGTTATGTTTGGAACCGTCAATTTATGTGAATTTGGAATGAGACTGGAAATGTACGCTCAAGACGTGGAGTAGGCGGGGGACGGGTCGGCCCACAACGCGTTTTAAATGCCGAGCAACAAATTTAGACATTGTGGAAGAAAATCCGCGAATAAGCGGGCTCACATTACATAAGGCTCAACTGTACCCTTATCACGTCCAGAGAGTCCAAGTATTGCTACCTGCAGACTATCCTTTAAGAGTAAGATTTTGTAAATGGTTGTTGCAAGACAATGCTCGAAACGGCTGTTTCACAATAGATGTATTAGTCACCGATGAAGCTATTTTTACTCGCAATGATGTTACCAATCTTCACGCACGTTTGGTCCTTGCACAATCCGCATGCAATCGTGTGGGCAGGTATTGTCGATGAACGTCTAATTGGACCGTTCATGCGATTTGGCAGATACGTTCGTAACTCCGAAATCGGATCTAAATTAAATTACTTTTTATGGGGAAATTTGAAAAACGAGTACAAAATATTGGAGAATTGCGTCACCGGATCACAACGACTGCTGATAATCTGCGTCTTCGGGAGCAACAGGAAGGAGGAGCCTTTGAACTAGAGCGCCAAAATTTGTTTTGACAGGCCCAAGCTTCTGTTCGAGAAAATGGAGACACTTTTGAACAGCTGTTGTAGAAAGAAGTAAATCGACATCTTATGTTATAGTGCATATGCGGTTAAAAATCTGTTAAAGTTTTTCTGTATATTAAATGAATAGAGTTCTACGTATTTTTAATTTTTATTTTGTTTCGGTAAATTTTAAAGACGAATATCTCGGAAGTGGCTTGAGATATCGATATTGACCAACAGTACATTTTATATGCAGAAATTATGACTCTTTTTTAGTGTCAAATCAGTCTCAGGTTTACAGGGTAAAAAAATATACAAACATTATTTCATCATTAAGTATGTAGCAAGCGTCCTTTAGGAGCTAGGTTTAAACTAATACCGAATTCGGTTTTCACATCTTCCCCATTCAGGTCACATACTATATGATTTCACTATCGTGAAAAACAATAACAGTTGTCATCACCACACAAACCAGTCTCAGCTTTACTGGGTGAAACAATATACAAAAATGTATTTCAATATTAAGTATGTAGCAAGCGCCCTCTAGAAGCTAGATTTAAACTAATACCTAATTCTGATTATTCACCTTCGAAACCGCTAGTATACCAATTTTGAATTTGATATCTTTATCCGTTTTAAAATTATTGTAATATTTCGAATATTAAGTTTCACTTTCAACTCCCTGTATCTTTTTAACGACTAACATTTGCTACCACATTTATTGAACAAATCCTGTTAATTTGATCTCTAGCATCACCGGTTTCTCTATGGCGGATAAGTTATGAAACACCCTGTATATATAATTTTTTTATGGATTTCTATCATTTCTAGGAATTCCCGTTTTTTTTTAAATGGGCAGTACAATTTTTTGATCATATTTATAACTTTTGTCCTATTCTCTAAGCACTGGCTGGTTTGCCCTATATAAACGCCATTGCAATTATTACAGGGGATTTTGATAGACAACAATGCTTTTTTTATTTTTCGGAGTTTTTGGTTTTAGTCTACTGAAATTTTTTTCCATCAGCAAAATAAAACCTTTGTGACAGACGGCAATAATATATGGTTTACAAATTTTTGAAATTGTTGAGATAAACCATTAACAAAAGACAAGGGAAAAAAAGGTGATTTGGTTTTTTGTTTGCTTGTCGGAAAATTTCTGGAATTGTAAAATTTGTAAATTCTATTTTTTTAAATTTATTTGATTAAGTAGGATGGGTAGTTATTTAGTATTAATGCATTTTTAGCTTTTCGATACAAGATTCTCTATATCCTGGATCAGACAGATATATGGCTCGATAGGTTGGTCCAATAATTACCGATTTTCTTGTGTGAAATAGGAAGCCCAAGTATTTTTGGTATACCATTCAGTTTTTATATTTTCATCTATATGATAAAAGGTGATGTCCAGAAAATTAATTTTTTGATTTTCTTGTAATTCATACGTAAAACACTTGATATTGAGAAGCCCACACCCTTCTATTTGTTTAAAATATTTTTCATCCTATTGGAAGCAAGTTGATTCAAGAGTAATTTCTAATGCCTTGAGGAATTTGTCTTTTGAAATGTCAATACATTTTGTAAAATAGTTGTATATAAGAAGTGAAGCACGCGAGACTTTGCTCTGTACAAATTACGTGTTTTCCGGCTAAAATACTGGGTAGTTTTTAATAAAAATAAAAGTGAAAGTGTTGTTTGTTTTTAAATTTATGGAACGACTACCTGCCTCACTTTTATGAATTTATTTTGCCGCATGGATAATAACTGAAAATTAGTACGTGTGTTTTTTGTAAAGAAACAATAACATGCCTCAAAAAACTTTGCTGGAGCGAGTGTAAAAATGCTGCCCACATCGCCTGCGTTCATAGATCTACCGATGTTGCCAGTTTAGTATCAGAGGTTAGTGGTTTATACTGGAAATGTGATACGTGTGTATCAATACATATCAAACAATTGATAAATGATCAACTGCAGATAGCCCTTACCTCACTCACTTCTTCGAGTCGTTAAAATCTGATTAATTGCTGTCATTACAGACAACTCCAAATCTGTCTGTTGCCCGAGATGTGGTAAGAATCATAACGTCAAAGACTGCAATTCTGAAACACTTAATTGCTCTAACTGTACTAATCTGAATAATTTAAATCGTGGCAACACCGTTGTTAATATCTGTCGTGCGGCTTGGGATTTCTAAATGTACTAGTTATAAAAATGCTTGTACCAAACTCCGGGCCAATATCTTGGGTCAATAGCAATTAATTCACGAATATTCCAGTACTATTCCCACTCCTCGTACTATTCTCACACGTCATCTTCTCCTTCCGTAGTCGAGCAGCAGATACAGCCTCGCCGTATGTCTGTTTATTATGAGAATACGCCTGGATCAAAACCGCAGATTTTTTAATTGCTTCGTCTAGTTGTTGTTTCGATGCTATTGAGCTTACTGAAACATGGTTGGATTCCTCCGTTTATGATGATGAACTGTTTACCGATTAGTATAATATATTTAGCCGACAGAAAATTTTCAGAAACCAAAAAATCACGGTGGTGTTTTAATGGCCGTGAATAAGTATTTTAACTCATCGTTGGTTAATATTCCTAACAAAGATCTTAAACCTGAAATTCATTTGCTATGTGTGAAAATATCGGTCGATTTCTATGCAATTTATATGTTTGTTGTTTATATGCCTCCACTGGTAAATTTTGATTTATTAGAGAACTTGTTTGACTGTTTGACCTCTCTTAATTGCATTTTAGGTAAAAATATTTGTATTTTGGGCGATTTTAATATACCCATTATGTCGGTTTTTCAAATAGCATGACAAATTATAACCTAAGTATTATTTTAGATAATTTTATGCGGTGTTTAAATTTAAGGCAAACCAACCAAATAAAAAATAATAATAATCAAATCTTGGATTTAGTTATCCATTATAACGAACAGTGCTTTGTTGAAAGATCCTTCCATGTGTTGGTTGAAGAGGACAATCATCATCCTGCCCTAGGGGCATCTTTAAAATATTGCCAATCGATAGACTGATGCTGAAACTGCTTCTGAAACTTTTTATGATACGCTATTTCGGACGTTAGACAATTTTATACCTAAGTATAAAAAAACTCCGAAAAGAACCTACCCTCCCTGGTTTACACGTAACATCATAGCTAACCTAAAGCAGAAAAGTAAGTGTTATCGAGCTTTTAAAATCTTTTGAGCTTTGGAAATCCTAATGATTTAAAACACTTCGAAATAAAACCAAAAAAGACGTATCGCTTTCGTATAAACAATATATTCAAAAAACCGAGAATAGTATTAAAAGAGATCCAAAGCAATTCTGGAATTTTTTGAAGAGCAAAAGAGAAATTAGAGGGCTACCGAAATTTATGTGTTACAATGACTTGAGAGTTAATAATACAAATGACATATTAAACTGTTTTGCGGATTATTTCAAAAAATCTTTTTCCTACCACCGTACCGATCTCGGTAACATGGATGAAAGCAGTGAGATATGTAATGTACCAATTATTCATATACCATGTTTTACGGAAGACGAAATAATAAGGGCAATTAAAAGATTAAAACCTACATTTACAACAGGTCCGGATTCTGTTCGGCAGGTTTGTCCTTGCAAAACCTTTGCAAACATTATTTAACTTGTGCCTGCAAACAAAAACAATTCCTACTTTGTGGAAGACGTCCAAAGTATGTCCTGTCTTTAAGAAAGGCAATAAGTCAGATTTGACGAACTACAGGTCAGTATCAATAATATGCAATTTTTGTAAAATATTTGAATTTCTACTTCACTGCAACAACATGGGTTCTTTAAGGGTAGGTCTACACTAAGAAACCTCACAATCATTACTCAAGACATTGCGGAAGCTATGGACAACGAACTACAAACTGACGTAATTTACTGGGACTTTACAAAAGCCTTTGATCAACTAGATCATTATATTTTATTTATATATATATGTATATATATATGTATATATATATATATATATATATATATATATATATATATATATATATATATATATATATATATATATATATATATATATATATATATATATATATATATATATATATATATATATATATATATATATATATATATATATATATATATATATATATATATATATATATATATATATATATATATATATATATATATATATATATATATATATATATATATATATATATATATATATATATATATATATATATATATATATATATATATATATATATATATATATATATATATATATATATATATATATATATATATATATATATATATATATATATATATATATATATATATATATATATATATATATATATATATATATATATATATATATATATATATATATATATATATATATATATATATATATATATATATATATATATATATATATATATATATATATATATATATATATATATATATATATATATATATATATATATATATATATATATATATATATATATATATATATATATATATATATATATATATATATATATATATATATATATATATATATATATATATATATATATATATATATATATATATATATATATATATATATATATATATATATATATATATATATATATATATATATATATATATATATATATATATATATATATATATATATATATATATATATTCCAAAAGCAAATTTATAGAGGTTGGTTCAATTAAGGAATATTCATGAAAAAAAAAGTTATTTTTTAAATACCTAATAATAGATAAATTTTACTGTATTGGTTTACATATTTTTATAATTAATTTTTTTAATAAATACGCTAATTTAAATAATTGTTTTGTATATTTTTCTGATAAACATCAAAGTTTGAATCCAATGTTTCGTGTTTGCGGCGAAACGAGTTATATATTATAATGCCGAATTTTCAACGCCAAAATTAGCCTTCAAAATCGGGCTTATTTGTAAGTCTTAAATAGTGATTTTAGCGGCATTCTTTTATAAAACCAGAACATTACAGTATTGTTATTATTGAACCCCTGACAGAAAAGTCAAATATTTTGTCTGAAAAAAAAATTTAAAAAGCATCAGCAGACATATCTCGGAAATATATTTTCATAAATACCATATTTGTATTTTTTGCAATAAATTTGGAGTGATTTTAGTTATTTTATCCAAATTCGGTATACTTATTTTATTTATAGATAGATAATAAGTTTTGAAGACTTAAGCAATATTCGGCCATCGGAGTGAGGTGAGGAAATTAAAAATGTATGTACATTTCCCACTTTTTGAAATCTGTTGATATAAAAAACAAATTAGGTTGTATATTTTTTTATGTTTTATGGAGGTTATGAAATCCAATTTTACAAAACATTTAAGTTGTTTTGCACTTTTTAGCTCTCGGTGCAGTAAGTGACTTTTTTATATTTATTGTAATTGTATAAATTTACAGCAATGAAAGGAACTTCAAATGACATTTTTGCTATGGGACTTGGCAATTCTTTAGAAATGTTTGATTACATATGTAACGGGTACCGGTCTCCAGTATTTACTAAACTTGAATGTACAAGATTTTGCAGACGGGGCTTATGATCGTATTGAACAGGATGATATACTAGCAAGGTTATATAGTTTTACAGAAAATATCTACACTTTTTTTTTAATTTAACTATATCTACATATTTGTATTGCTTTTGATTGTCCCTGGCTATCAAACCCTATCAAATATTTTCTTCACTTATTTTGAAGATCTACATATTTTAGAAAGATATACATTTTTTTGTAAAAAGTAGCAAAATTGTTACATTTTTCTGTTCCCACTTGATTTATAAACATTTAATTTAACACATTGAAGTTTCTGATCATCTCAGTTTTCCAGAAAATTAGTTAATCTATAAATAACCACCCCACATCCATCTATTTCGTAGTACTCTTAGTACTTTTACCGTTGTTATTATGACCCTCAGCATAATATCTTTATATAACTTATATGATATAACCAAGCCTACTTAAATTAGACACATTAAGTAATCTTATACAGGAAAATTATGGGCCACATTGTGCGAAAAGAATATTATTAAGAGTTCCGAAGAAAATAAGTAAACTGATAACTGGCTATGAAAGGCGCATTTTTATACTCCTTACAATATTAAAAAATACCCTATAATAATAAATTCTCATTTTACCTATTTTTGAAGAAAATACCTCTTAGTTTGCAAATATCACCAGTGGTTAAAAAGCCAATTTTTTCTGTGAAAGTGGTAAACCTGGCAACATATTATCATAAAATCAGAAATATTTTTTTTGGTATTTTTTACGAAAAATGCTGTGTTGTAATATTTTCAGGAATAGGTAAAATAGAGATTTAATATAATATTACCATATGTAGAGATAATCCAAAAAAAATATGAAGTTACTTTCCTTTTATAAGGGAAGTAAAAACGAAGTATACTTGTTTTCTGCGAAAATGGGAAACTTGGCCACATTACTATCACCATCCAATCGGAAATAAATATTAAACATCGTATACCAAATTTGATGCATTTAGATTCATTATGTAGTTCTTTTGAATTATTTTGGTTGAATTTTTAAGGTATACAAAAAGTAAAAGAAAGTTCCAAAAGGTATCAGTTAAAACCGGAAATCAAAGTCTGCTTCATCTATAGATAGGAATATTATACATAGAAAGCTTCGTCTTAGTTAACTATGAACACAGAGTTAGTATTGTAAAAAATGTTTAAATTTTCATAAAAAAGTCAGCACTGGAGAAAGACAAATTATTCAGTATTTAATTGTGTTGGCAAATGACCAATTTATAAATTGGTCACTTATGATATTTATGGCTTGGTCACTTATACGGTCATTTTTAAAAACGTTCGAAAATATGCCTTAATCTTTCAATGTGCACCAAACAAAATTAGTCTGTTAAATAAGAAAGGCATTTAATGTTTTTTTTAATGAACAGTCATTTATAAGTCGGTCATTTTCCAAAATCAGTCTAATCGGCCACTTATAAAGGTCATATTAGGACAGTCAATTTCGAAAATTAGCGTATTTCATTCTTTTTTTAAAAATTACCGCCGACCGGTCATTTATGAAAGGGGGGGGCGGTGATTTAAACTCCCTTATGTGGCCACTTTTGGGAGTTTTTATAAGTGACGCTCAACACTAGTATTTAATATGTTATAGTCTATAGGGTTACCTTTTTATGTTTTTGCCCGGCAATGATATAAACCAGTTTTAAAATATTTATTACGGCATGTAACATAATATTGTCATCCCCGCTTAGTTTTAGAATGAAAGTATGAAAGGAATAAGATAACTTTAAATACAAAATGAAAGTGTCCTATTTTATTTGCTTACGAGTATCGGAATTTTGAATTAATACATATTAAAATGACAAATTTCGTTCTAGAGTACTAAAGCACAAACTCACTTTCAAAAATATCAAAAATGGTATTAAAGTACCATGGCTAGCAAAACTATAAGTTCCGTTTTTTCTCAGATTACACAATTCATAGGTTTGGAAAATTTTTATTTGACCGAAAAGCAGTGCTAAGAGAATATTTTTACCATTTCCGCCGGTCTGTTAATCGTTCTGTTGATAGCATAACTCAAAATATATTTTTTATAGAAGAGAACACATTTTTCCTGTCGTTTGAGCTTTGGCCGACAACAAAACCAAAAATACTTCCGATTTGACACGCGGGTGGACCCAGGTCCAGTATATAACCTGCGTCATCTTTATTTTATTTTCACAAAATATTTGAAATTTAGTAGATGGATTTCTTGTTATAAAAATATAATTTAGCTAGTATCAGAGCAAAAAAAATTCTAAATTATGATTCACTGAACATTACAACACTTACACATTTATTCAATAAATAGCGATTATTTGAGAATTTATCAAATTTACACGTTTTGCACTCCTCGTTTAAGGATATTTTGGTATAAACCTTACCACAGAAGATAAATTAAACGATGGAATACTAATAACAAAAAAAATCTTGTTTTCATTTTTTTTTTCTTTTAAATGGCAACATGACATTTATTTGTAATAATTAAAAACTTATTTTCGTAACACAACACAAAACATAAAAAATTCACCTTTCTCTTTAGGTTTAGTACATTGTACAGTGTCTCCCATTGACTGGGTTGAAGACTACAAAAACTTTTTTGTATGGATTTTTACCTACATATTTTTATGAACATTTATTTCCAGACGAGTTTTTTTAATTACCTTTTCCCGTATCTCGAAGAATAAAGGCACTTTAATTCGATTTGAACAACAGTAGTGTTTTGGAATATTCAAAACACTCGATTCTTTTATAAATATTAACTTTCCTCTATATATTTAGAGAGACTTAAAATAACGGGGAAGATACAGGGGTGTACAATGGATCATGGTCACCTTGTATATCAGTTTAATACCAAAAAGATCCCGTGTCATCCTCTTTTGATCAGAAAGAGTTATGAACTAGTAGTATCAAATTTTCTGTCATGCAATCAAAAGATATTAAGGTATCAATTTCATAGTAAGTGAACTATGTTTAAGTACCCTTTCTATTTATAATAAATTATTTGTGTTTTTTATAAATACTTTTTAATCTTCTAATCTATACCAAAGTTTACTGAATAAAAATATAAGTTGCCGCACTGGGCCGTCGGCACTTTGAAAATCTCAGATAAAAGGCGAGCCGCCTAGTTTCAAACTCCATCAACACTGGCTTCTGTTACCGAGCTGTTTAAAAGTAGTTTTGCTTCGCGCTACGAATTTTTATCTACCAGGGAATTTCAAAAGTATAAATAATAACTTTAGACAAAAATTATTGAGTTGAATTTTGTCGTCGGACTAGTTTAATATTTTACAATTACAGTTTTAAATGTTATTTAAATATAGTGAATTTAATATAGAATTGTTACCTGCTAGTCGAATTTAAGAATACAATTTATTATATAAATAAAAAATCGGTAAATTTTCTTTCTCCGGAACTTCCCTAGTATGATTTTTTTTCCATTTGTTCGGAATAGTGAAGTGTGAGTCAGTTTACTTCAGTACATAGTCGCAGTATATAAGTATTACATATACTTTTCTTTTTTATTGGGCGCCATTTTGTTTAATGATATTGGATTTCTACCAATATTTTACCATTTTCTTTCTACCTATATCACACTTAACTTTTGGACATAATTTAAAATAACTTCAATAACATACCGCCATTTTATGACGTCATGTTGAATTTGTACCAGTTTATCCCATTTGCACATTTAATTCTTCTGCAAATTTTAAAGTCAATTAAACAGATTTTTTTACGATAATTTTTTAAAAAATTTATTTGGCCGGCATTTCGTTTCGCCATCTTAAATTGAAACCCATATTATCAGTCTTTACGTACTCTGGTCCGAAGATATTTCCTAACCCCAAATAATACACCACTTTAAAATAACAACAACAAGACTGTTAACGAAAACCATTTGGAAACAATATCTGGCAAATATCTGCGAACCAACGGACTAGGTAAAGACTGATAATATGGGTTTGATGCAGGATTTAATATCTATATATGTGTCCTGAGGATGCAGGATTCGAAACGTCTGTTGTTTTTTTTTTACTGGATCCCAAGCCCAATTAATATACCACTCTAACATAACAAGAGAATTGTTAACGAAAACCATTTAGACACTTAACGTCTGGGAAATATCTGCAGGCCAACGGACTAGGTAAGGACTGGGGTTTCGTGCAGTATATAGAATCTGTGTTATGAGGATGCAACAATAAAGTTGGGAAACATCGACAATTTAAAAAAAAAGATTTGTTTTTTTTTTACTGAATCTTAACCTCAAATAATATACCACTCTAACAATTTTTTTAACATATTACTAGGTCATCCTCATATGACCCTTAATTTTTGGTCAAATTTTGTCAATTCGGGGTAAGAAGTATTTAAGCTATGTCGCCAACTAATAGACAGACAGACAGACCGACAGACTGAACGACAGAATTGATAAAACATGTTTTTTACAACCATCTGCAGAGCAGTATCTAATAGGCATATTGGCTTATATTTGTCAAAGAAATATATTTTTTTGTCTCACTATATAGCACAATAACAAACTGGCGCGATTACGGAGCCTGACTAACTGTGTATGTGCCGGAGACCCGACTGTTACCTAGAATGTACCAGCCGGGGCGGGACGTAAAGGAATAGGTAAACCGAGTCACGTGTTCAAGTGCTGCAACTTATATTTTATTCAGTAAACTTTCTCTATACTAACTAATATATAAATTCAAAAACGTGTTTGTTTAAATATATTTTTTTGGATTAATTATATCTTTACTACACCTTAATGTCTTAACCGAAAATAGGATTTAATAAATTTAAAATTTGTAAATAAACGTATTATAATTTTACAGATGTATTTAACTTTAATAGAACTTGTTAGAAATTTTCCGGTAGGTTGATGTTTTTAAACATGAATTCTTTCATAAAGTTTGCCCGAAACCTTTTTACTGCTGTATCATCCTGCTTAGATTGACTGTACTATATTTGAATTCACGGCGGATCGTTAAAACCCTTCTAAACGCGTCGCTCTTTTAGGCGTTTCGCGCGTTTGGAGATTAAGTACTTTGTAGAAATACTTAAGTACTAAACATACTTAGGTACTTCTACAAAGTACTTTAAGTAGATTATGATTTTGGAGTACATTTTTTGAGTAATACTTAAACGAAATTTGAAATTTCAAGTATCAGGTACGGTATCAAAAGTACTGATCATTTTACTTTAAGAGCATTTTTGTATTCAGTACCTCAACTCTGAAGCCAAATACATTAGTTTTTGTAAACTTCACAATTACAATAGCATAAGCAAAACATAACTTGAAAACTGAAAGTTTTAATTGCTATGGCAACAAGATCTCCATTAGTGTAATTTGGGGGTAATTAAGGTTTTAATGTGCCGAATTTGTCTTCAACATCTTCTCGCTGCTTGCCCTCCATTTTGTCAAGCTTCACTATAAACTAATAATATAAATTTCGGATGGCACGTATATATAATAGATAAAAGGTATTTTGCGGACATATAATATACGAGTATAATAAATTCAAAATCGAAAACGTAAATCTTAAAAATTACGAATGCAACACAATCTAAACACTTAAATCTAAGAACTGAAGCATGTAACTAACTATTCCCTAAAGTTATTTAAAATTTTAAAAAATATTACAAAAAACCAATGCAGAGGGAAATTTGGAAATCGGATTTGGCAGTATCTTGACAAGTAAATGACAGTAACAAAATCTAATTTTTCAGCCCGGGTCATGGGATACCAAATTATTCTTCTGATTAATATCAGGCTTGCTTGAATTAACAGAGGTTAGGTTAAATGGGTATTCATCTCATAAATGAGAAAGAAAAAAATTTCACTTTTAACAGGCACTAAATAGCCTTCATAATTATTCTAATAAAAAAGTTAGTTGAGCATATGTTTTATTTACTTTACAACGATAGCTTACAAAAATAGGATTCCTAAGCTGTCCAAATTTTTTACCTGTAAATACGGAATATTATTTAAATATCTGTCATGCCCCAAATTCCATCTGATTTGTTATAGTCATTTCAGTTACAGATATTACTAATAAATATAAACACACACACAAGAACCATTCTTCTTTTTAGGTTATTAAAGGAATGTAAAAAAATTGGAGAAGGAGTCTATGGAGAAGTTTTTTTGTATTCGCAATTAAGTGGCAGTTCAACTGTTATGAAAGTGATTCCTATCGAGGGTGACAAAATAGTTAATGGAGAGAAACAAAAGAAATTCCATGAAATTTTGTCTGAAGTCGTGATCGTTTCGTAAGTATATACTTTTAAATAAAATGTGTTTATCCAACTAAACGAAAACATTTGTTTAAATTTTTCCACTTAATTTATTTACAAAAAATTAAACACATGACAATTGTTTTGCTAACATCTGCTTTATCAGATGTTAGATCTGAAATAAAAATGTAACACAATCTGAAGGTATTAAATACCTGAACCCGTGTTGCGGATATTATACAGGTTATATGTTTTGGATTTTTCGTTATAGCCTAATAAAAATTTAACAGTGGGGAACTATTTAGGTCCCATTGAACGTTTAGTAATGTATTATTATTTTTATGTTTGTTTATTTCCATACTTTTTAGTAAATTAAGTTTTAAAATTTTTCTTTTCCTTTTTAAAATGTCATAGTTCTCATTGAACGTACGGTTTTCCTGAGTTAAATGTTTAGAATAATTGGAATTATCTTTATGCTTTTTGTAACTAAATGTATGCTCATTAATTATTTTTTAAACGTTCTATCTGGTTGTCCAATATTAATTTTGAACAGGTTCCACAGTTTAACATGTAAACACCGGATTTATTCTGTTTTTTGGTTTTCGTCTTATTGTTTTTGATATATCTACCAAGGCTGTTGTTAGTTTTAAAAGCAACAGTTGCATCTTTACTTTTAAAAAAACCTTAGCAACATTTGGTGTTATTTTTTCTATGCGAAAGTATGAAATTGAGTGTTTTCTTTGAACTTATTAGTAGGATAAACTAACTAATGTTTTTTTATATTGCTTCTGTTTTACTATTTTGTCTATGATATTTTTATGATAACCGTTATTAATAGTTATTTGTTTTATTATATTTAACTCATTAGTATAAATTTCATTGCTCAGAGGTTTGTTGATCAATCTATGAATAAAAACATCATATATTGATATTTTATGTGCAGAAGGATGATTAGAAGCATTGTATATTGTAATGTCTGTATAAGATGGTTTATGGGAAATTTGAAATTCGTGTTTTTTATTCTTAATAGTTACTGTTAAGTTAATTTCTTTATTGATTTCTAATTCAACTCTCAAATTTATATTTTTCCGTAGGTTATTTATATAATCTAGAAATTATTTTAATTCTTTGTCAGTACCAGTAAAAGATGTTCATATATCATCAACATACCTATACCAATAAATGAAATTTTTGCTAAGGGAATATTCATGAATTTGGTTTCTAAACATTCTATAAATATCTCAGCTATACTTGGACTTAAATGGTTTCCCATTATCAAACCTTCCTTACTTAATATACATAGTCTCATTAAATAAATTTGATCCAAACAGGTCGACAAGGCCTCTAAGATATTCGGTTTATGAATTGAATTAACATTATTTTTTGTAAGAATACATTTTGAACATCAAAGGTTTGGCGTTACTTGGAATAGTTAAATTATTAATTTTACTTATTAGTTGAAAGCTATTATTTATACTGTATTTAGGTTTAAAATTACAATATTTTATTCAAATGTTTATTAACTTGCTAGAAAGAACTACTGCTGATGCTGAAATATAGGATACAACTGTCCTAATTGGCATATCGTTTTTTGTAACTTAATAAAAGATATAATTTAGGGATTTGAGGATTCATTAGTGATATATCATATTTCTCTTGTTCGGTAAATATGTTAAGATCTTTAACTACATTTTACCAGTTTTTGGAAAAAATATGTCTGATCAAAATTATCGAAACTTAAAAAGTTGGATGTTTTAGAAATATATTGATCTTTGTTCATAGCTATCATAGTTTTTGCCTTATCTGCTCTTGTGAAAATTATTTTATGTATCTTACTTTTATTAACTATTGATTTTACTACACAGTAATCATTAGAGACATGACCCTTAATGTTATCGAATTTTTAGTTAACTATTATATTTGCAAATAAATGAAAACAAGTTTTACTTTGTTAACTGTCACTTATTTTATTTTTACACTAGGTGTGATTGCAGTGTTAAAATGTACTGTCACAAAGTGACGAACGTCTCCATTAAATCTTTATTATATTTGATAATAGATTTTTTTAGTATTCGTAAGTTGCCTATTTTGTGCTGTTAATTCACACTCAACTCCTAATTGTTCCCTGTTGCTTTTACTATCTTTTATATTAAGATTATAACTAAAACATTTCTTTAACCAATTAGATTTTTAACAAATCTAGGGTGGCATTTATCATTTGAGAATACAACGTTTTTATTTTTATTAATATTGATATAATTTTTATAAACTAGCGAGCCTATAAAGTTTATTGTATTGAATTTTTCGGTCTTGATAAATCCACTTCCTTAATCCATAGCATTAAACTGCTGTAGCTGACTGGATTTTGTTGTCCGTTTTTAATTTCATTTGTCATGTGTTTTATTTTTTGTAAAATAAATTAAGTGGACATTTTCAACAAGGGTTTTCGTTTACTTGTTTAAAATAGATATCCATCAAGTAACGTCTAGTTCTGTTCGATATTTGTTACAAGCTTCGACGAGCTTTTTAGCCTTTGGTGGTGTTTTAAACTTCTGCTTAAATTAGGAGTGTGTAGACAAAACATTTGGTTTTTCAATCAATACTTGAAGTTCAGTGTTTTTCCAAGGTACATGAAGCTAAAAAAGCCAGTCAGCTAGAGCAGCTATATACTATGGCCTGAGGAAGTGGATTTGTCAAGACCGAAAAAATCAATACAATAACAGACATTTACAACGTTTATATCAAGGTAATCCATAGTAAATTTAGTTATAAGCTCTCTAGTTTAAAGTTTGATATTTTCGATAAGTCGACAAGAGATCACGTAGGTAGTATTATTCATAAAAAGTTTTTAGGGAATAGAAAATATTTCAATTAACAAGTAAAAGCAATATATTAATTCCAAGTAACGCCAAAGTAATATCCTTTGATCTTCAAAATTTAGTCCTGAATATAACCTCCATCTTATTTTATACTATTAGTTGAAGAACCTCTTACAAAAATAATGATAATCCAATTTTGATCCAAACAGGCCTTGTCGCCGGGCTTGGATCATAATTATTTTGAATTTAACAAGACTTTGTATATAAGTAAGGAAGGTTTAATAATGGAAAACCCTTTGAGCCCAATTTTAGTCGAGATATTTATGAACCGTTAGAAACTAGAACTAAATTTCATTTATTGGTATAGGTATGTTGATGATATATTAGCACGTTTTACTGGTAATTATAGACAATTGAAATCATTTTTAGATTATATAAATTACCTACACAAAAATATAAATTTTACAGTTAAATTAGGAAATAATAATGACAGTAATTTCTTAGCCTTAACAATAACTATTAAGACTGATAAACACGAGTTTTAAGTTTTTCATAAACCTTCTCATACAGACACTGCAATACACAATACTTCTAACCATGCTTTTGCAAGTAAAATATCAGCATATAATAGTTTTGTTCATAGATTAATCAAAATACCTCTAAGCAATGAAAGTCATACTGAAGAGTTAAATATAAAACAAATAGCGGTTAATAACGGTTATCATGAAAATCTTATAGACGAAATAGTATAAAAGAAACAATGTCAAAAAGCATTACAGTTAGTTTACTTACTAATAAACTCAAAGAAAACACTCAATTTATACTTTTAACTTATACAGGAAAAATAACATCAAATATTGTTAAGTTTTTAAAAAATAGGTGCAACTGTTAGTTTTAAGACTAACAACAGCCTTGGTATATCAAAAACAATAAGACGAAAACCAAAAAACAGAATAAATCCGGTGTTTAAAAGTTAAATTGTGGAACCTGTTCAAAATTTTATATTGGACAAACAGGCAGAACGTGTAAAACATACTTAATGGCCATACATTTAGTTACAGAAAGCTTAAAGTTAATTCCATTAAACATTCCATGAGAACTATGATATTTTACACTTAGTGTTTTCGTTCGCTTAGTTAAAATGGACTTCCATCAAGTAACGGCTCGTTCAGTTCTGTTTGTGTTTACGGTTAACCCAACCTAACCTATAAGAAGAAGAAATATAATATATATATATATATATATATATATATATATATATATATATATATATATATATATATATATATATATATATATATATATATATATATATATATATATATATATTTTGTTAATTATTTTCTTGGGCATAGGTTAACTCAATGAGAAGTAAAACTATAATTCAATCGTCGTTTCGTTCATTATATTGAGCTTTCTCAAGATATTTATTTTCTACAATAAAACATGTATAATTAATATTTAAATTTTAAAGTGGTTTAAAATATTACTGAAAAAAACATCACTCAAAAAACATTACATTTAAAACAAACAATGATCATAAAAACAAAAATACATATAAAACAAAAATAATGTTATACATATTACGCACCTTGGAAACATGTTAGTTTTACGAATGTTTTGAGATAGCAATAATTTCGACAGGTCTGGAATTCTGGTAGATAAAAACGAGACAATTTTTTCATATTTACTTAGATTTTTATTGCTATACCGAGTTTGGGTTTATGCTGTTACAGAAATGTACAGGGTTTTATGTATGGAGTGGTTTATTTATATTTAGATTAATTTACTTAGATATCAGATTATGATAAATTTGGCTTAAGTTATTAATGTCTTTTTTATCGTTGACGGCATCTTTCTCCTTTTTAATCTGTATCATTTCTTTTATTGTGAGTTTTCGATCATTCGTTTCTTGCTCTAAAATTTTTGTTTGTTTAAAATCGAATTCATGTTTTTCTGAATGTTCATGTTTGTGGAGTGCAGCAGGTGCATTTTTTGTATATTTGTGGCCGTTTAATCGATTTTCTAAGTATTGTGTTGTCATTCCTATGTACCTTTTTGGGCAATTTAAACATGGAATTGAGTAAACTAGGTTTGATTTCTTTTTTTTTTGTTACTTTGCTTTTCAAGGGAGTGAAAAGACTGTTTAGTAAATTCTGTGCTTTATGACAGACAGTTATGTCGTGTTTAGACAAGATGTGATTTATTTTTTCTGATAGACCGTCTGTGTAGGGTATTGCAACGTATTTAGTATTAACATTTTTTTCTTTTGTTGCTTTCTTTAAGTTATTATCAAAAACATGAGTTCGTTGTTTAAAAACTCGTAGTATGGTTTTTTCCGGATAATGGTTATTTATTAAAGTCTCTCTAACCTTCTTTAAAATTTCAGGACGATATTCTGGGGAAGTAAGTGAGAGGTTAGACCCTTAGAGTAAGAATATAAATAGAGTTCCGTATTTACATATTATCTAGCCACTGCTAAGATTACCTCACAGTATAAGGTCGATCGTACAACGATGCCAAGCCTATCCAGGAACTCCAATGTTTATACCAATTTATATTACGGTGAATATGTTTAAACATGATGTAATACAATTTTCATACAAAAAATAGTAATGTTTTTCCAGTATTAGTTTCTAAGCAGTATAAAGAAATTACTTTTATTGCAAAATAGTAAAATACAAGCTAAAATACCCAAAGCCTCAGATCAGATTAGACCAGTAACAAGAGTTTTAGTTAGATATTGCAACCCCGATCGACAACTCCACGTATTAGACCATCCCACTATCGTGGTCTACCATCCCACTTCATTGACAAGGGATCCTTATAGTAAAAAAGTATAATAGTCTACAGTAAAGATTGTTACAGGGTCACGTGGCTGGCGTGGCTTAAAAACCAATAGCGGGTCGTGGAGCTACAATAAACTTTAACATTAAAGACATTAATTTGCTGAAAAATATTTTAACTCAGAAATTAATTCAATTAAAATTGTCATTAGGTACCCAGCTTTTCTTAGCTTCACTACTGCATGTGTTTTAATGTATTATTGTGTAATTGTTGATATTGTTCAAAACTTCTAATTATATGTTGCCTTACTTCAAGAAGTTCTAAAGGTGCGGTGACATTAGAAGAACATTGATTTTTTAAATATATAATAAATAAGTTTTATTTACTTTATCTTGGGCATTGCGAAACTAGGAGCTTTTGTTGACCTAACTATGGTGCGGCAATGTGAGTTTGTAAAAAATAGCCGTTTAAGTTTGGAATTGTCTTTTAATCATTAAGTAAACAGCCTGATTTCCTTTTCCAGGCGACTTGTTATCTCTACCTTGATCACTTATTTTGACGGATTGACCAACCCGGTTCAGTATTTTAACGTTTATTTCGTCAGGGGTCATGTGAGAATCCTCAGAAACAAAATGATACAAGAAAGACTCTGAGGTGATTTTTTTGACGATTACAATATAGAATTAAAATAATTATAAAATATGTCTCTACTATATCAAAATAGTCAAAGGGCGTCTCATGCTCAAAAAAACGTAGTGCGATTTCGAAATTAACTAGATTTTTTATGAAATCTGGGGAAATAATAAAGTTTCGGATGATTTCGGGCCTTTTTTGAATTTTAACTTGTTTTTGTTGTAACCTTTTTTAAATTTTAAAAGTTGGGCCAATTTTTTATTTAAGTGTTGTGAGGTAAAGGAATTTAAATGGTGATTCTTTGGGTAATTAAAAGTAAAAATGTGTTCGTAAACATGTTCTAAACTGGTTAGAATTTAAGATTTAGGATATTGAAAATTAAAAATAATCTTTTATTTTTTAAATTTAGCTATTAACATGAAATAACAATAGCCAATTGTCGGCTATTCTGTTTTTATCTTATAGCGCTCACTTTTTTTTACTTTCCTCGCAAGGGGAAAGTATTCTAGTTGCAAAGAGACATGTTTTCTCAGTTCCGTCGGTTAGTCTGTAGGTCTGTCCGCGACAAAGCTCAAGAACTGGTTGTCCCATTTACTTCAATATTTATTTATTTTATTTGTTTTAGAAAAAAAAGCGCATCGGTTGTAAAAAAAAATCTGAAATAAGTACTTATCGGATTGATTGATTGATGACATCTCCATTTTAAATATTTATTACTAAAACGCTCGCAATCTCGGAATTCCTACTCTCATTTTTTAAATATTTAATAAAAATGTATGACATGTATTCTCAAATACCCCCAGATGCCTACTTTCTTTCAGCCAAATGTATACAAATGTTAAAATTCCGCCGCCATGTTGGCATTACAATCTTGAACTTTGAAAAGGTTGACAAAAATTCGTGATGTGCAGTCTTAAATACCCCTAAATGCTTAATCAAATCTGCAAAAATTTTACAATTAATCTGCTTTGGTGGTACCACCATTCTTAATTGTCAAATATTGACTAAAATTTCATAACTTTCATTCTTAAATACATCTAGATACTGATATTTCAGTCGAATCTGTACAAATGACAAAATTCGTTCGCTATATTGGCGCCACCATTTTGGTTTTTGTTGTGCGTTCTTAAATAATCCCCAGAAATGTTAAAATCATCCGTCCGACCTGTTGACATTTTCGTTTTGACACCGCTATTTTGAATTTTTAAATGCTGACACTCTTAAATTTTCCTAGGCGCCGATTTTCAGTTTTAGCTACACAAGTAACGAAATTCGTCGGCTGTATTGGCGCCGCCATTTTGGATTTCTAAACGTTGACTAAAAAAAATCGGATTTTTTATATCCGAAAGTGTATGCCAGTGTAAACAGAAATGTTAAAATCATCCGTCCGACCTGTTGACATTTTCGTTTTGACACCGCTATTTTGAATTTTTAAATGCTGACACTCTTAAATTTTCCTAGGCGCCGATTTTCAGTTTTAGCTACACAAGTAACGAAATTCGTCGACCGTATTGGCGCCGCCATTTTGGATTTCTAAACGTTGACTAAAAAAATCGGATTTTTTATATCCGAAAGTGTATGCATGTTAAATTTAAAAATAATCGGTAATGGAAGTGCTGAAAAATCCATTACAAGATTTTAACCAGTCATACAAATACCAACAGATGAATAGGAAGCCAATAAAAGCGCGTTAAAAGCATTGATTTTAGTTTAAAACTCTAACACCCGTATTCACTAAAGAGGTTTAGACAAGATCTAACTTTACAGTTACAGGTTTAAGATGACATTTTTAATAATTGAACAAATCATTTTTCTAAATGTCACAATTACAAAATGACAGTGACATAAGGCAAACAACTAAAAACTAATGTTTAATAATGTATAAATAACTAATTTCCTTTTAAACTTACTAACCGATCGTGCCATTTCACTTACTTCGCCAGAATATCGTCCTGAGTTTTTAAAGAAGGTTAAAGAGACTTTAATAAATAACCATTATCTGGAAAAAAACATACTCCGAGTTTTTAAACAACGAACTCATGTTTTTTATAATAACTTAAAGAAAGCAACAAAGAAAAAACGTTACAACTAAATACATTGCAATGCCCTACACAGACGGTCTATCAGAAAAAATAAATCACATCTTGTCTAAACACGACATAACTGTCTCTCATAAAGCACAGAATTTACCAAACAGTCTTTTCACTCCCTTGAAAAGCAAAGTAATAAAAAAAAAAGAAATCAAACCTCAAAAACAAAATAGTTTACTCAATTCCATGTTTAAATTGCCCAAAAAAGTACATAGGAATGACAACACAATACTTAGATAGTCGATTAAACGACCACAAATCCACAAAAATTGCATCTGCTGCACTCCACAAACACGAACATTCAAAGAAACATGAATCCGATTTTAAACAAAGAAAAATTTTAGAGCAAGAAACTAATTAGAGAAAACTCACATAAAAGAAATTATACAAATTAAAAGGGAGAAAGATCCGTCAACGATAAAAAAGACATTAATAACTTAAGCCAAATTTATCACAATCTGATATCTAAGTAAATTAATCTAAATATAAATAAACCAATCCATACATAAAATCCTGTACATTTCTGTAATAGCATAAACCGAAACTCGGTATAGCAATAAAAATCTAAGTAAATAAAAAAAAGAAAAAATTGTCTCGTTTTTATCTACCAGAATTCCAGACCTGTCGAAATTATTACTATCTCAAAACATTCGTAAGACTATCATGTTTCCAAGCTGCGTACTATGTATTATATTAATTTTGTTTTATATGTATTTTTGTTTTTATGATCATTCCTTATTTTAAATGTAACGTTTTTTTGAGTGATGTTTTTTCGGTAATGTTTTTAACCATTTTAAAATTTAAATATTAATTATACATGTTTTTATTGTAGAAAATAAATATCTTGAGAAAGCTCAATATAATGAGCGAAACGTCGATTCAATTTTAGTTTTACTTCTCAATGAGTTAACCTATGCCCAAGAAAATAATTAACAATGTATATATATATATATATATATATATATATATATATATATATATATATATATATACATATATATATATATATATATATATATATATATATATATATATATATATATATATATATATATATATATATAATGTGTTTTCATTCCGGGTGTACATCCGTTCACTACTGTCATATATATATATACACATATATATATATATATATATATATATATATATATATATATATATATATATATATATATATATATATATATATATATATATATATATATATATATATATATATATATATACATATACCGATCCTCCTGGTGTTGTGACTTCGGATAAAAATTAGAACTTTGTGACATCCAGCCGAAAGAAGGGACATAAAGAAAAAACAAAAATATGACTTTTGTAGAATATAAAGGGGATTTTATTTCTGTAAAGAAATATTAGATAACTGTTAAAACAATGATTAAATTTATACCATCTTTGTGACATCCATTTATATTGTTGCCAAGCTTTTATAACAGCATATAAACGAAACAACATATTAACTCTGCGAATTAGAAAAAGAGACAAGACAGGTGTAATGGAAAAAATTGTACTTTTGTTATTGTAGTCTAAATTACCTCTTTATCAATCAACAAACGAATGTTTCATAATCATTATCATTTATAAAAATAAAATATTTAAAAAATATTAATGAGTAAAATATAATTTTTTTCTTTGACAACCAACATAATTTTCTATTTGGCCGGACTTTTTGACGAACAGTGTAGATCGATCACCCATAGATTACTTTTGTCGCAATAAGATTGCATAATTACAGCAGGTCAAAGTAAATATCAACTCTAATTGCTAAGATGGAGTTAACACAAATTGTGGGAAAAATAGGTGGACTGAAATAAAAAGTCAAATTAATATTACCATTTCCAATGCTCGTACCTCGAATGTGTAACAAACTGTATGCATGCGCAAATTTCCGTTAGTTTAACCGACTTTGTATCCCTAATATCTCCCATTAAAAAAAGTCTCTTGATAAAAAACTCATAATGCTTCGAGGTATTGCGCATCACACAATTTGACTATTAAAAATCGGCATTTCATGATGTAATGTATTTCACTCATCGAATTGTGAATCGTTTTGATTTCATTGAAATCGGTAATTTCCTTTCTGCTATTTCTAAATATTATGGAATAAAACAATGAATATAAGTGGTTTAATGAAGATTACAGCAATTATTATAAGTCATACAATAGAAAACAATTAAATGAGATGTGTACAAGTAAATACTAAACAGATATTGTTCGCAAGGGGAAGCAGTTTCCTTAAATCATTGTTGTTTAAAGCAAACCAGCAGTGTACCTAATTACCGATGTCACAAACATCGACCATGTATTAGAATTGTATTGAAGATGATTGGGACGATACAGTAGATTGTTATCATTACTTCCCTCATAAAACGGAAGTATTGTAATCGTGAAAAAAATCACCCTCCCAGATATTTTCAGATCTTTACGTTTCAGGGTCCCTAGATAACGAAAAACATATTTTCTCGATTCCGTCGGTCTGTCTTGTCAAAAATTAAGGGTCATATGGAGATGACCTGGTAACATTTTGGTAAAAATCCAATATGGCAAAATAAAATGGCGGCCTTGTGAAATGTTAAAAAAAATATTAATAAAAAAGTGCTTTTCCAATTTATCTCAAATGGTGCACAAAAATCAAGTATTATGTAGGAATCAACTGGTAAAATTTTGGTACGAATCCAAGATGGCGGGACAATGTGGCGGCTTAATAAAATATTTAAGATTCAGCCTGAAAAACCACTTAATGCCCTGATTTCAAATTGGGTGCCATAACTAATTGTAGTATAGAGATGAACTAGTAAAAGTGTGGTACTAATTCAAGATGACGGAACAAAATGGCGGCCAAATAAAATTTTTGTAATCTGAAAAAATCTCCCTCTCAGGTTTTAAATAACTTCGTAACGGCGTTCCTAGAGGCCAAAAATATGTTTTATTAAGTCCGTCGGTCCGTCTGTTGGTTTGTCTGTCTGTCTGTCATTTAGCGGCATAGCTTCAAAACTTCATCATATTGACTTCAAATTTTAGTCAAAAATTAAGGCTCATATATGCCGGAACAAGATGACGGCTTAGTGAAACGTTAAAGACATTATTACTAAAAAACTTATCATCCAATTTTTCTTAAATTTTGTACAAAAATCAAGTATTACGTAGGAATCAACTGGTAAAATTTTGGTATGAATCCAAAATGGCGGAACAAAATGGTGGCTTAATAAAATATTTAAACATTAAGTCTGAAAAAACTACTTAATGAACTGATTTAAAATCGTGTGCCATAACTAATTGTAGTTTAGAGATGCACTAATAAAACTGTATCATTAATTAAAGATGGCGGAACAAAATGGCGACCAAATTATATTTTTGTAAACTGAAAAAATCATATTCTAAGGTTTTACATACCTTCGGGTTTGGCGTCCCTAAATGTCAAAAATATGTTTTATCGAGACCGTTGGTTAGTCTGTCGGTTTGTCTGTCTGTCTATCAGTTTGAGGCATAGCTTAAAAATTATTCAACAGATTGACTTCAAATTTTATTAAAAAATTAAGACTCATATGGGGATGACCTGGTAATATTCTGGTAAAAATCCAATATGCCGGAACAAGATGACGGCCTAATTAAACATAAAAAAAATGTATTACTTAAAAAACTAATTATCCAATTAGCACAAAAATCAAGTATTATGTAGGAATCAACTGGTAAAATTTTGGCATGGATACAAGATGGCGGAACAAAATGGCGGTTTAATAAAATATTTAGAAATTCAGCCTGAAAATACTATTTAATAGAATGATTTCAATTTGTGTACGATAACTAATTGTATTATAGAGATAAATGAGTAAAACTATGGCACTAATTCAATGGCGGAACAAAATGGCAGCCAAATAAAATTTTTATATTGTGATCTGCAGTATTTTTGTTACCATACAGATGCTATGGATTCGGCGTTATAGTAGGATAACTCTGTACAATTCTGCGCCTCACCTACAGGGTGATCTAACAGTGCGTTCAAGTCCAATCGCTCGGCTATTGTGGGAATTAGAAAAAAAAAATTATACAGAAATTGTAGGGACTGCTGAGAGCTACAATCTAAAATTATTTTCGATTATACAGGTAAGACAAAAGTATTTTAATTGTATTGTTTCAGGGTTCCTAGATGCCGAAACACATCTTTTCTCAATTTCGTCAGTATGTCTGTCAGGCTGTCTGTAAGTCTACAGCTAAAAACTACTTACTCGATTGACTTCAAACGTTGGTCAAATATTAAGAGTCACATGAGAATAACATGGTAACATTTTGGAAAAAATCTAGTATGGCAGAATAATATGGCAGCCTATTAAAATGAAAAAAGGAAATTACTAAAAAACTGCTTATCCAATTTCTCCAAATTTTGCAGGATGTGTACATATCCAAGAAGGCGACATAAAATATCGTCCTAATAAAATTTTAAGAAATTATTACTAAAAACTGCTGTTCCAATTTACTTTAACCATTGCACAAGAATCAAGTTTGATATAGGGATAAAATGGAAAGAATTTGGGGTGGAGCCTTGATAGTGAACAAAAAAAGGGCGGCCTAATTAAATGTATCAGTAACATAAAAAGTACGTATACGATGAAGTTGAAAATGTACACAAAAATAAAGTGTAAAATAGGGATGAACTGGTAAAATTTGGTGTATGCCATGTCGCGAAACAAAATAGCTGCTTAATGAAATGTTTAAAAAAGTCGGTGAAATTTTATTTCCTTTTCTTAGAATAGAAGAAAAAATCTTCTTTTCATGGAGAAAAATAATAAAAGTTATCGTTAATTTTTTTGTCGACCATATACATAACTATAAAATAATTAAAATTATAAAATGTTGACAACAAATAAAAGCATAATTAAAAAAAAAAGGTATGTGTATATGAAGAAACAGTAGAAAATATATTGAAAATGAATATGAAGAAAAATAATTTTGAAAAATCATGTAATTCTGCTTTACCCGAAATAACAACCTCGTAACAAATTCCACCACACATAGATAGTAGTTTATATTGGCAATAATTTTATAGATATTGTATAAATTGTACTTATAATCTCTTATAAGTTAAGTCCTGGTTATTTGGGTACAAAAATAGGTAAAACCCTTTTAACAGAACTGTCCTCGTAATAAAGAAAATAGGCACATATTGATATTTATACAGTGTGTTATTTTACTACCAATTAACTATATGGATATATCTTAGTCTTATCGAGAAATTCGTCATTTCACGAAGAGCTTAGTCAGTGCATTGAGCATCGGCATATTGAGTAAGAACATTAAGTTGCATCGTCTGGCTGGGCTCTTCTTAAAAAGTCCAAACTGTTTCCACGTATTATGTATTACACAATCTGCCTAAATTAAAGAGTTGCAGGTTCATGGAGTGCCCAAGAAAAGGGACATTTTGTGTTTAAATGATATACAGTGTGGTCCAACAGTGCGTTCAAATCCAATAGCTCGGTTATTGTGAGAATTAGAAAAAATTGTACGAAAGTTGTAAGGACTGCTGAGAGCTATAACCTAAAATTATTTTCGATTATGCAGGGGGATACTTTTGCCACAAACCAAATTTACATTTTTTTAAATGGAACAACCTGTATATTGTTTTATTTTCAGATTGCTCCCCTTTTTGGCCATTTACCCAATATAGGGTTTGTGGAGACTATACATAGTCATTCAAGATTTATGGCCACTTTTCGATATTATGAGACGTATCTTTGACGGCTTGTATTTTTTTTAATGCGTTGGCATAAATCATTTTAGCACGATAAAAACTTTCAAATGTGGTCTTCTTTCAACTGCGATTTTTTAGCATTTTTTAATAACGGTATACAGGGTAAATAAAAATCCTGGATGCAAATTTTATCGATTAATCTAAATAGCACGCCCTGTAAATTATTATATTTTCAGATTCCTCCTTTATTAGCTATTGATTTAGTATAGGGTTTGTGTGGTCTATACAGAGTCGTTCAAGATTTGTGGCAACTTTTCGAAAACATGAGAGGTGGACATCTCAATTTATTACAGGAAAATAATGCAAAGTGTTCTTGTAAGATACATTTACATACATGGATGGGTCGAAAAATTTTACAAATACAAGTGAGTATTACAATAATCTAGTAATAAAAACTAGTGGATATTACGAAATGATCGAGATAAATTATGTGTTAGGAGCAAGTGAACCAATTGACAAACAAAAATCTTTTTTGGCATTTTTGCAACTGAGTAAAAATATCCAACTTTAAATTAGGTAAATTATCTCAATATGTAGACAGATTAGCCTACATGTTGAGATATGTAATTTTATTAAATATTTGCTTCGTTTACTTTAAAGTTAGATATTTTTGTTCAGTCGCGAAAATGCCAAAAAAGATTTTTGCTGGTCAATCTAAACACAATGAATGCAATTGTTTGTTAGTCTTGAATATATCACGAAAAGTATCCAAGGAGCGCTTTTGAAAGATCGTGCAATGGTTTGATGAGACGGGAAATGGAATATACACAAAAATACACAAAAACTGATCTAGTCAAAACTCTTCTAAACTAGTTAGGACTTAGAGTGGACAACTTAACAACTAGTTTAAACTAATTGTTAGGTTGTCCACCCTAGAGCAATTAGAATGTAAAAATAAAAAAAATAAAACAATAAAAAAACAATACTAAGTAATAAAGCATATAAAACAGTAAAAACTACTTAATTAGATGTTCGAAATGCCCACTGTTTTGTTCGACACAAATATTTAAGCGATTTTCAAAAGATAGGCTAACATTTCTTAATGTATTAAAGTTAATATCATTAAATACACTTCGGATTCTTACCTTTATATTTTCTTTTGTAGTCGGAGGTATTTGGTAGACTAAATTTTTAACAAAGCCCCAAAGAAAAGTCAATTTTTATCAAGTAAGGGGATCTAGGCGGCAAAGCAATCGGTCCTCGTCTTTCTATCCAGTGTTCTTGAAATTTTTCAGTAATACATGCATGTATGTCAGCCATATGATGAACTGGGGCACCGTCATGCATAAACCATATTTGATCATGGACGCTAATAGGGATTTGGTATAATACTGTTCTACAGTTTTCCTTCAAAAACTAGAGATATAGATGTGCAGTAAGCCTTTCTTCAAAAAAATGCGGACCGATGACAAAATTTCCAACGATTCCACCCCAGACGTTAAAAGACCACCTATGTTGACTAGTTGTGCGAATATAGTGAGGATTTTCAGTAGTCTATTGACATTTCCAATTTTGTAGAATGTTGCTTTGTCAGTAAATAACACAAAATTAGTAAATCTTGGCTAACTCAGAATTTGTTGTTGTGCCCAGTGACAAAAAATTAGTCGCCTTTGATAATCATCTTCATACAATTCTTAAAGGAGTTCGATGTAGTATGGGTGAAACTTTTTTTTTTTTGAATTCGTAGAATAGTGGTTTTACTTACATCTATTTCCCTCCCAATTCTTCTTTAGTCAACATGTGGGTCTTCTATAACTTTTAAGTTTACCGCTAACTCGTTCTTCTTATTTAAAACAGGTTTGGCTCGATAAGTTTTCGTGTATTCTACATTTCTCGGCTCATCAAACCGTTGCATAAGCCTTTCAAACGCGCTTCTGTGTAGTTGTCTTTTATCAGGATATTTTTGTCGCTAACAAGCAATTTTTTTCACTTGCTGGGTACAATAACAATTTCAAAGAGGTTTGCTCACTTTTTTGTGTTATTTAATGACGAAGCAACAATTCCACAGAAACAGAAATATCAATAGACATAGTTTTCATTATAACGCTACTAAAAACCTCATTTTACTCGCACAACTAGTCAAAATCGGTGGTTCTTAACGTCAAATGTGCCTCTAATATTTTCGAAAAGTGGCCATAAATCTTGAACTACTCTGTAGACCCCACAAACCCTATATTAGGTAAATGGCCAAAAAGGGAAGAATCTGAAAATATAATAATATACATGGCGTTCCGTGTAAATTAATCGAGAAAATTTGCATCCAGGATTTTTGTTTACTCTGTATACCGTTTTTAAAGAATACTAAAGAAAAATACCGCAGTTGAAAGAAGGCCATATTTGGAAGTTTTTACCATGCGAAAATGATTTATGTTGAGGCACTAAAAAAATATAATCCGTCAAATGTACCTTTGATAATATCGAAAAGTGACTATAAATCTTGAATGACTGTGTATAGTCCCCACAAACCCTATAATGACTTGAACGCTAAATTTTTTCATTTTATCACTATATCAAACTTGATTCTTGTGCAATGGTTAAGGTAAATTGGAGGAGCAGTTTTTAATAATATTTTCTTAAAATTTTATTAGGCAGATATTTTATTTCGCCTTCTTGGATATGTACTCCACATTCTGCGAAATTGGATAAGTAGTTTTTTAGTAATTATCTTTTTACCTTTTAATGGGCCGCCATTTTATTCGGCCATACTGGATTTTTACCAATATGAAAGCGCACTATGAGTAAAATACCCCTACTTTTCAAGTTAGAAGATACACACCCGCATGTACCTTTTCTTTGTCTTATAAACAGAAGTTTTTTACATAAAGAAACTGAAGCTTAATTCAACAATAACAATTTAAGTAGGTGACTAATTTCTAATCAATAATCCTGTATACACATGCTTACATAGGAACATCTACGGCTGTTAATGTTGACTTTAAAAAAATTACCTTTAACTAACTAACAAAAGCTAAATTTTTTTGTTAATCTGCATTTTCCTTAGACCAGGTTTAAGTTAACCTGACGGGATTTTATTTGACATTTACGGCCATAGTCCAGTTTACTTGAACTATGGCCGGCTTACTAGAAGTACTAAGTTTAATACCGGTCTAAATCTTAAACTCCTTAAATGGATCTGGGTGTAAGTAAATAATCCATGTAAAGAATTTTTTGAAAGTTTTTTACATTTTTAAAAAATATTAAAAAAAACTATAAAAATATGCTTGTTGTGCCAGAAAAAACTATACATTACCCATATTTGAAAGTTCAAATTTTGAAATTTTTCATTTCATTTCTCCGACTAGTTTACAGTTATGTTGACCATGATTATTTCTCAGGAAACAAATTATTTTTTATTATCATATATTATGTTCTCATCAGTCGTAAAGAATTTACTTTTACCAATGCGTTATCTTGGAAAGCAAATGACAAAATTAATAAAGCAGGATTATTAAATATCTGCACAACATAATAGAAACAACGAAGAGCACAACAGATATATTTTAATATTGGAATTACCTATAAATACAAATTGAGACAAATATTTCTCCAGCCACGGAATGTCGCAAGAAGCTTTGGCGCAAAACTGAGTAAACGCAAAAATTAAATTATTCTAAGAAATTCGTCGGGTCTCTTTTAGGAAGCGACTGCTGCAGTGTTGTTAATTTTCGGATGTCACAACTAATTACTAATCAAATAAATATATACATTTTTTTAGTGGATGTCAGAAAGTACTATATCTTAAATTTTTATTGTATAAAAAATATACAGAAATTGACGGATGTATATGTATTTTTTTCTGTATAAAATTTTTTCAACACATGCCTTATGACATCCATTAACAATAGGTACCCCTGTACCCACCACGCCCCGATTAGCTCAAAAAACCGAAAAAACGCTGTGACATCCAAATTTGGATGTCGGAACGTCGCATGATGTCACAAGGAATGTAAAAATTTGACGGTTGGATGTCACAGCGATGGACAGATAAATCTATATATATATATATATATATATATATATATATATATATATATATATATATATATATATATATATATATATATATATATATATATATATATATATATATATATATATATATATATATTTTTTCAACTGTAATACCAAATTTCTTATGTGATTTTTCGATTACTGGTACATTTTTGGTCTAAAGTGACATATTTTAATAAAGTCGATTTTCAGCACTTTTAATTTGATCAAATCTTCGTCTACCGTAATATTTTCCATTAACACCTGAATTTCGCCCTATTTTTAAATCTTTAACGGTACTTAAATGTCATTATGACAAAGAAAAAAATCAAACTTTAAAATTCTGAGAAAGTTGTTTATTTCCCGCGAATTAACCACATTAAATTAACTTTAGAAAACTAAAATTATTACAAATATAGTCGCTGTAAACAGAAAATTCATATTTCGAAGCAAATAAAACAGAAACATAAGATTGTGACAAGCCTCGAATATTGAACAACTAGAATTAGCATTAACTTATACTATAGGCAAATTCTTTGTGTCCAATATACTTTTTGTTTATTTTAAAGCAATCGTCTCGTGTTGCCGGACACCTTTGCTGATATTATCAGTATTTCGTCTCGTTGGTTGCTGGGTCAAGTACTACTTACATATATCTTTTCCTAATTTAAAATAAACTGATAAGGTAATGCTAAGATTCCTTGTAACGCCGATAATAATTATTAGCTTGGAAAAACGTATTTATGTAAAACAAATTTTATACGTTTTACTACAAACGGCAACGCCGATAGAGTTCGCCGCGGTGTGTTTGCAATATTCCCCAAATTTTGATTGGTTGAATTGAAAAGAATAAGCCCTTAAAAAATTCTAAATTGTTTTCATTCGTGTTAAAAATTGATATGTTTAGATTGATTATTCTTGAAGAACAACGAGAAATGCAATAAATAACATTTTGTGTGATATTTGAACTGAACTGAGTTTCGTAAATCGGTATATCATATATTAGATAGAAGAAATATACAAAAATGATGATGTGCGAACAAGAACATTCCTTTACGATGGGTAGTTACGAACTATAGTGTAGAAAAAAAAACTTTGATTTGAGATACTTAAGGTAATTTATTGCGAGCCAATGCCTACTTTTTGCTCAGATTCAGGTATTCATAATAAAATGATGATTTTTTTTGAATTTGGTTTTTTTAACATAACAATAAATTTGAGCATATTTGATTCCTGCGGTTGCAGAAAAGAGTCCATAGGTAAATTGGATGTTTAGAATACTACAGAACATTAAAAATTAAAATTTTGTTATACCTCGTTTTAGTTTTCTGCAACCATCTATGATTTTTATTGGGCCAATAAATGATAAAATCGAAATAGGATAATGTATATATTTTTAGACATACAAAATTGCATAAGAAAATTTTACTTTAATATTTATAACCCTATTAAAATCAATCAATTTGGAAATATTTTGGACTATATTACTAGTCGAATATTGTGAAGTTACTTGAACTGGCTAAGCATTAAGAGAAAATTATAAATATGGATATTTGTTTTATTTGCTCTTCGAAGATGGTTCATTTTGTTTTTTTTTAAGTACTGAAAACCTATAATCAAACACAGAAATGTTTATTTTAGTATATATTTTCAGCCTTAGTAACGTGATGGTATTCATACAGATATTGGTTATTAAAATAGTATAAATACAATATTCAGGATTTTGATAATATTACAAATAAGTGTTCAAATGCAGTAAAAATAATGTAAAATAAAAAAAGCTTAACAATTTTTAATTGAAACATATTGGAGAACTGATAATATGATAATAATGTGAGGCAAACTTAAAACTTTAAAAGTTCAATAATAAATAAATAGACCACAAAAAAGTAAAATGCTAAAGGGTATCGGGCTTTTGTAACAAGATTTTCTGGAATTATTCTTAGTATATATAGCGATTTTATGAAGTAAAATCATTTTTTAAATTGAAAACCTAGTATTTTATCATATTTTCAAATTATACTGGTAGTTTTAATAATATTTCATACGGCATACCATTACTAAATTACATCTTTGTGATAACTGATATTTTGGAAAGCTGTAAAAAAGCTAGAAAGCTTTATTTATTTTGTAAGATAACTAAAAGTCGAATTGTACATTAAGAAGTAAAATAAAATATTACAAACTGTTTTACATTATGCGAAATAATACAATAATAATGGACTTCATTAACATATTGCCCTAGAAACAATTTAATCTTTACGAAGGTCTTTAGAATACTGAAAAAACCTTTTCATAAACCTTCTTAAGCTTAAAGTTTCTTTAGGAGGATTTACGTCTTAAAGCTAAAAAGGCCTTCTCTTAGATCTGTACGTACAGTTTTTAGATAAGTCATAAAACCAAATGTTCTTAAGAACTATAGACTTAAGGCATTCAACAAACTATTCTTAAGTATATGTATGTTTTCTTTAATTTACACTTATCGCTTCTACATAAAATATCTCATAAATCCACCATACATTTTAATGTATTTAAGAGTTATCTAGCTGAATTCAAAAAACTCTTAAGGAAGATTTGTGAATTTTAATATTGCGGATATGAAGAGGTAACTTCTATAAACAAAAGAAAAGGTAGACTCCAAAAGTTTCCTCTTAAAGTACGTAAACATTCAATATAATGATTTAATAAAGTATGGTTATGTACTTATTTATGGATATCTACAACTACTGTTATTATTAAAAAGTATTAATAATTACAATATAAATGTAGGCATAAATAAAATCGTCTTCTTCCCTAATGGTGAAGGAATTTCAAATGGTATTTCTTCAATATCAATTCCTGTTCATAATTATGAAAAATGGGTGGGTAAAATCTCCAACTATCTAAAATTTAATGGCACAAATTAGTTTAATTTAATTTAAATTTTTAATTTTAAAACTCGATATGAATTTGGCTACAAGGTGAATTTCTATAAACGGCCCCTTTATTTTATATAACTATTTAATAATACATATTACAGGTTATTATACCTTTAGAATTCTGAAATAAAGACATTTCAAAATAGGCATCTAACAAATTTTAACATACCAATATTTGCCTGTTTTGCCTTACTGGAGACACATTTTTGAGCAAATACTGCAAAATATGAGGGTCAAACACATTTATAACTATGCAAAATTTTGACTTTCTGTGTCAAATGGTTCTGTTAATTTCCTGAGAGAAGAAAAAGCACGACCACACTGTAAAATCGTGAAACAATAAGGAAAAAATGTAATATTAATTTATTTACTTAAACAAAACTAATTATTTACAAGAATTAGTATTTTCGTTGGTTGGCAATAGGGCGCACGACATGTTTACAGTTAAATATTATTAATCTTAAATAATTCTCGGTATTAGGGTCTTCCTGAATGTATTCAAAATGTAACTCTTAAATACATACGTTGGATGGTGAATACTGGTTGAAGGGTACATTAATTCACTCCCTTCAGTGGTAGTGAGAGTCTGAGATGATGTAGTTAATGTTCTAGAAGAGCTGCAGCTTAGAGTATCTGAATCAGCAGTATGTATTCCAACCATTGGGGTTTCAGGCTTCTTTGAAAGTTTCCTCCTAAAAGTACATAAATATTCAATATAATTTAATAAAGTTTGATTAGGTACAATCACTTTCGAGCAAACCGACTTGCATATTTTTATTTTAGGACTCAAAAGCGTAGGTGTGCTGTTTACATAACCATTACTGCATATAGAATATTTTATTTCAAAATCTTACGCTAGAATATAAAATAAAAAAGTAACACAGAAGTTTGTTTATGTTAAATCATCTGGTAAATTAATAAACCAAATTTCATATCAAGTAAGTTTTACCTGAAAGTTTGAAATTTGTTTTATTCACTCGAAAAAACAATTTGAACCTTGAGTTTCATTTTCAGAAGTAGTTTTTCTGTGCCAAAATATGGGTCACATTACTTTATATAAATCGTTATACAAATAAAATATTTTGGTATCTCCCACACACTATGCGTTCTCAAATAAATCATGCAACTGACTAAAAACTAATTAACGTGTTACACCCTGTATAAAGAAAAATGAAATTCTTTAGAACATAAATGTTTATATGAACGTTTCCTTCGAAAACCGTTAAAACATTTTCACAAGTCAGAAATTACATCCAATTAATAAAAAATAATTTTACAGCTACAGATTTATATGGAGAATAAACTGGATCTTGTAGAACGCATAATTTAGGATAATAAATTAGATATAAACATAATCCTAAACCAGATTTTTCGTCTGGTGAACTTAAGGAAATTGATGTGTATATTTATATGGCATGTTGATAAATAAATCTATAATATGCATCTGAATTACAATCAGAATAAGTATTTGAAAAAAAAAATGAATTGTTTTATTTATTTGGATACCACTAACCATCTACTAACGAATGTCCGCCAATGTTCTGACACAACCAAATTTTAAACCAAAATTAGGTTTAAAACAAATTAAGTATGTTTGAACCCTACATTTATCGCACAATCTGGCAAACCAGTGGGGAAGTTTCCATTTACCCCTCATGTTTACTTGATTACATGATTATTACGGACATAAAGAAATGTGTTTATGGCTAATTCTAGTCGTTCAATATTCGAAGCTGACAAAGTTATTTATTTCCAGTGAATTAAAAACATTAAATTAACTTAAAAAAATAAAATTAAAAATATAGTCACTGTAAACAGAAAATTCATATTTCGACACATATAAAGAGAAACATAACAGAAACTGAATTATATAAAAGCAGGCTTGATTGATGCCTCCTTTACAATTTTTTCCTGGAGCTCTGCGATATTTCAATTGTTATATATATATATATATATATATATATATATATATATATATATATATATATATATATATATATATATATATATAAATGAGTGGGGGGTAGATACGACCGGCTTGTTGAATACAAAGTTTCAAAATTTATTGGGGTAACGGTCTCAGGGCTGAATTAAAACTCGTTTTCTACATACGCCGAGCTTTCGGAAATTTATTGTTTCCTTTTTCAAGGCTACAATATAAACCAGAACTTTACAATATTATGGATGTTGAATATGGGATTTTTTTTACAAAAATAAAAATTAAAAAAAAGGGGGGAAAAATGTTTGCGAAAATTTTTTTCTACAAAAATATTTTGTTGCTTAAACTTTCATTAAAACAATATTTCAACAAATTTTAAAAATGGATATAGATATAAACAATTATTTTTATGTTGAAAATTTGTAGCAACTATTTAGTTGGTTGTTCGACGGAAAATTCTTCATGTTACGTTTTTAGGTATATTATTTCTAAATACTTAAAAATGTACCTTATTGATGTTAAATTGCCTGCCTATATACAGTGATAAATGCTCGAAGATTATTATTATATCATATTGCTCAAGTTTATAGTTGTTATTTGAGAATTGATTATATTTACACATTTTTTAAAACTTGAATGAGATTTTATATAGGACGTGCAAAGTTAGTTTGCTATTATGCATGGCTTCTTTGTGAAACATAAGTTCGTACTTAATTATGTCCTAACTAGAATTCCATTATTTTCTGTGAAAAGATTTTTTTATGGGATTGTTATCATGACCTAATTGACTGTTAAAACAATCACAGTACTTGCTTTATTTTCGTATATTATTAGTTTTGAGTTGTAAAAATAAAATATAAAAAGATATTTGGAAATTAAACTTACTCAATTTGTGGCTTTACTCTTGATTGTTTTCAAGTCCCCAAAAGTTGCGAATATATAATACTGAGATCACCAATATCTTTTTTCTTATTTAGACATTTATTATCAAGGCAAATCTCCACCATTTTCAAAAAATTCCTTTCGTTTGATTTTTTTTCCGTAATAATGCTATTTTGAAAATCTATGGAATGGTTTGTGTTGTTTACGTGTTCTGAAAGTGTGCAAGTATTTTTTTTGTAATCTTATGTCACTTTTATGACTGGTTATTCTTTGTTGTGAGACAGTGGAGGTTTGTCCAATGTAGTTTTTGTTACAATCAATGCAATTAAGAGAATATACTGCATTTGACATTTTACAGGGTTTGTCTATTTTCACTACTCGCTTGCAACATATTTCAGTGCTTACATGTTCTGAAAGAATTTTTTCTAGTTTATGACTCAGTTCCTGGCAATAAAGTGGAAAAAAGTAGTATGTTTGTTGGTTTTCAGATAAAAAGTTTTTATTGTTTGTTGTTAATTGATGTTAGGTGACAGAGTCGAATTTTGATTTCTATTTGTTAGAGGAGCATTGATTTCCGGAGATAGTATTGTAGTTGCATTATTGTTGTTATTCAGCGTTGTGTTAATAGAATTGTGCAGACATTTGTTGAGAAACCATTTAGGATAGGAATTACTTAATAGAATGTTATAAAGTTTTTTAAATTGCCTCTTATATGATCTGAATGGCTAATTTTTTGTAATCTATTACGAAATGATAGTACCACATTAATTTTAATTTTTTGTGTATGGCATGAGTGAAAATTAATATATCTAACTGAATATGTGGGTTTTGTATACCAGTCCACTTTAACTACATTATTTTCAGTTCTTATTAATTTTGTGTCTAACAAAGGGGACACTTCGATCAGTTTCTTGTTCTATTGTGAACGGAATGTTACTGTAGTTATTAAAGACATTTAAGATTTCGCCCACGCCGTTGGACGATATAAAAGTAACAAGATCGTCAACAATTTTGTTTAAAAACAGTGGTTGGTAGCTTAATTTTGGTATGCATTCCTTGAATACGTCATCCATTATATATTGAGAGGTTATAGGTGATATGGTAGCTTCCATTGGGGTGCCCAGGATTTGTTTATAATAGGTGCCATTACATTTACAGTAAGTTGTTTCAAACATGAATTTTACTATCACTAGAAACTTTGTTTTTTGTTTTGATTGTACTATTTTTAATAAGAGAGTAAGGTACATTACTAAAAAGTGACACTACGGCCAGACTAATAATTACGTAATGTCGTGGTAACTGTTTGTTATTTCTAAATGCAGAAAACGTGAAGCTATCCTGAATATAATAACCGTTGTTCGTATCATAAGTTTGGTTAGAATTTCTGTAACAAACTCCGACAACTTACTATTTAGACCACGTATCGAGGAGATAATAGGTCTTAATGGAGTATTGGGATTGTGTAGTTTTTGGAAGCACATAAATAAAAACGTAAAAATAAATTTCCAACTGCTAGCACACACGTCCGCGTTATTAGATGCTTCCATATTAAAGCGGAAACATATAGAATGAATACGCAATAAAAATACCTAATATGTAATCCTGAAGAGTAGAATTGGAAAATGTGAATGTTTCACAATGAAGCCATGCATAATAGTAAGCTCACTGTGCACGTAAGTCCTATATAAAATCTCATTCAAGTTTTAAAAAATGTGGAACTATAATCCATTCTCAAATAACAATTATAAACTTGAGCAATATGATATAATAATAATCATCAGGCATTTATCATTGTATATAGGCAGACAATTTAACATCAATAAAGTACAATATTAAGCATTTAGAAATTCAAGAAATCTAGCTACAAATTTTCAACATAAAAATAATAGTTTTTTATCCATATAAATTTATATATATATATATATATATATATATATATATATATATATATATATATATAGATGATGATTCTTGAACCTCTAATATATATTTTTTAGATTATTTGTATGTTTTCTTGGGATATGGTTCGAGTGATTTTATCTGCAGTATTCTAAAAATGTAAAAAACTTAATTTGAAAAATTAAATCATTACAAATAATATCCATTCTTATATTTTATTAGTAATATTTATGTATTATAAATTGTCAAAATATGTGAAGGAACATTCACTAAAAATAGGAAAAATAAAAATATTAATAGATCGCTGCTCCATAAAATTCAGTTTTGGAATGTACTCCAAAATATACCTAACCCATTTTTTTAAAATACTTTGAAGTCAGTTGGTGATTTTGATTATTCTTAAAATATATTTGTTATCTCTGTTTTCTTCAATTGTACTCATTTGGTGGCGTCTTTTGCGACTCCTTACAGTGCCTTTGACTATAGCACATCCGCCAATAATAACTCACATACTAATGCAAAGTTTTAGGCCGCATTCTTAAAATATTTGACTGCAGGACTTCTAAAAGCGTCAGAGGGCATATCAGGTAGACAATTCACTGGAGAGAAAGAACAGATCTGACAAAGGCACAATGAAAGTGTTTGGGAATGGTGATGCACAATTAATTCTCAGGGAAGTGTATGAGATGTATGAGCTTAAGCAGATTCCGTCACTTGATTCTTTGCGAGAAAAGTTATTAGCAAATTCACTGCTAGTCGCGAAACGTTGTACCGATTCCTGCATAAAATTGGATTTCGATTTAAAAAAAGTGACAAGCGCATTTGCATTAGAGACCCAACGGCTAGTGGAATGGAGACAAAAATATTTAATCCAAATTCATGAGTTCCGCGCAGAAAACCGAAATATTTACTAATTAGATGAGACTTGGTTCGACATGACACTACAATTAAAGGTTGGCAAGATTCTTCACCAAAGTGCATTTTAGATGTACCTGCTTCTCGAGGAAAGAGAATATCATTCTTACACTGTGGCTCAAGGAATGGCTGGGTGCCGTTTGCTACTTTCAGCAAAAACATGGACTGCTCGTTAGACTACCATCAGGACATGACAAGTGAGCTTTTTGAAAATTGGATGAAAAATTCTCTTCTTCCTAATACAGGCCAGGCAGTGTAGTGGTTTATGATAACACTATTTATCACAGCGCCTTAGCTGAAAAAGTACCAACCATAAGCAGTACAAAAGAGGTGCTGTAAGAATTCGTTAGCCAACATGACCTAGATTTTGAAAATTTAGAAAATACGGCTTATTACTTTAGACGATTTTGTAAATGTTGACTGGTTTGGCCGCTATTGCAGTTAGATCAGGGGATTTCGTACACAGTGTGGGTTTTCTTATTTTTAGCCGTTTTCGATTTCAGACTACTGTAGTTTTTATTAAGTAGATTATTTGCCTTGTGACTTACTGAAATATTGTGTTGTTTAAATTATGATTGAAGATTTTCGAATAATTTGTTTACGTAGGGCAGTGTTAAGAGTTTGGTGTTGTCTTTTTTATTTTGATTGTTGGTGTTTTGTATGGGGTTATTGTGCATATGATTTCGTGATTTAAAAACTTTGTTGACTAATTTTGGTGGGTAGCAGTTTTGTATTACGATGTTCCTTTTGTAAAGCATTCATATCCAAAAAGTTAATTTTGTGTTGTTTTTCTAATTCTATAGTAAATTTCTATACTACCTTTCTTTTACCGATACGTAGATGACTGCCTCACAGCCATTCCAATTTGACAAGAAAACTACATCCTAGAATGTTTCCACAAGTACCATACTAACTTTCATAGCACGTAAAATATTAGTATTACAATCAATTTTACCACATGAACAATATATCCTTTTGCCGAAATGGTTTTTAGCATTTGGTTTTTTTAAATAATGTTTAAACTTTCAAATAACCTGATATAACCTCTAATATTGGGTTAATTTTAAGAGTTTCCTAATTATAAAATATCTAGAGTTTATTACACATTTTTTATAATACTTGTATTTTTTTTAACAGAACACAATAGATATGAAATACGTCCAGCAATGTGTCTTTTCTTGATTATTGTAAATACTGCCAGATATGACACCTTTATGTTTTCACTTTGAGGAAAACTCTGTCAAGTGGAACCGTCTTATTGTTTCTCTTACACCTTGTTTTTTAAGATCGGAATTTTGTCAAATTTCTGGGGTGTCTTTAAATATAAAGCTACTAAAACTGCTATGTTTATAATCAGGAAGACGCTACCCAATTTTAGGCATATATTATACAAGTTGTTCCACTAAAAATACACATTTTTCCAGACATACTACAACTTTTATATCTAACAATTATTTTTATCTCTTGAAATTAAACCAATATTGGGGGTGGCGATTCAATTCATTTGAGAAAATCATTGATTGAAACAGAAAGGCAATTTTTACGCAAAACAGATTTTTTTTAAAACAAAGGATTAAAGAAAGCAATTATAATTAATCTGTTTTGTGGAGGTTCCGCTACCTATTAGATGTAGCCCCAGGTAGCAGATGGGATAATGCTATTGTGCTTTTTGGGACGCCATGGCTAGGGGCGTCGGTTTGGACCATAGCAAAAACTCTCTGGCGAACCAGCTCCCACGTCATCCTTTAACCGACTAGGCGAGTCTTTAGAGCCAAGAAGGCGCTTAGGGAGCTGCGGGCCTAGGTATTATAAGTAACTCATTGCGTGATGCTCGCCGACTGTAAATAGGATGTAAAAATGAAAATGAAATGGTTTTACGTTTCATTAATATATTTCGACGCTAGTCCCATAGGGGATACAATCCTCAGTGGAATTGTTTCTTTAAAGACTGGTTGATGATTATGTTGAGGGTTCCTCGGAACGTTGTATAGTCCGACACACGATACATGACTAAGTACTACCTTTATACTTTATGCCTGCTTTTGCATCTGTTTTGGCTAATAAATCATTCCGATCTAGGGTGGTAGTGGGAAGATCGAAACAATGTTTATATATGTACGTACAAAAATTCATTGCGTATTGCTGACTTTGACATAAATTATTATTGATATGCCGAAAAGTAATAAGCCGTATTATCTTCAAAATATAGGTCATGTTGGCTAAGGAACTCTTGCAGCACCTCTTTTGTACTGCTTATGGTTGGTACTTTTTCAGCTAAGGTGCTGTGATAAATAGCATTATCATAAACGACTACACTGCCTGGCGGGATATTAGGAAGAAGACAATTTTTCATCCAATTTTCAAAAAGCTCACTTGTCATGTCCTGATGGTAGTTTAACGAGCAGTCCTTAATGTTTTTGCTGAAAGTAGCAAATCGGCACCCAGCCATTCCTTGAGCCACAGTGTAAGAATGATATTCTCTTTCCTCGAGAAGCAGGTACATCTAAAATGCACTTTGGTGAAGAATCTTGCCAACCTTTAATTGTAGTGTCATGTCGAACCAAGTCTCATCTAATTAGTAAATATTTCGGTTTTCTGCGCGGAACTGATGAATTTGGATTAAATATTTTTGTCTCCATTCCACTAGCCGTTGGGTCTGTTTAATGCAAATGCGCTTGTCACTTTTTTTAAATTTGCTAATAACTTTTCTCGCAAAGAATCAGGTGACGGAATCTGCTTAAGTTCATACATCTCATACACTTCCCTGAGAATTAATTCTGCAGCACCATTCCCAAACACTTTCATTGTGCCTTTGTCGGATCTGTTCTTTCTCTCCAGTGAATTGTCTACCTGATATACCCTCTGACGATTTTAGAAGTCCTGGAGTCAAATATTCGAAGGTTACTGAACGTTTCTTGATTTTACATATAAATATTACTGAATGCGGCTTAAAACTTTGCATTAGTATGTGAGTTATTATTTCCGGATGTGCTATAGTCAAAGGCACTGTAAGGAGTCGCAAAAGACGCCACCGTATGAGTATAATTGAAGAAAACAGAGAGAACAAATATATTTTAAGAATAATCAAAATGGCCGCCGGCCATCAACTGACTTCAAAGTATTTTAAAAAAAAGAGGTTAGGTATATTTTGGAGTACATTCCAAAACTGAATTTTATGGAGCAGCGATCTGTTAATATTTTTATTTTTCATATTTTTAATGAATGTTCCTTCACATATTTTGAGCGTTTATAATACATAAATATTACTAATAAAATATAGGAATGGGAATTATTTGTAATAATTTATTTTACATTTTTAGAATACTGCAGATAAAATGTTTAAAACATTTTTTAGCTTCTAAATAACAGTAATTTGAGTATTTAAACAAAATAATAATTTTTTATTTGAATTTGAACAAATTTTTCAAACTACCTATTTAATGTGATTGACCGAATGAATTAGAGTGATTTTTTTATTAGATTCATGTAAGAAACAAACAAATATATAAATTTTACCTTGATATACTCGTAAAAGAATTCTCTTGCAGCACATCGGTAAATGACAATTTTTTTTTGCTTGTTTATCTCTTTAGCTACGTCGTCGGACTCACAGTTTTCAACCCACGGTCTACACATTTTAAAAATTACTAATAACACCTCATAGAAGAATTGTTACTCTAAAAATAATGCGACTGTTCAAATGATTTAATAATAAAAATAAAATACCGACCTGTACTGAGAAACCCTTGCAAATCATGATTGATCGTTGTGAGCCCGGCTCCTTCATGACCATTTATCGTGTGTCGATGCTGTAGCTGTGGCTCTAATGAGTCCCATACAAATTATTCAGTTGCCTAGATACATAGTTATATTTTCAGTGAAATGAATAGTTCTAATTGCTACAAGCTTATAATTAGCTAAATACAACGTGACTTTTAAAATCCTTTTAATTTTTATGTTTAAAGTAATTTATTTTTTTTATTTTAGCCAATTATCTAGTCTTCGCAATAATGTAAATAACCAAACAACCTCGTTTTGTGAGGTGCAAAGAATTTGCTGCGTAAAGGGGAGATATCCAAAGACATTATTAGATCTTTGGTATGCTTTTGACAAATCTAAGGGTAAGTATGGATTTGATTTTAAATTAGTTTGTAAATTGGTTGTAAAACGCACCTTTCTCTCGCGGTCTCGCCTAAATAAATAATAATCTGAAAATCGGGGCAAACAGGTCTATATTTTCCTAAAAGGTTTTCTTTTAGGTTTTCTTTTTTCTGCATGGCTTCCTTTTTTAAGTACTTATTTTTTTTTCAGACAGAAAATTTAATATGGTTTTTTAGCAGGGATCTCTTTGGATCACAAATGTATTTTTTTGTTAAGTTTTGTATTATTATCTCACTCCAATTTTTTCTTGCAAATTCACATGAGACATTTTTTCTGCTTCAGTTAATAAGTGGGATTTTTGCACACTCGTGTTTTCAAAAGCAATATGTTGCCGTTAAGCGTGACAGTGTGACTGTCATATCATAAAACATCTTACTGTTACGCTCTCGATTAGATCTATTGAGTCAAGTCCAAGCCAATTAGTCCAACCATAATAATGGTGTTTTTATATTTTGGTGAAAAATAGTTTTATGGTAAATTGTTAGCAGTAATGGAAAACTGAGTGGTCTACAAAAAGACTAGTGTGAATATAATAGCCCGGACGTTTTTTGGTATAGATTTAATCAGGTCCCTTTAAATTGCTTTTTATTATTAACATTCTTTTTAATATGAAATATATTAATAAAAGTTGTAGATACAAAGGGCACATAATATTATACCAGATTAAATTCAGCAAATTAGGATTTTTTTCCATAATGATAAAAACACCCAATCCTAAGCCTCGAAACCAGTTTTGCTTGACGAAATCAAATTTTATAATTTCTAATAAATAATGGCTTGATAGGTAATTATAAGTTATTGTATATTTTAGTCAAAGATTTGTAATTCCATTTTAGGCTCAGAAAATGATCCTCCAGATATTTTTGATAATGACCAATTGTATATAGTGTTAGACTTAGCTAATGCCGGGCAAGATTTAGAAGCATTTGTTTTTAGTAACGCCTCCCAGGCTGTTGCTATGTTTAAACAGGTAAGGTCTAAATTATATTATATTATTCGATTTTATTATAAAACGGTGTGGCTATTACGTGGTACATCAAATTGCTCCTAAATAGAGCAAATACATTTCAAACTTCAAATGGAAATCAGAAGAGAACCTCATGGAACTACAAGAAAATGCAAAATTTAAACATTTAGAATTTTCTGTGGATTTCAAAACATAAATTGCTAAATTCGCATTCTGAAACACAATACAGTTTGTATACGTATCATCATAGTGCCATAATCTACGTTTTTAACATATGAATTAGCTTTTTATACAGTAGGCTGCTTAATCTCGTAGAGAATCAATTTTTCGCAGTTGTGACAAGTTTAGGACATATTGATTTTTTCTTTTGCTGTATTTCAGGCTAATTTTAAATTTTTTATTTTATTGTTGACTTTTTTCAAGTAAGTCCTTAGATCAGTTGGAACATACTTATAGGAGTTATCTTGCGTATCATGCAAGTTTTTACGAGTAGTATTGTAACTACCGTTGGGTTTTTAAAGTTTATTAGAGCTCGTATTCATATTTCGTCCATATTCGTCCAATTTAGCTCTTTGAATTACTGAACTTTAAACTGTTTTTTTTTATCACTTTCAATCTCTTTTGGCTGTGGTGGAATGTGTACTTGGCAGCACACAATAGTTTTTGTCCTGGCCGTTTTGCAACGTGCATTGATCTTTTGTATTTACTATATATGATTACAAGTTCACTAAATAAAACTTTTTATGTTATTATACCCCTTAAAAATATCGAAGATCTAGTTCCATAACTTCCAAAATCCCGCGAGACTTTGACCAAGAGTGTTTTTGGTGCAAATTTAAGATGAATTAGGTGTTTAACGGTCACTGATATCAGTCCGTATAAGCATAATAGCCGCCAACAGCTTTAGAAATTACAATAAACGGCGACTTCATATACTCGGTACTTAATGTCAAAAATTAAATTAAAGCTGCTGTTGAATCCCTGGGTTATTGGAAAATCCCACTCTGAACCAGACTGCTTTGACATCCCGTATATAAATATATAACATGAAACTATATAACACACTAAAGTCAGCGATACTTTAAATACTGAATACCACATAGGTATAAAGCAAAAAATAAGAATATAATTACTTCTAAGTCCTGTGTATATCGAAACAAGCGATTATTGTGAATCCGTTACTAAGCGTACTTGAAGAAATAAATATTGCTTACTGTTACCTAAAAGAAAGATATCCCTTAATAATTAAAACATAAATATACATACCCTTAAATCTCAACACACATCTATGTATTTATTATTTTGTATTATGACAACCTTCATTTCGTATATAAAATACTAGCTATAACTTTGAGCAGGATTTCTGATATTTTTATAATTTTCTGGATGTATATTTATTTTCACCGCTCCTCCAAACATTCAAAATAGATCAAAATCAACAGATCTTTGCAAATTTTGGAGGCATTCCGGGTTAAAAATACCACGTCCCTGTCAAACCTATTATGACATGCCAATCAAAGCTACACAGTTGGCAGAGCTAGGCCGACTTGAAAAAGTGGTAAATTGGCTAATGGAAAAATATTGTATTTTTACTCGTAACTGGATTTTACCCAATTTTCCGACTTCGGATAAAAAAATGTAAATCTATGTCTTGTAGCAAAAATATGGAATTTTTGATATATTTAATCGTTTTTATCCCAGAAGGTACTGATACGGCTTTACGAAAGTCTAAAGAAAGGCAAACACAATTCATGCAGGCTACAATTCAAACATGTCTCAAAATTCACCTCTAACCCTGATCCAACTGTTTTTTACACTAGTCTCTAGAAAAAAATAAAGGTGTTTCTTTGCGTATTTACTTGATGCGCCGAGGATCGACCGTTCATATGTTACAGAGCTAAACCTAAAACCATAGTGAAATATGGACAGAAAATTGCAATTTTATATCCAAATTGCTCGTCCTGTATAAACTAGAGAGTAATTTTGGCGATGTGGTTTTTCAATCTCTCATTATCATCAAATAACATAAATTTCAAAAATGTCTGGTCTAAAAACAGTCGCGAGCGGCTATTGTAACAAGGAAGCTGACAAAATTACGACCAGTCTAAATATTTTTGGAATTAGCCCCCCACCCTGTTGTTTATTGTAGCAATTGTACAAACTATAAAATAAATTCACCCACAATAAATTTAAAAAGTTATGGGATGAAGCTAAAGAGCTTTTAATATACTCCAGAGACTAGACTGCAATGACCTACCTAACAATGTCGAGGAGAAATTTGCGATTTGCAACAGCAATTCTGACTGGTGGACACTGTTAGGTAAGAATTATCATCACAATGTGAAGCCAAGCGGCAATTCCCTTTGTTATTATGGTTGCCAACAAGAAAACCAGATTACTCTAGACGTGCTTACTATTTCATTAATCAGAAAATCAAGGGGAGCATTGCAGTACCACCGCCACCGGTCGCCAGCTTGAGGAAAGTTTCATTAAGTGAATTCATCATTTATTTTATAAGAATATATAGTGTTCTAGTCTAGGATTGGAGATGTACCTCTACAGTTGAATACCTTTAAACATCAAAATGCATTAACTTCAACATAATAAGTAGGATAATATACATGTCTCTTATTTATTAAAATACTGTTTGTGTTATAGTCATGCATCAAATGTCACATCAAGCAGCAATTTGACACATGTATTTTTAAACTGTAATATCTTAAGAAAAGATGTGAAAAACGAATTCACTTCCATTGCAGAAAGATTAATATAGATTAATTCCGTAGTAAATATTCTATAGATAATCCCTGTTGTTTTAAAGATATTTTCATTTTTAGGTGGCTTGTGCGTTAGCTGTTGGAGAACAACATTTGCAGTTTGAACATAGAGACCTTCATTGGGGTAATATACTATTGCGTACAGTAGATAAAAACCAGAAGGTACATTTTAAACACAAAGGTAAGTTTATTTGCGATTAAGGGCGATAACTAAGGGAATATATGATAACAAAGTTTTACATTTATATAGGGATAAGTATAAACTTGTATTTTGGCAAAAATGGCAAACTTTAAATTTTCTGTAGGTATAGATAGAGCTGTAAAATGACTCTCATTTTTACAAATGATATATTACTTTATATATTTTGATCGTAAGTCAAATATAATCAAAACATATTTTTTTAAATAAATGATCATTTTTACATCTTTAACAAATCTATTTACATAACATGCCACACAGATCAATCAGTATAGTGATTAAGTTACCTTACAGACAGACTCATAGGCAGATAGAGCTCTGAAAAAATTGGCTAATATCAACAACCTATAAATTAAATTTATTTCTAGAAAATTAATTTATTTATTATATGTTGCATTTAATTAAGAAACATTCTTCTTAATATACACTTTTGTACATTGTTAATAATAAATTCGATGTTTAATGTGGAAATAGAAATTTCCTCATATTTTTTCTTGTAATCCGCGTTTTTTATAGCAGAATAGCTCCGCAACGATTCGATATTAAGTTTTAGCATAATTCAAATCCCCTGCAGGTGCATGCGAGGGAACACCGGTTAAATTCACATGCAGCCTTTGAAGCTTTGTAGAGTATGAGGATATGAGTACGGATATATAATTATAATTTACCAACATTTCCAAATTTTCTTAAAATGAAGTTGAGAATATCAAAAATACAGTCCATTTTTCTCTCCCAGTCAATGACCTACATCAGATCACTCTGATCTACCAACATTTTATTCCTTTTAGCCTAGCTTATCATTTAAGGAATTTAGTTTTTTATTGCTTTTAAATACAATTTCATCGAATACATAATCACACTAGGCATTTTTTATTTGAATTTTATTGAAATAGTAGTTTAATCGTTCCATTACCTTTGGTAATTATTTATGGCTTTATTTGTTCAGGTATTGGCAAATACAAAAAGAAACCATACAATTGATAATCGTGGGGTGTTTACTGTATTTTTTTGTCGAGGAGCTTGGTTGGATTGTCAATTTATACATTTTTCTTTCTCATACGTTTTTGATATTTTGATACTATTTTACTAGAATCTATAAAAAATGGCTATTACTGTAAAATTAAAAAAAAATCTTTAGAAATATATATATATATATATATATATATATATATATATATATATATATATATATATATATATTACGGGCTAATAACATGTCGCTCATAATAAATATTTTTAAAACTGTTAGTTTTTCTGCAATAATTTCTTCATAATTAAATCCATAGACATACTTTGCAAAGAACCAGTCTTACTTACTTAGTATATATATATATACTATATATATATATATATATATATATATATATATATATATATATATATATATATATATATATATATATATATATATATATATATATATATATATATATATATATATATATATATATATATATATATATATATATATATATATATATATATATATATATATATATATATATATATATATATATATATATATATATATATATATATATATATATATATATATATATATATATATATATATATATATATATATATATATATATATATATATATATATATATATATATATAATATATAATAATAATAATCGTTTTTTATTCACTAAAAAAAAAATAAATACATAATTGTTTTCACAAATAAAAAAAAACATAGTGAATAAAGGCTAGCATTTCAGACTTCTGCGCAAAAGGCAGATTCTGTTCTTACAATGCTGCCACATATCTTAATGTCCTACTTATGCATGGCAAAGATAAAACTGTTACTGCCAAAAATATTTAGAGTGGCGTCACTTAAAAACAGCATATTATCAGATATAACAACATATATAAAAACAAGAATAGATATGACGTCACTAAAAATACCATTAGCAGTAAACGTCTTGAGTACTAAATAAAATATATCATAAGTAAAACAAAGGTGTTAGAAGAAAATAAACGGAAAAGCGGAAGAAATAAAGAGAAAAAAAGATAGTGCGACAAGAGGAAAATGAAAGTGCGAAAAGAGGAAAATGAAACTAAAGATATAGAAAGAAAGAACAAAGGCTGATGAAGGCTCTACATGTACTGTATACGTTCATTGCTTAGAAAGTAAATATTTCGTCAGTTTATGTTTAAAGGATTGTATTGAGAGTGTAGTTTGTGATAATTCAATGGGTAAAGCGTTGATACACAGTGCTATAACATAAGAAAAGCAGCGTTTGAAAAACTCATGTTTATGTCTAGGGATAGTTAAAGTATTTCTACGTAGATTTAAATGGTGGACATCTGTTCGGAATTTTATTTTATTATACAAATATACTGGTACACGACTTTTTAAAAATTTGAAATACATACATGTTGCATGTAGTTTCCTTCTATTACTCATATTAAGCCATGAAAGTACTTTAAGTTTGTGGGATACTCGGTTGCTTCTTCTGATACCAAAAATTAGTCGGATACAACAATTCTGATTCTTTTGCACTCTATGCAAATCGTGACTATCCAAGCACGGACCATACACATTATCACAGTGATTAAAGTGCGACAGGATAAGTGAATTACATAAATCTTTTTTAATATTTTGATCAAGATAATGTCTATGTATTACTACAGACTTATTTGGATTTAATTTTAGCATATGATCAGCAGATGTCTGAAATAGTGAATTTAAGTCGGAGTTTATTTTATTTCTGGCGTCAATACATTCAGATGGAAGAAATGAATAATACAACTGAGTATCGTCAGCGTATATATGATAGTTACAGAATTCAAACTTTCTTTGAAAATTGCTAGTATAAATACTAAATAATATTGGGCCAAGTATGCTCCCCTGGGGAACCCCAGTTGTTATATTAAGTGAATCGGAAACCTTATTTTCAATTTTGACTCGCTGTGAACGATCAGTAAGAAATGATTTTATTAAGGTTGACGCATTGTTAGAAAACC
>JAUTXW010003815.1:0-63517 GCA_030620095.1 Kuschelorhynchus macadamiae | reverse complement strand
TGTTTGTTGCTTCATTCATCGTATTGCTAACTGTTTCATAGTTATGATAAATTTTGTCCAGTTCGTTCAAAGGAATCATCTTTTTAGGAGTCTTTAAATATTTATTGTATATGTTATACACATCTCTTTCTAAAGAATTTATAAATAATGTATCACAATTTTGACCTCTATATTTTTCAAATTTAGAATAATTATCGTCGAATGAACATTTAATGTAATAGGCAAATGAATGTGGAATATGTTCATATTGTTTTAAGGTGTATGAAGTATTAGGATTTTTATCAACATTGTCATTATTTAAAGGCTTTAAAATGCATTCAAAATCTGCATACACCACGAAAGGAACTTTCATTTGTTTATGATAATTTACAAATTTCAAAATATTATCATATGAATAGTTTCCAAACTTATCTTTTATTAATTCTTTAGAAGGTAGGTTAATTCGTAAATGATCACAATCATAGCTATTGTGTTGTAATAAATTTTCTTCTGTAGGGAAATATTGTAAACAACCATCGCAAATATATTTTTTTCCGTGATGTTTAGAAATTTGTGCAGAAACTAGTTTTGATAAATCTTTAATATAGCAATAATGAAAAGTTTTTTCATCATCATCACTTATTAACAATAAATTGACATGTTGATTTTTTTTATTCGATGAATAATAAAGTGGACCAATTACTTCATACCCCTTTTTAGGATTTATAATTTCTAATCCATATACATTAATAGAAATGTTATTTTTTTCTTCAAAAATCTTAATGTTCTTTAGCAACATTGGAAATTCTATACCTGACATATCCAAAACAGAAGAGTAGTGTGGGTAGGATGAAGTTTCAAAATCTAATCCGCTTGGTTGGTGAAGAGCAGACACAACTGCCCAGGCGAAGCAAAAGTTGTCATCATTCCTAATGTTGATCACAGCTTGACGTCTCTTGATCTCTTGAGGAAGTTCGATAAAAGATGAGGCTCTCAGCGGATTGTGCTTGTTAACATTAATTTCCAAATGAAGTAAATTCATCAAAGCCCATCCTGCAACGTAAAAATTAAAAAATTACTTTTTTTGTTGCTGTTGTAAAATCGAAAATAAATTCTTTACCTGAATCTCTTTCTGCAAATTCGTCAGCTTTCTGGTCAATAATGGTGCAGATTTGCTCTAACAGTTCTTTTTTCTGATATCCCTGGCAAATGACTTGGAACGGCGCATTAAAAGATTTGACATCATAGCTGTCGCTGCTGGGGTTAAAATAGAAACCGAACAGTTCCATATTTAGCTTGATACATTTATGTTTCTGCAGTTCTTGATCTATTAGATGTGCAATTTTGTATTCCAAATGTTGAAAATACTCTTTCACATTTATGAAGTTTTGGTGTGAGGAAATCCTATAAGATATTATTCGTTCCCTGAATGCTGACTTGATAATTTCAACACCTTCCTCCAAGCCTATTTTGGAATTGTTCTTGTGCACACTAGATCGAAGATGTCCACCCCATAGACTTTGGTTTATATTTTTCTTGCATTCTTTACAATATTTTACAATATTTGTAGAATCTATAAATTAAGAAAAAAATATTTTACAAAATATAACATGAAAAATAAAATGTTCTTACCTTTAACAAGCTTTGGTTTTTTCAACCAACTGTTGAGTTTTGTGGAATTTCCGTTAACATGTTTTTTATTATGTCGCAATAAATTATCCTTTCTAGTGAAGACTTTATTACATGTTACACACTTATGCATTTCTGAAGTTTTCTGGATAATAATAATAATAAAATTAATATTGTGCATTTCTATTTAGTTATAGTCAAATTTTGAAAAAAGCAATTGCATTTTTGAAGTTCTTTGTATAATAATAAAATTAATATTGTGCATTTTTATTTAGTTATAGTCAAATTTTGAAAAAAGCAATAGAAATTAATTGACTTTATGAATCCATTTCTTCAAATGAGTCAACTAATTTGTCAAAGGCCTGTTTAACATAATTCACCGTACTTTCGTCTCCCTTTTTAATTGTGATCAAATTAGTTAAATTTTGAATAGCGAAACCCAGACACTTAAGGTTTGCTATTTGTTTTTTATTTTTTTTATTAATTTTAAAATTTTTTTTAATGATAAATGATGGTTTCGAAATTGAATTTTGTTCAACTGGTGAATTATTAGGAGAAATATCCGAAGTTAAATTTGCATCAATTTGTTTTTCTTGCGGATCAGAATTTACAATAGCAAATGGTGAATTAATAGAAGATATAGTCGAACTTAAATTTTGATCAATTTGTTTTTCTTGCGAATCAGAATTTACAATATCATATGGTGAATTAGTAGGACAAATAGCCAAACTTAAATTTTGATCAATTTGTTCTTCTTCCGAATCAGAATTTTCACTAAACAAAAAGGGAGAGCAAATTGGTCTCGGAGAATTAATTGGCGATTTTAATGTTAAATAATTTGTATTAGATTTTTGAAAACAAACAATATCCTCATCGCTAGAATTTTGAGTTTCGTCAATGTCATTCAGTTCTTCAAGAGTTTGTTTAGTTTTTGTTGTAATTAAGTCCGATTTGTTGTCAATAATGTCATTAAGATCGTCAAGAGTTTCTTGTTGACTAGCTGTAAATAAATATTTTTCGTTGTTCTGTTTGTTGGCATTATTTTGAACTTGGCTATTATAAATAATTTCATTCAAGTCCTGAATAGTTTGTTGTTGACTAGTTGTAAATACGTCTGTTTCATTGTTTTGTTGGTTTGCAAAATTCTGCATTTGAGTACATGTGTATAAGTCAAAGTCATTGTCAATAATTTTGCTACTCGATGCCAAAAAATTGTCCATTATGAAAAAAAATCGTAATAACAAATAAAATGCCACAAATGTACATAAAAATGTCACCAATATATATAAGAATTAAATCTTGCCAAATAAAAATGTTAGAAATAAAAATAAAAATTGAAAAATTACCAAATAAACACAATGTAAACACCAGAAAACTCGCGAGCTCTGCACAGTGTGAATGCAGAAATCAATTGCATTCGTCTCTTCGCTGAGGCGATTTTATATGCAAAAGTTAATCACATGTGTCCTACTTAAAGTTGAACGACAATCTCTAAAAACCACTTTCCCAAGCCGATCAACAACCTTACCCCCCTCCCCCCTCCCCCCTTCCCCTTCCCCCCGGACCCCTTAATTTCCGAGACTCAAATCCCGGCTCCCCAATTTCGGGCTACCCTCTTCAGGTTAAGTTAAGTTAGGTTAGGTTATGTTAGGTTAGGTTAGGTTAGGTTAGGTTAGGTTAGGTTAGGTTAGGTTAGGTTAGGTTAGATTAAAAAAGAAGAAAAGAAAAAAGGAGAAGGAAAGAAAAAGAAGAAGGAAGGAAAAAGGAGAAGGAAGGAAAAAGGAGAAGGAAGGAAAACGGAGAAACATATAAAAAAGAGAAAGAAGGAAGGGAGAGAAAGAAGATAAGGTGAGGGTGAGGGGGGTTTAAGGGGGGCGAAGCCCCCCTTAGGGGGGTTGGCGGAGCGGGGAGGGGGGGCGAAGCCCCCCTTGGCCCCCCCCCCCCCGAGGCAACTGACAGGGAAAGGGACAGTGAATAAAAAAAAAAAAAAAAAACTTATGTATTGCAGGTAGTAAAAGTGGTGGTTGATGGGATATATACTTAAGAACATCCACTCGACGATCATACAGTAACATTCGCTGTAATATCAGTTGTCGCTATTATTTTAACGTATAACCAAATTTTTTATCAAATAAATCGATCTAAATCCAAAGTTCCTAACAATGGCAGAAAATATGAATGGAAACGCTGTCCAAATTGAAGAAAATAATATGGAGATCGCCGCTCAAATTGAAGAAAGAGAAGAGATTTTTAATAACTTGGAAGGCGATTCCATCACTTATAAACATTCATTTTTGGACAAGTCATCTAGGCTTGTTAGAAGATCATTCTTATGTAACATCGATATTAATTATATTGAAGAGGAGGAAGAGGAAGAGATGGAGGAAGATGATCAGGAAATTGACGAAGGAGTGGATATGGATGGACAATTACTAAATTTAGGAACCGAGGGTGACGTAAAAGTAAGCAAGTTTAGGGCTAGTGAATTATTTAATAATTTTGAAGAAAAAGATGTATGTGTTATACAAAGCTACTCTAAAATTGAAAGTCGAAGACTAGGAACATTTGCTATTTGCCTTCCTTGTAGTGCAATTCACATGAGATATTTACGGAGAGGGGAATCCGATCACGTGAGCTGCCACTACAAAAGAGCCTATGTTGTTAGTGCTTCTGATTTACATTGTGCTATTTGTAGGATACATCTTTTTATACTAATTCCTGAACATGCTTGCTTTTACTGCAACAAAAATGAAAAAAAAGAAATAGAAAATTATATTGTTAAATATTAATATTAAACATAGTTTGTAAATGTGATGGGTAGATTAGTTTAACAATATTAATTTTAAATATAGGTTAGGTTAGGTTAGGTTAGGTTTAATATTAAACATAGTTTGTAAATGTGATGGGTAGATTAGTTTAACAATATTAATTTTAAATATAGGTTATAAACGTAATGGATAGATAATGTCAAAAATATTAATTTTAAACTTAAATTGTAAAGATAATAAGAATACGTCAAGAATATTAATTTAAAAATGTCAAATGTTACTATAAGCGGTTATATATTTTCAGTGCTATATGCAAAATACTTCTTTTTATTCTAACATCTGACACTGTATTTGTAAATGAAATAGTTAATCATATGTAAAAAGTGTCGATTATGTCTACTGCCACTAGAAGCACTCATATATTAGCATAACATTTTGTTAACGCTTGTTTCTGTATTCAATTGAGTTTTCTCTTACTTGATGCAAATTATATTAATATTATTAGTATAATTAAAAAGTAGTAGATTAGGCTATGCCGGTCCGACAATCAAAACCGTCATTTTTACATGTAAATTCCCATAAGAAAATTTAAGATTCGATCTGCAAAAGTGGTGCCATTTTAGGGCGTGGCACTTTTTGTGTCAACCCATAACAATTGTTTTGTTATGTAATTTGAAAATTAGTATGTATTAAAAAACTTGTTAGATCATTGTTGTCGTTTCAATATAGGAAAAGGAAAAAATGTGTGTCAATTATTATATATATATTTACATTTACTTTTTTTACAAAATTATTTGTTACCAGAGTTTTCACAAACACAAATTATAAAAAAAATATTATCCTCTTTTTAAAATTACAACAAAATGATGTCTAATTACATCTTTGAAGATTTGTACCAAATAGTAATATCTAGTGCGACATACAGGACAATTGTTTACCATTATAGAACAACAATTTTCATCATTCCATCTTAAAATACATTTTAAACAAAAAATGTGGGAACATGTATTTGGTCTACATGAATCATAATATTCGATTATTTCAAAACAAATAGCACAAAACACTTTTTTCTCTTCACTCTCAGTTTTGTTCAAATTTTTTAAAACAATCCCATTATTTTCTTCTCGAACTAATGGTATATTTTCTTCTTGAACTCCTGGTATAATTTCTTCGAGGCTAATTGTCTGAAGCGGAATGGATCGATTTCTTTCTCCAACTGATTCACTCATTTTATTTTAATATTATTATTAATAGATTTATTCAACAGATTTTTTTCTTTTAACAGTCACTCGTACCTTAACATACTAAAATGATCTTGATGCACCTATTTATAAGACTTAAGAATGCAAAATCAAATGTGGGAGAACAAAGAGAAAAAATTAAAAATATGATGCGAATGAGAATAAAAGGGGAGGAAGTTAAGAATGAGGGACATGAGAGAGAGGAAGAGGAGGAGGAGGAGGCGCTCCCATATTATAACTACTAATCCTGGAATAACCTCAACTATTAAAGGTTATGTATCGCTTACGCGAAGTGAAAGTTCTAATTTACAAAATGCAGGATGGAACACTGAAAACCATCCAAGTCTATTAGATGACAAAGGAAACTTTAGTGTATGCATTCCCTTAAAACTTATAATGGGCTATGCAGAAGACTTTAATAAAATTATCATGAATATTCGACAAGAATTAGTGCTTATTAGAAGCAACAATGATTTGAATGCAATATGTCAGTTGGCCGATAGAAAGAAAACTTATAAAATTGCACTTAGTAAGGTGTTGTGGAAAATACCACACGTCACCGTGAGTGATAGCCAGAAGTTACGTCTGTTAAGATAATTTGAAAGTAACAGAGATTTGAATATTGCTTTTAGAAGCTGGGAATTACATGAATACCCTCAGCTGCAACAGAGTAAAAATCACAGTTGGGCAGTCAAATCATCAAATCAGCTGGAGAAACCTCGTGAAAGGAAAAATTGCTAAAAACAGCAGTCATTTTAACCACTGTGGTTTAACAAACCTAAAGGTTTACCTAAATTCAGAAGTATTTCCATACGATAACTTAAACGTGGACTATGACACCAACAAATTTGTCATTCTTTACGATATGTATGCACAGTTCCAAAGATTGTATTATTACAAACGTCACAGCGATCCATGTTATGAACCTGCAAGTTTTAAAGGTAAAGCTCCACTGGTAGTCGTCGATTGTTCTCGACAAGGTGAAGACGTGCTGAAAGGAGGGGCCGTAGATGTTCGCATAGAGTTTGAAACAAGTAAAGCAGTGTCTGCCAATACTACAGCCTATTGTCTTATTCTACACGATAGACTAGTTAAATATAATCCTCTAACTAGCACAGTAAAAGTTCTTTAGTAGAAAAAAAAATGTACGTTTTGGATGTTCAAGGATTTCAATATGGAAACACTAGTTTTTTTTGTAAAGAAATTGCAATTCTGGATATTTCAAGTGGTAACTACAAGCACGCAATGGTTAAATTTCAATTTGATCTAAATCTATTTAAGTACAAGATTGAAAACCACATGAATTGGTTAACTCGAAATCTACATGGTTTGGAATGGTTTAGTGATCGTTGTGGTGGTGTCGGAAGTATTATTATAAACTATGAAAACTTGACAGATTTTATCAAGAATTTTATCAATACATCTTATGGTGTTGACACTGTTGATGGAGCAAATGTCATAATCGCCGTAAAGGGAGGTCAAAAGAAAGAGTGGTTAAGCAAGCTGTTGGAAGAGAATTACCAGGTAATTGATTTAGAGGAAAACAACTGTCCTTCTTTGGAAAATGTAAAGAAAATGTTAAAATCTAATCACTGTAATAAACATGTAAATAACGACTTAAATTGTGCGTTAGAAAGTGTATTTTTTATATACTACTACTGGAATTTGCTACACAGTAAAACCTTGTAAACAATTTTGTAAATAAAACTGTATATTAAATAAACCATTTTGTTTTTTCTCAAATAGTTAAAATGCTGAAAGTGGGAGTGATTAAATTTAATATAAATACCTGCAGCTCATTCAAAGTAAAAAAAAAATTAGTTCACATTTCGTTCGTGGACTGAGTGGTATTACAAGTTCTATTTATGGAGTCTATTTCAGCCAACTCTAGTTTTAAACAAAATTCTAAAAGAAAAACTAACAACGATGAAAAATGGTTGCTGACGTATGGACCGACTACGCTGTGTATTGAAAAAGCAAGAGCGTTAATTCCACCTGGTGTAAATAAGTTTATTTTATGTTTATATATAAATCGAGGATGGGTGAATAGTAGCATAAAATTCATACCTGTGACGTCTTCCATTGAAGAAACAAGAACTTTATTAGAAATTGTGTTTAAAAATTTCACATACAAATTACCAAGTGAGGAAAAAATGAAAAATCGACGGAATATTTATAAACACGCGCACGGGAAGAAGCAGATGATGGAATGTTTTCTATTTGTATTGCCGAAGAACACGCCTACATATGTGTTGCTAAAGCTATGCATTCAACAGAAAATTATAAGGAAACCTTCTTTGACTTTCTGGAATTTCGTTATTGTAAAAATAAGGAAGAATTAGGAAATATGTGATTGTAACTATTTATTATTACATACATGTACATTATTTTTAACACTTGTTATTTTTCTAAGACATAGCATAGATAAAGAATCTGCATTTAATTCATGTTCAGTACGCCTTGATATATATTCAACACGACGCGATACTCTTGCTACACAATCTTCAATACTTTTCATTTGATTCATTTTTATGACATGTAATGTATTGTTGATTATAAGTAATGCTGTTTTACATATATCGAAATCAAATTCCATTATTGTCTTTACAATTAATTCTTCGTAAGTTAAATATATATAGTTAGCTTTTAAAAATATACACTGTATAAGCATATTTTTCTTTTTTGTTTTTAAAGTAATATTTCGAATATCAAAAAATTTGAAAGGTTTGTAATTTACTTCTCTTCTTGTATTAGTATATATTATATCTCTATAATCATTTTCTATGAGTTTCTCAATAAAAATATTTAACGCTAATAAACATACCTCTTCTTTCAAAGGATTGAGTTCGATATAAATGTCTATGTCAGAAAATCTGTCAGTCCGTCCTACCAAAAAACTAGGAAAGCCTCCTGCTACGAAAGATCTTAACGGTACAGATTTTAGAAATAACGTTATAATTTTTAATTCATCTCCCAGATTGTGTGAATATCGAATAGTTTCAATTAAAGGTTTAGAAGTCCAGAACTTTTTAGAGCTGAAATAATCGTAACACTCTACCAATGTTAAATCTTTCTAAAATTAGTAAAATAAATTGATATTAATAATAATAATAAAATATTTATTTTTATTTATATTACATAGCTTGATCCCGCTTGGCTTGGTCCCGCTTGGGTCAAATTCTTCTGCTGCTCCTCCTCCTCCTCCTCCTCCTCCAAATCACTAAAGATGTCTTCAAATAACATTCTTTTTCCACCCGATTCCAGCATTTTATGTGTTTGTTGTTTTTGTTGTTCTTCTGTATTATCATCCAACAAATTAAATTTATACCTTTTAACAACCTTTTCTAAAATCTTGAAATCTTCATTGTTTTCAATTTTTGTTCTCATATAACGAACCGGTAAATTTCCAAACTTCCTTTTTAAGGTTATAGCCTTAGGACTGTATGTTAGTGATATAAAAATGTTATCACCTTTTTCCAGTATTTCTTTTACACCATACCTACAAATTTATAATAATAATAATAATAATTTTGTTAGTTTATACACAACAGTAGAATTACATCAACCCACTGCAAAACACACACACACACACACACACACTTTTCCCTAGCGGATAACAATCGGGCAGTGAACTGGTCACTCCGTCAAGCCGATCAAACCATACAGTTCGTACGTAGCCAGACAAAGCACTTGCTACACGCGAGCACATTTTGATTCAATATGTAACTTATATCTATTCACACACACACACTTTTCCCTAGCGGATAACAATCGGGCAGTGAACTGGTCACTCCGTCAAGCCGATCAAACCATACAGTTCGCACGTAGCCAGACAAAGCACTTGCTACACGCGAGCACATTATGATTCAATATGTAACTTATATCTATTCACACACACACACTTTTCCCTAGCGGATAACAATCGGGCAGTGAACTGGTCACTCCGTCAAGCCGATCAAACCATACAGTTCGCACGTAGCCAGACAAAGCACTTGCTACACGCGAGCACATTATGATTCAATATGTAACTTATAATCTAACACTGTATATCTATTAACAAAACCAAAAATAACTTACTGGAAAAGTTGTTTTATAACAACGGACGCATATTTTAGAGGAAAATTAATTTTGTCCTCGGTCCTATGGTGGTTGGAGTGGATGCCATTTCTTATAGTTGTTACTGCTGTTGCTACGTCTTGTAGTAATGAAGAAGAACAAACGAAGACTGGTGATTTTGCATGTTCATTTTAATTGCTTATATATGAATATACAAAAAAAAATCTATTAATATTTTGTAATTAAAGATTTCACGCTAGTTCCAACACATCATATATTTTGAATAACAACAACAACCAGATAAGCAAAATCAGCAAAACAAGTTCAAGTTCAAGTTAACAAACATGTGCTTATCATTAAAAAAAAAAAACATTTATCAAACATGTGCAGCATTTTTTGTAATGAAAATTTTAGTTAAATAGATCATCGAATTAATGAAAATCTCAGACTAGTCAAGTAGCCAGCAGAAGCATACAGCACTTAGATACCAACAACAACAACAACAACAATGGATAAATATTCAACAGAAACTGTCAAAAAAACTGAATTGGTGAGTAGACTACTTAAAACGAAAGAAGAATACAGACACCATATTCATTTACTTAAAAAAACTATTTTTATTTTAAAAAAAGCTTTAAAAAATAAGGTTTATGTCAATAATTATAACAAAGTTGAAACTAATCTAAGTATTTTAAAAAACTATTTGCAAACGTTTAAAATGAAAAGTAAAAGTAACAAAGTTTTAGCCAAAAGGCAGTTAATATGGCAAAACATAGACTCTTGCTTTAATGGTAGAATTAAGTCCGGAATTATCACAAATTTAAAATTTAAAGAACCAAAAGAATTTTTACGACAAGCATTTAGGATTTTTTCTTTCAGAGTTAAAAAAGAATTAAATCATTGTTTGTTAAAAGTAAACGTTGTGTTTTCGGGATTATTTATAAAACCTCAAAATCTGGAAACATCAGTAAAGCATTTTTCAACAAAAAATAATATTATTGACCATAATACAAATATTTTTCAATGGTTTCAAGAGAACGTTGTTGATAAAATTTTATGTAAATTAGAGGACTTTCAAGAAAAAGATAGTGGTTGGGCTTTGTGTGAAATTTGGTATCTAAAAGTTAATATAAATAAATATAATCCAATTACAGTAGGTTTCAGCACATATGTAGAAGTACCTAAATTTATTAAAAAAACTAAGAGTGTAATAAATATTAAAAATAATGATTCATATTGTTTTTTGTGGTCTGTGGTTTGCGCCTTGCATCCACCACCTCAGTACAAAAATGTTTATCGTACATCGTCTTATCCTCATTTCAGTCAAGTTTTAAAATACAATGAAATTACCTTTTCTATGACTTTAAAAGATATCCCAAAATTTGAATCTCTAAACAGGTTAGCTATAAATGTATTTTGCATTGAAAAACAAACAATTTTACCATTAACTTTGACCAAAACAAATTTTCCCACAAAAATCAATTTACTAATTTTACCTTGTAATAACTCTAAGGAAATTAGCTATTCTGAAAACAATATTAACAGTAGTAGTCGTTTAAACCATTTTCATTTTGTCTGTATTAAAAATTTAAGTCGATTATTAAACAAACAAGTTGGAAATGTACAAAATAAAAAATGGTTTTGTGAGCGATGTTTTAATCATTTTAAAAGTGAATCAATTTTATTAAAACATTCAACTGAATGTCAACTTGTAAATAAGTCTAAAATAACTTTACCTACAGAAAATGATAAGACTTTAACCTTTAAAAATTATTCAAATAGATTGGAAGTTCCTTTTGTAATTTATGCAGACTTGGAAAGTTTGCTTCTAAGTTATAATGATACAAATAAAACCAAAAAGTATCAAAAACATGAACCTTTTAGTATTGCATTTTATTTAAAATGTTCTTTTGATGACTCTCTTTTTACATTTCAAATGCACACTGGAACAGACTGTCAGACATGGTTTGTAAGGAAACTTGAAAAAATTGCTTTAAAAATAAAGTCTATATATTCAAATACTATTACCATGAATAAATTAACCCAAGAAGAAAATAATACTTTTTATCGCTCAACGGTTTGTCACATTTGTTCGAAACCATTTTCAGAGTCTGATTTCAAAGTTAAAGATCACTGCCACTTAACTGGAAATTATAGGGGACCTGCACACAATTCTTGTAATTTAAACTTTAAAAATAAAACCTTTATCCCTGTAATATTTCACAATCTCTCTGGCTACGACAGTCATTTCATAATAAAAACCCTTTGTACTGATATAAAAGGAAAAATAAGTATACTTCCTATCAATAAAGAGAAATATATTTCATTTACAAAATATATTGAAAATTCCAACATTTAATTTCGATTTTTAGACTTTCAAATTTATGGCTAGTAGTTTAAATAAATTAGCTTCATATCTAAATGATGATCAGAAAACAGTTACAAAACGATTTTATAAAAATGAATCACAATTTAAGTTAGTTACACGAAAAGGGGTTTTTCCATATGAATATGTTGACTGTTGGGAAAAGTTGCAATCAAAATGTTTGCCACCGATTGAAAAATTTTTTAGCAAAATTCATAATTCCTCCATTTCACCAGAGGAATATCAACATGCATGCCAAGTGTGGGACACCTTTAATATTCAGACTCTTCAACAATACGCTGAACTCTATTTAAAAACTGATGTCTTACTTCTCGTCGATGTTTTTGAGAATTTTCGGAAAATTTGTTTAAATACTTACCAGTTAGATAGTTTACATTATTTTACGGCTCCTGGTTTGGCATTTGACAGCATGTTAAAAATAACTAAAGTAAAGCTTGATTTATTAACTGACATTGATATGATTATGTTTATTGAAAAAGGAATTAGAGGTGGTATTTCTCAGTGTTCTAATAGATATGGTAAGGCTAATAATAAATATTTGGGCAGTGATTATAAACCTCACGAACCAACTACTTATCTTATGTATTTTGACGTAAACAACTTATATGGAGCTGCCATGAGTTATCCTCTACCCACTGGAGATTTTCAATGGATTGAGGATATTTATCATGAGTTAAATATTTTAGAAATACCCACTGATTCTGATTATGGTTACATTTTTGAATTAGATCTTCAATATCCCAAAAATTTATTTGACCTACATAAAGATTTACCACTTTGTCCTGAGCATTTAGTCCCTCCCACTTCTGCGACTCTTATTCCCAAATTATTAAATACACTTTATGACAAAAAAAATATGTTATTCATTATATAGCTTTACAACAAGCTATTCAGCTGGGTCTTAAAGTTGGAAATATTTATAGATGTTTAAAATTTAAACAATCTCCATGGTTAAAAACCTATATTGATTTAAATACTGAACTACGTAAACGTAGCAAAAATGATTTTGAGAAGAACTTTTTTAAACTCATGAATAATGCACCTTACGGTAAAACCATTGAAAATGTAAGAAAATACCGAGACGTAAAAGTGGTTAATAAATGGTCAGGACGTTTTGGCGCAAATTATTATATCTCTCAACCTAATTTTCATAGTTGTGAAATATTTGATAGACATGATTCTTATTGAAATGAATAGATTAAATATTAAATTTAATAAACCCATTTATATTGAAATGTCAATTTTGCATATTTCGAAAACAATTTTATTCAATTTTCATTACAATTATATTAAACCAAAATTTCAATCCAACTCAAAATTATTATACACTGATACAGATAGTTTAATATATCAATTTTCAGATGTTGATATTTATGCTCACATTAAAGAAGACATACACTTATTTGATACATCTGACTATCCTAAAAATAATGTATATGATATTCCACTTAAAAATAAAAAGATTTACGGACTAATGAAAGACGAAAATAATGGAAATATTATGACTGAATTTATTGGTTTACGTTCTAAAATGAATTGTTTTAAATTGCTTAAAAACAATGATACTGATAAAAACATCGCTGACAAAAGCATAAACGCGAATCAGTTTAAAAATATGGTTTCAAATATAGGAATTGTCAAAAAAGCTAAGGGAGTTCAATCTTCAGCTTTAAAAGGCATATCATTTGATGATTATTACGAATGTTTATTTAACAATATTACTATTGATGTCCCTCAAAATTATATTAGGTCTGAAAAACACAACGTTTATACAATGAAACAAGTTAAAACTGCACTAAGTCCATTCGATGATAAGCGAATTGTAAATTATAGTTATACAGACACATTACCTTGGGGATTTCATGATTAGCTTAATATCTTAATTGTAAACTGGTATTCTTGTTCTTCTCTTGTCACAAGTAGTCTACAGCTGACTGCAGGCCTCTTGTTCATTAGTCTCAATCAAAAATGGTAATATAATAATAATAATAATAACAGTGATAAAAATTATCCATTAATTTTTTCTTTTTAGACTGGTGATAAGAAGGATATTTGGTACTCTGCCATAGATAATCCTAAACGATTTTACTCCAACATTCAATCACACAAAAAAATTAAACCCATTACGCTATGTACTCATGTACATGGTTCCAGATTTTGCTTCAGCTGCCAACGTTTTTTTTGCTTCTGTGAGTCATCAATTAAAAAACACAGTCTACCATCTACATTAAATACCGAACCAATTGATCTGTACTGTAGGGAGTCCATGTCAGATTCTTAGACTTTTCATTTTAGATATCTGGTGGTGGTTGTAGTAGTAGCAGTAGTTGCCCTCCTGTACCATCTGCAAAGCAACTATTTGACATTAAATCTGCAATAGTGACGGATTCCACCACTGATTGTTTTCGACTCTATCAAGCACAACCACGCACACCATGGGAGTGGGAAGAAATGAACTGGAGATTTCACAGCGCTGAAATAGAGGATGCTACTACCAGAAAATATTGGAACAGAATTAAACATGAAACATATTATAACACTCAGCAATTTAAACACCACCACCAACCTAATATAAACCCTAACCCAAACAAAAAGTTGAAAAAAAAAAACAAATAAAAAATATTAAATACATACAGTTGGTCGTTTGTTTATTAATAATAATAATAATACATGAATTTTATAGTTATAGCTAAATAAAATTTTTATGAAAAATCGAGAGTTTTCTTTCGACGGTCGGACGAGGCTAGGCTAGGCTCATGAAATTATACCAGAGGTGCGGCGTGAAGCCCTACAAACATTCTATTTTTTTTACCACATGTGTTGTACTGTATAACTGCGTATTATTACTATTATTGCTCGTTTAAAAGATAAACAAGATCATCTAAATTGTTTACTTATTACGACGTACTGCATGGCGGTAGTAGTCTAGAAATTAAAAATTTGACAAAAAACAAATCTCGGTGTCGACGGTTCGAATCCAGGCGGGCGCGTGGGCTTTTTTTTTTCTAAGAAACAAATTAGTAATAATTATAGGGGTGCATGTGTGTGAGTGCCAAAAAGACACTTCACATATAAAAGTCTTTTTTGCATCTACCTATTTACATCCTTATAAAAACACCCTAAAACCATCCCCATAAAAAAAAACTCCCCTAGGGGTCTCAAGGCCGTTTTGAACCCGTACACTAATAAGGCCCTTCTGGTCAACAGCCTCTGGTCATTGTCGACCACTTCTTCTTCGGCCATTTTCAGGATTGTGTCACTTCGTCGCCGAAGAAGTTGGACACACCCAATCTTTGGACAGACAGGCCATCCTCGGTCACAGTACCCCGCCTTGTATACTACTAACCCGAAACGATAGTTATCGCGGTTAGAAGGGCGACTAATTCCTACTAACGTATTCATTTCTTTTGGTGTGGCTCCGCAAATGACGCATTTCATGGTTGAATTAGTTTCGGATAATATATTCCCCACACTACCATCCAACATGGTTAACATCATATCAGTTCGAATCTCACATATATAACCTTCTCTAGTTTTTATTTCAATTGGCTGCAAGTTTTCAATCTTTACATTTATGTCTCTTACCATAGAACGCACCAGATTAGCATTTTCCTTTTGAAACCAAAACTTGATTGGTCTACAGTATAGAGTTGACGAAGGACTATGATTTTTCCACAACACTTTTCCAGTTTCCTCATCGATTAACCTTAGAGGCGTCATTGCTGTGAGAAACAAAAATTCGTCCGTGTTTTCTATATCTGAAAATTTTTGTTTGTATTGGCTATGCCCGCTACTGCCATCGAATCCCCACTTGCATATCATCTTAATCCGATAGTTTCGCTCCTCAAATTTTATTAACTTAAAAATGCTATCTGTGTTTTGAAGGTAAGAGAGAATTTTTTTGTATTTTTGACCTGATAATAACTAGGTAGGCAGTTCTGGGCTCCAAGATTAATTGCATATCTAAGAAGATTATATTTTCTCATAGACAAATCTAGATCTAAAATTAGCGCCAAGGCTTCAAAAGTAGTGAAACCAGTAACATTTGAGGAAACCTGACTATTATCACCACCTGATAAAACACTGGCCGCAAACTTTACCTCATTTGCAGGTATTTTCTTGGTTATCTCCATTACGCGCCTTCGTTTCGTTTTCATTGAAGCTTCTTCAAATGATACTCGCGGTCTTCCTATTGGGCGACTAGGTCCTGGCTGATCATTATTATCCCCAAATGTATTCACGTTAGGATCGATATTATTGCGGAATATAATTTGTTCCAGCCAAGCTACCTCATGTAAAAGTCGATTACGAGAATGTCTAACTTGTTGCCACTTATTTGCAATTTTTAGTCCAAACCACTGGCTGCACTTCATAACTTTATCTATTATGTTTTGAGAAGGTTCGTCGATATTCATAAGGGACAAAATTTTTTCATACACTGCCTGTTTTCGATTTCCTTTAGGTGTTTGTAACCATACCTCTATCAAGTCCTTGTTTCTTATGACATTGGTTTCTAAAAATAATCGTAACTTCATTAGGCGTAATCCGAGCCGATTAAAATTTTTTGTGATAACTACTTATTAATAACTAAGTAATATATATAAAAATGCTGAAGGTGATCCAAGGTGATTTTTTTAAAATGCTTAGCAAAGTTAAAAGTATCAAAAATCTAAAAATTTTGAAACTCGACTTTAACTTGGAGAAAAAAAGTGTTTTGGAAGTAGCTGAAAGGTGACTTTATGTGTAAATTTATAGTACTTATCAGTCTCCTCAAAACTCATTTTGTTATAATCAAAAACGTAAAACACTTCAACCACAAAACTCGATTGAAAACGAACAATGAAACGTAGAACTGGCGGTATTTTTGACAGGTTCTGACAAGTCAAATTTCAATATTGCTGTGACAGGCAAATCAAGGCTAATTTGATTTAAGTACTATACTTACCTAATAAAGTTACTAATAATCTACCCCCTGATAACATTAAAACAGCAGCAGTACAATGTTCAAAATTCCGTTGTTTATGAATTTTGTCCATAGGACACCACACTGTGCAACGTCTCCTGAGATATTTGAATTTTCATGCAAGGAGGGTGGCAAAATCTGGACACACTCGCCAACTTGCGCTAATTCATTACATGTATTAATGTGATGCCTGTTGACATGTCTTTTAAATCTAAATAAGCCTTGAAAACTTTGAGTACAATCGCAGCACCTTATCAATGATTCTGTTCGTATATCGTGGAATTTTTTAAAATGCAAAATTAAAAGTTTTAAAATGCCAAACTTCTTTCCACATATAAAACATTCCATTTCTGTTTTGTATTTGAAAATAAATTTTAAAAAACTAGAATATATTATTGCGAGTGGCCTTTATCGTTGTATGCTATCTCTTTCTAGAGTTTACATTAAATCACCTCTCAAAATATCTCTGAAATCAAAAAAATATTAAATTAGAAAGGTTATACATGTTACTCCAATTTGTCGTAAGTTGCATTTTAAGAAACTTACGTAAAAATTCAGCATGGCAACCATAAAAAGAAAGGAAGGGGCAGAGTAAAATTCTAAGCAAAAAGTTGCTTAATAATCGGCGGTTTAATTTAGTTTTGGTCAATATATTATTTTTTTAAAGTGAAATAATAATAATAATAATAAATTGTTAACTTACTTGTCCACAGGATAGTCCTAGAAAAATTACTCGATCTACACAGTCTACACTGCACTTTTTTTTATTATATTATAAACGCACAACAATCGGGATTGGCGAGGGCTAGCCGATGTTGCAAGTCGCAACAGGAATACAAAACTGACTGTTTTCTTTTCTTATTACTTGCTTTTTTTGGGTGGTATGAGACAACAGGGCGTAATATTAATGTATTTAGATATTAGCTCAACGTATTTAGTCATAAAGTTATGATTTTTTGTATTATTTAATAAGTTTGGGTATTATATTAATGCTAAGGGTACATTCGTTGATGTCTAATGGCATTATTGTAATGGTTTTAGATTATTGATTATAGGTTTTAGAGCATTAATCTGTAAAGCCTTGACATTATTTTTCTCATTGAGCAATGATTAACTTATGTCCTCTAGGGTATTATTTTAATGTAAATAATACTCGTATTAATGTAAAATATCATTGTCTTAATGTATTTTGGCACAAAAATAATTAAATTCTCGCATTAGGATGATGACCAGGCAGACATTGTGACAATCCAAAAAAACATTAACTAATATTTTTTAAGAATTATCATAATGGCTTGATTACATTAATATTATGAAGAGAACATTATCTTAATGATTTTGCAGTTAATAATCGTGGAACATTAATATCAGGCACGATATTTTTTTCTGTGTAGTTTCCTCTACCTCAACACAAAAGCAGTATTGATCGTTATCGAGTCCAATCTTATGCAGGTACTATTTCACCATCCAGTGTCCAGTTAGAACCCCGGTAATGGTTCTAAGTGGGCCTCTGTTTAGATTTAAAAGTCTATTAGAACGGCTATAAGGGCCTGATATGAAGACCTTGGACTGTCTGAGAGTTCTGCTAGTGCCATTCTTAATCCTACCCTGATTGGTTCATTGTCAAGGAATTAAGCTTCCCGAATGGATATCGCCTTTATACAAAAGTGTTTCGTTTCTGCTCGCGGCGTTCTACTGACCTGGAGATTTGTGAATCTCGAAGACGTGGTTTTGGCCGGATGTATATTTAGTTTTGTATGTTATTTATGAGAAAAATAGTCACAAAAAGTTGAGATTACGACATAATGTAACCAAATATAATATATAAAGTAAAGGAAAACTCTTAATATCTCAAAATTATGAGACAGATGCGGCAAACATAATATTTTCTGAAAGATCAGCACATTTCAGCTTTTAAACGGCAAAATAATATACGGGGTGTTGTGATTAAGAAATTCAGTTATAATAGATTTTAAAATAGACATGATTGAACAAATATTTTGGACACCCTGTAAAATTAAATGTATAATTAAATAAAAAAGTAAAGATAGTTTAGAAGAAACTAAGCTAATATTAAATTACATATGTAAATTTTTCAGGAAATTAACAAACAGTGGCGGAGGTAACAGATAGTCACAATGTTTTTGACTAAATTAAAAAAAAAACGTAACTTGGAAACGCTGCAGCCGAATCACGTGCTAAATTCAAATTGAATATAGAACCCAAAGGGGTATCATTTGCCACATAAAAACATATGGTATTCCATTTAGCAAAAATATAATTTTTGGTATTACTCCTCTTTAAAAATAATTTTGGGTTATAGCAGTGATAAAATCTCAATCTACCAGAATCGTTAAGAAAAATATTTTGTTTTGACTATTTTTTCAAGTAGTGTAAATAAACTAATATAGAATAAAGTTTATTTCATGGAAGTTTGGATTGCATTTTTTTGTAAGCCCACTGCTGGCTTTGAGTAATTATTAGTTTTAACGGTAATGCATCAGATTAAATTGTTTTTACGTTTACCGCGCTTTTATTGGCTTCACCACTGGTCTGATTGTATGCCTATTTGTTACCATTTGTCCATATCCGACTGATTTTAAAATTGACATAAATATAGTTGTGTGATAATATAATTTAGTCAACAATTAAAAATTCAAAATGGCTGCGCCAACCTTGAAAATATAAAATAGGGGTGCCAAGAAAGAGGACGAATTTTGTCTTTTGTGCAAATCGGTTATCTATTATTTAAGTATTTAATAGTAAAGTTATGCATTTTTAGACAATATTTGAGAATTTAAAATGGCGGAGCCAACAAGGCGGACTAATTTTGTCATTTGTTCAGGTTCGACTAAAAAATCGCTGTCTGGGAGTATTTAAGAGTGCAAGTTATAAATTTTTCGTCGTACTATGATTAAAATTAAAATTGTTTTCATGTAAACAGGGTTTTTTGTAGGTTCACCAATATTAAAGGCGGAAAACTAAAACCCGACAGTTAAAATATACACTGTAAAAGTAAAGTAAATTATTTCAAGGTGCAATTCTTCAAAAAATGTAATCTCTAGATAGTTTATTTGAAATTTAAAGGAAAATGAATTGTGCATATTCTTTAAATACCTCTAAGAGATTTGAAGCTCGCCATGTCATCTCGACAAATCAAATATAATTAATATGCTAAAACAACTATTTGGCTTTTCACCAGGGGCGTGTAATCTATTTTTTATTATTTATTAAAAAAAAATTATTACAACTATGCATTTCTTGTTTCCAACAATTTATTATTTTTGAAAAATTTAAGTCATGTTTAATTTCTCCCAGCACCAAGGGCGTCCATTAAAACAGCCTTTAAATTAAACCTAGACAAAGAATTTTAGATATTTTTTACTCGTTTTTACTATTAGTATTTCACTATTTATTATTACCCAAAGAATCTTCATATAAATCCTTTTACCTTACCATTCAACCAACTGAAGTGAAAATTTGACTTTATTGTCACTTTTGAACCGCTCCGGACAAACAGTGTAAAAGAAATACCAATAGCAGTGGTACTTAAACATATTTATCTATGTCAATAAATTATTGTTACAGCGTAAATTATTGATTTAGACATTCTTTTAGAAAAAGGAATATAATAGTTAAGACTATATATTAATAAAAATACAATTGTCCAAACGTCCAACCTATGTAAGAGCTTGCTAATTTTCATCCGGAAATCACATAGGAAATCCGGAAATCACATAGGAAATCCGGAAATCACAATGGAAATCAGGAAATTACATAGGAAATCTAGTGATTTCCGAAATCACTGTTCGTTTTTTTCCCTTCCAACTGAAAATAACTGCAAGAAATTACCAGCATAATTTCAACATAAAATTTGCAAACAGATATGTTAAAACTATATCGCATTTTTAAAAGTTAAATATTTTTTACTACGCTCCTGTCGTTCCACCCGTGAATTATAGCCAGTTGTTTAATTTTATGTATTTAGTTGATAAGTGCTAAGTCACTTTTTTCCAGGTCAACAATTGGTATGTTATCATTTTTCACAGTGGTATTTACCCCTATAATATGGTTCACATTATACCTTTGATCTTTTAACTGCCAAGAACTTTAATTAACCATTTGGCCATAAAATGCTACAAATGTATCACCTTTTCGGACAATTTTAAGTAGGTATAAATATCTGTTATCAATAAATAACAAAATGATTTTTATTAATTTTAGTTCTTATTGGTTTTCCATCCAGAGATTTTTGTTTTTTAATGAGTGTGTAGTTCACCGGCGAGTGATAATTCTTGTTGTATTAGCGTTAGACTGACGTCCTTGGGCTTGTGCTGTTAGTTGGACACCTTTTAGTGTCACTTTCAGAGGCAAATATTTATCTCCCCATGCTAAACTAATATTTAAAATTGTGTACCGATCTTTGCTGAAAAGAGAATTTTAATTCAAGTGATGCTTTAGCCGTGACGCCTACTTTAACAAGCACTTCTTTATTTTGGTAAAGGATATAGTACTGAAACGTATATTTCCCAGAAAAAAACACCAACTGACTTCTGGCACTTTAAAACTGAGGCTTCAGACTTTAAACCGAATTTTAGACCCATATTTTGTTACCATTTTTTGAAGTCTGACAGCTGTTAATTCTAAATATAAAATTATGTGTATCAAAAATACTAAGCAGTACGCAAAATACTAAAAGCGCCCGAACGATCCCACCTGTATAATGTAGAAAATGTTTAATGTAGGAAGAGATAGAATAAACTGGACATTTTTGTGCTTTACACGAAAATAATATTTTAGTCATTTGAGAGTAGCAAAAATATAGACAAAAAATTCGAAGAAATTGGACGCATTTCCCCGTTTATTAAAAATATTAAAAACTGAAATATTTTTCCATTTTCAGCAGGTGGCTGTTTTATTCTTCTAAGCTACACTGCACAGTGGAAAATAATATTTATATATACAAAATGATACGAAATTTGACGTGTTTTACCGTTTTTAAGCAAGTTTAATGTTTCTGAAATACATTTTTATTTCAGGTAGCTGTTTCATTCACTAGTGATATATATATAGTATAGTTGAAAATGTTTTTTATTTACAAAAAATAAAATAAAATGCAGGTACTTGGCCTTTTTTTTCGAAATATTGTTATTTAAGTAAACGAAAAAAAATCCTTTATATATCTATTTTCAATTTCATTGTAATCGAATAATGCGGTCTCAAAATATGATTTTTTTACGTTTATATAACCCCTAAAGATATCGAAGATCTACATAACTTCCAAAATCTAATACAGGTACTCGTCGAGACTGTTTCAAGTTGTACCTAATTTGTTCGAAGGCCTTTTATTAATAATGTAGACTGACCGACGGGTTACTAACACAACAAGCAAAGTTCAATACATTTAATTATTAATTAGAAAATAGTACAATTTAGAGAAACAACAAGGCGAGAAGTCTGCGTCTCTTAAAAGTCGAAAAACAGAATGAATACGAATAAATCCAACTACATCTAAGAACTTAATATATTATGTAAACAGTTTTTATCTGCTAGCCGGGCGGCGGTGACGAAGCATTACAGTGAATCACCCGCCTTATTCTCGACGAGCAATACGGTTTGTCCACACGGCCATCCTGTGAGGCTTTCGTCCTCGAAAGTCATTAACCTAAGAAAGAAAAAAGAAAAAAAAATGTACTGCTTTTTTTTTTTTTTTTTAATAATTAATTTTGTCTAACATATGCCTGAGATGATCAGTTTATGCCTTAGATGGCGATCAATTTATGCCTAAGATGGCAATCAATTTATGCCTAAGATGGCAATCAATTTATGTTTAAGATGGCGATCAATTTATGCCTAAGATGGCGATCAATTTATGCCTAAGATGGCGATCAATTTATGCCTAAGATGACGATCAACTTATGCCTAAGATGGCGATCAATTTATGCCTAAGATGGCGATCAATTTATGCCTAAGATGGCGATCAATTTATGCCTAAGATGGCGATCAATTTATGCCTAAGATGGCGATCAATTTATGCCTAAGATGGCGATCAATTTATGCCTAAGATGGCGATCAATTTATGCCAGAGATGGAGATCAATTTATTTACCTTGAATTTGGAAGAGCTTCATATCTTCCACTTCAACGACTCCTTCATAAGGTCTAGACGACCTTTCTGTGTGTAGGTCTTCTTTAATTCTGTATCTGTCATTGGGTAAGATTTCGATAATTTTGAATGGTCCTCTAAATTTTGGGAGCAATTTTTTACTTTCCTGGTTCGATGGAAAACTGCTTGTTTTGGTGAGCACTAGGTCACCGACTGAGAAGAATTTTGGAGGTGTTCGTTTTTTGTTGAAGGTAAGATCTTGTTCAATTCTGTTGCGTTCCAGATTTATGGCTGCCTTCTTTCTGATTTTCGTAACATCTATTGCTTCCTCGTCCGAGATGGTATGTATATCCGTATCTGTTTTTAATTGAAAACCAAACAGGAGTTCTGAGGGCGTGTGTTGAGTTATTCGGTGCTTGGTACTGTTGATTCCTTGTTGGATTTGATTAATAGCAATATCCCAATTGTTTTTGTCTGTGCTAGCGCCTGAAGTTGCCAGGGCATCCAGAATTGTCCTATTTGCCCGTTCTACCTGCCCATTTCCTCTGGGCATACCGGTTGCTGTTGTAAACAGCCGAATGCCTTTGTCATTTACGTATTCTTTAAATTGTTTTGATGTAAATCCAGTGCCTGCATCCGTGACGATGCGCCTAGGGTTTCCCAAAATTGAGAAGATCTCTTCAAGCTTGCTAATAACATGCTTTGACGAAGTATCGGGAACGGGTTTTATGTAATTAAACTTCGAGAATCCATCCACAACTACCAGCAGGTATTTGTTCCCGTTTAGAGTTTCAACGAAAGGCCTCAGATGATCTAAGTGAAGTGTATGGTGTGGCCTAGCATACTTGGGAATGGAATGTAAGAACCCGGGTTTTTTACCACCACGTTCCTTGTGATAAAGACAAAATAGACAGGAGTTTATGTATTTTTTTATAAATCTGTTCATTTTTGAGAACCAGAACGACCGTTTAATTCTCTCGACTGTTTTGTCAAATGCGAAATGGCCGATGTCATCATGATTAGCTTTGACTATCTGCCACCTACAGTTTTTTGGTACTACTAATCTATTTCCAAATGGGGTTATTCGATAAACTTTATTTCCTCGCAAATCATAGTCGTTAAAAATTATTTTATTGTCACTATCCCCACTTAACAAAATTTCCCTAATTTCCGCAATAGCAGGATCTAATGATTGAGCTTCGCGAAAATAGGCGTTTTCTGTTATTACTAAGATCTGTTCTGTTTGTGAAAAGTCCTGTGTTTCGAAATTGCGGCTCAACGCATCAACGTGTTGCATTTGACAACCTGGTCTGTGCACAATTTGAAAACAAAAATCCTGCAAGAACAAAATCCACCGAGCTATGCGAGGAATAATTGTGTGTTTATTCCACGCATTTTTGACTGCATTACAATCTGTGTATATGTTAAATTCGTTTCCCAGTAAGTAAAAACGAAAACGGTCTACTGTTTTTACAATTGCAAGTAATTCTAACTCAAACGAGTGATAATTTTTTTCTGGTCCCGTGGTTTGCTTACTAAAGAAAGCCACAGGACTTTCGAGATTACCCTCGCATTGAGTCAGAATTCCCGCATAACCTTCTCTACTAGCATCGGTATATACTCTAATCTCTAACTTTGGATTGAATATTTTTAAGGCTGGTTTTGAACATATTTGTTTTTTTAAAAAGTCAACTATTGCTGAGTGATTATCAGTCCATTCCCACTTAGAATCTTTTTTTAAAAGTTTTGTCAAAGGTGCTGATATGCGTGCAAAATCTTTGATAAATTTTCGAAAATAGCCAACAAGGCCAAGGAATTGCCTTAAGTGGTGTTGGTTTTTAGGATAGGGGAATTTTAACACTGACTCTATTTTAATATCCGATGGGTGTACTTTATTAAAAGATATTTCATAGCCTAAATATATAATTTTTGTCATCATAAAAAAGGATTTTTTTAATTTAATCGTAAGTCCATATTCTTTTATGATTTCTAATACTTTGTTTAAGATACAAAGGCCTTCAGATATGGTTGTTGATGGTATCAACAAATCATCTAAATAAGGTATAACATTATAATGACGCAACGGGGAAAATATTACATTCATAAATTGCTGGAACACCGATGGAGCATTACAAAGTCCAAAAGGGACCCTAACATACTCGTAATGCCTCTCCGGCGTTACAAAAGCAGTATATGGTATTGATTTTTCTTCCATCGGGATTTGGTGAAATCCCGATGCTAAATCAAGGCAGGAAAAGTATTTAAAATCGGACATAGTATCAATAATTTCTTCAATTATAGGTGTAGGAAAAGAATTTTTGACCGTTATTTTATTAAGGGCTCTATAGTCCACTACCATTCTTTTCTCATCACCTTTTTTTTCTACTAAAAGAGCAGGACTTGAGTAGGCAGATTTGCTTTCTCTAATAATATTAGCTTCTAACAATTCTTTTGTAATTTTTCGAAAAATTAATTTGTCTTTTTCAGTGGCTCTGTAGGGCCTTCTAGAGATTGGTTTATTTGTTGTTAGTTCTATAGACAAAGAAACATGAGCTTTTCCTATAGTATTTTTTGACTCAATCGTGCATGATTCAAATGAATGTAACAGGTTATATAATGCATTTAGATCGTCAGGAGACATATTTTGTTCATGATTTATATTCTGTGAATGTTCAAATGTATGAATTTTATTTTTAAAGTAAAGTAAATTATCGATTTTATAATATATAATGTCGGGGTTTTCTGTAAAGTTACTGCCTATCAAAATATCAAATTTAAATTCTAAATTATTTATTACGTAAAAACATATTTCGCTATCAACTTCATCTATTTTAATATGTTCCCGAACATACTGTGTTACTGTCGTACCTGTTCCTAAAAATCCGGAAAGTTTAACTGGCTCTTCTATGTCGTGTATTTTAAAATTCAATTTATGAGCCACTGATTGCTTAATTAATGAACATTCACTAACGAAATCTATAAATGCACTACATTGATTACCATTAATACTTACGTTCTTATAAAATTTAGATTGAGAATTAAAATTTTCGATATAATTAACATTTTGAATTTTAGAAGGATTTGTATTTTTAGCGTTTTTATTTGTATTATTATTTTGCTTTTTTAAACAATTTATTTCAATATGGCCCTTGATTCGGCAAAAATTGCAAACCTGATGTTTATGAGGACAGTCGGATCGGTCGTGCCCCAATTTACCACAAGCCATGCATGTTCTTACTTTATTGTCTATGTTGTCAGATTTACTATGCGAAACTCTAGAAGAATGGCTTATGCTAGCTTGGGGCACGAACGTGGAACTTCTCTGATGTGTAGAGCCTTGAAAATGCGGTTTAGTTGTAGGTGCACTGTTTTGTACAAAACTTGGTAAATTATAGGTTTTATTTTTAAGATACGCCCCCAAGGCATTCAAATCAACCATATTCGAAGCTTCTACAGCAGAGGTTATGTTATTATCACTGATTGCGCCACAAATTAAGGAAATTTTATCAGTGTCAGAAAAATTTACCTTTAATTTATTAATTTCAGATAAATGTTCAAAGAAAAAATCATACAAGGAGCAACCTTTAGTGGGTTTATGATTTACTATATTCATTAATAGTTTATAAGCATTACGATTTGATTTGAAAGTGGATTTCAAAATATCTTTCCATTTATCCCAAGAATACTCTGACCATCCCATTTCACTTTCTATAAACGTGTCGTACCATAATTTTGCGGTTCCCTTAAGCTTGTTTAAAGCTTGAAATATTATAACGTTGTCAGGCCAATGATAAGTATTAGCGTGATGTTGGATGATTTCAATCCACTCATCAACATTCATTGTTTTAGGATCAAACTCCGGAATAATCGTGGAACTTTTAAAATTTGTCTCCATTAAAGGTTGCGTGTTAACTAAAATACGTGGAGGCGTGTAACTTACAGTTTCTCGGCTTCTCTTCACTTTGTTTTTTGTCTTACGATCGTATTTGCACTCACTGGATGTTGAACTGTCCTCTGAAGACGAAGGCGAACGTTGCCTTCGTGATCTCTTGCGATGATGGGGCATAATTTGTGATTTTAGCACTTAATAAACAGCACAATACACCAATATCCCAACCAGTTCTTTTTCGACCACTTCTGATGTAGACTGACCGACGGGTTACTAACACAACAAGCAAAGTTCAATACATTTAATTATTAATTAGAAAATAGTACAATTTAGAGAAACAACAAGGCGAGAAGTCTGCGTCTCTTAAAAGTCGAAAAACAGAATGAATACGAATAAATCCAACTACATCTAAGAACTTAATATATTATGTAAACAGTTTTTATCTGCTAGCCGGGCGGCGGTGGCGAAGCATTACAGTGAATCACCCGCCTTATTCTCGACGAGCAATACGGTTTGTCCACAATAATAATACATGTATGTGTATTTTTTTACGACATAAGTAAATAGGTTTTTTTTAGAAAGATTATTTACAGTTTGAAATATATACCAGACAAAAACGAGGCGCAGTCTACCCTTAATGGTTGCTCCATTGAACCTTGTTTCCCTAGTTGATCACAACACTACTTATACAACACTAGTATTGTATACAAATCATTGTAAGTAATTTTTTGTACATATAAGCTATTCAAAAAAAATTAAAGAAGGTAAAACTAAAAGCGCTTCTTGTACCTGTCCACTCTGCTCTGAAAAATACTAAGCCCGAAATAGAAGAAGAAAAACTTCTTTTAAGTATTAAAAAAATATTTCTTGTATAGAACTGTAATTTATTTTACCTCGAGAATATTAAATCTTTAAAACAAAAAAAAAAAGATTTTCTTGTAAGGATTTTTCACATTTTTGAAATCTGGTAATAATCAGATAATTTAGATTTTCAAGTCTGGTAATAAAAGCAGCTACATGTATGGCAACTAGGGAATTCAATCCCCGGATCCCGGCCCTTTTTAATTGTTATTTTTAAAGCTGCCCGTGCAAAAACTTTCTTTCAGGTGCATTTCTGGGCGGGGCGGTGTGATTCCCAGAATAGTCGAACAGTAAACAAGCGGACGCGAAGCACTGATCGACTGATTTATTTCTATTTTATGGTAGTGTAGGGAAGACCGGGGTTGGTTGTTACATTTTTAACAAAAACATTTTTGAGGCTTTTAAAAAAAAATTATTAAAAATAAAAACTATTTATTCGTTTACATCTAAATGTTGTGTATTTGAAAAGAAAGTGTTACATAAGTATTTTTATACTAAAATCAAACTACGAATTTTATTAATAAATTATGCAAAATGTAACAACTAACCCCACATAGGGGTTGGTTGTTACATGCTTGGGGTAAGTTGTTACATATTAAAAGTCAACATCAGATTGATAATATTCTTCATCAGAATCACAGTTCTGACAAACAAAGTAAGACACTGGGTTTACACACCCCTCGTGAGCCCATCCGCGACATTTTGTGCACTTAATCCAGTCATCGCCTGGCTTGGATTTAGAATAGCTTTCTGCACAAACCAGACAAAAGGTCTCATCTTCATCCTCGCTAGATTCTGATTCTATAACAGTTTTTTTATTTTTTGTTTCTTTTTTATTCCTTTGAGCACTGATGTTTCTTTTTACTCCCTTATTTCGTTTTATTGCATCCTTTAATTTCTTTGCATTGCGTTTTTCTTCTTCCTGCTGCAATTCATCCTTATTTGGCGTATCTGTAAGAATTGCAGTTTTACGGCGCTTTCGCCCTTTAAGGTTCATTTTTCTCTCTCCACATTTCGGGAGTGGGCGAATTTCAGTAGGGCTATAATATTTTGAATATCCAGCCTTTGGAGATAGGGATGCCTTAGGTGTATTCTGCGAATTACAAGGGTTAAAATATAGATTTTTAGAAAAATCGTCACTTTTTTTTAAATCATAAGCATCGAGCGCCGAATCCTTAGGTTTTTCTTTTTCTTTTCTTGGTTCCTTTTCTGGGGTCTTTTGAACCGTTGTATTTAGAGATATTCTTTCTTCTTCTATTTGGTTTATTTCATTATCTGCAGTAACAATAGGAAAAACACCTTCCGGAGGGGGTCGATCTGTCACATAACTGGATAAAAACTCATCATCGCTAAAAACATGCCGATTAAATGGATAAATTCCTGAGACACGAAACCCAGATTGAATGTTTTTGGGACTAGCAGCTAATGGTAGCGCCTCTCTGACGATGCCCGGAATGTCATATATTGACATAGTTTTCCCAGGGTTGCTTCTTAACCACGAATCGCTAAAACTATTAATAAATTTTTTAAGAGGACCAAAGAGAGACCTGTCCAAAGGCTGCAACTTATGCGAACAGTGTGGCGGTAATGATAAAATTACCACACCGTTTTCTCTACAAAGTTCAATGCCAGCTATAGAGAGGTGTGAATCGTGATTATCTAGTATGAGAAGAACCGGTTTTTCTTTAGTACATCTTACATGTTTAATAAAATGGTTTAAAAAAATGATAAAGTCGTCCTTTACCATCCATCCCGATTTGTTGGCGCTTCCAATACAGCCAGGAGGGCCATTGTGGGCAAAATGATGTTTATAATTTACACGTGGAAAGATGAACATTGGTGGGACAGTGTTTCCACTAGCACTTACTGCCAACGCCAAAGTAACTAACGTACCCCTTTCTGCTGAAGTTACTGAACCGACCTGTTTAATTCCCTTTTGTCCGGTTTTTGTACGGTGGTAACACCGGTTTCGTCTACATTGTAAATATCTTGGCACTCAAATTTATACCTGTTTAGGACTTCTTCTAAAAGGCCAAAAAACTTCATAACGTTTTCCCGATTGAAGCTTGTAGCTCGGCTGAGGCTGGTAGCTTCAGGAGTTCTTAAAGATAACATTGGATGACGCCTAAGAAATGAAGATAACCAGTCAGCCGATGCCATTGAATTTTCACGCCAACTTTGATGAACGGCAATTTCATTCTTAACCGCAAATTCGTAAGCCAGTCTTCTAGTTTCTTTGGTAGAAAGGCCATAAAATGTTTTTGAACATTCCAGCAAATAATCTGCAAAATCAGGCTCTAGTGAATCTGGTAGAATCTGACGATTTTTTTTGTAACCAATGGTCGGTTCTATCCACTAAGTTCTAAAAAAACAGAAGGTGTAAGAAGTTATTTTTTTAAATTAATTTTAAAATATGTGAGAACTTATTATTTGTTAAAACTTACCCTTTTGGCTTATCTTCTTGCAGTATCTCTGCAGTGTCATAAAATTAATTCCAAACTCTTGTGCAACAGATCTTAAAGATTTTTTTTTCTCCAAAACTTCCTTTGCGGCTGCGCGAAAGGTTTCTACTGGGGTATTTCCCCTGTCTGTCTTCCTTTTATATACCCTCATAACGTCTCTATTAAAAAAAAATATATTACAAACCCATTTTTATTCAAAAATTTGGAACGGGGCTAGTTGTTACAGTGTAACAACGTGCCCCGAAAGTTTTGTAACAACTAGCCCCATATTGACTTTTTAAAATAATTATACTATATCTACCCAACCTTACATTCATAATTAATAAATATTTTACAGAAATACTACTTACATGTTAGTTAATCACTGTACAAGAACTGAAAATAATTGAGTTTAAAACGCCCGAGTTTTCACAAAAATGCTTTGGTATATAAATTTTACAATGCGTACACTAAAACAAAAGAACACAAATAACTTTTTAGCGGGAAGTGTAATCAGCTGGAGATTTCGTGTGAAGTTGGCGGCAATGGGTGCGATCATGCACTAGGGATGGGCAGTTTTGAAATTATTAGTAATGAGCAAGTATATCGATTGTAACAACTAGCCCCTGTAACAACCAACCCCGGTCTCCCCTATTGTATTTTATAATACTAATAAATTGTAAAAACTAGAATAAATGTTATTTTTAAACTAAAACTGAAACAAATTATGGAAACGAACGTTTCTAGCGATTTGTCAGAAGACTGGAAATATGTTGTACATAAAAAATCTGAAGATCTTCAATCTGCGTGGTTGTATTCCATTGAGAAGGTCCAGAATAAAACTGCAAAATGTAAAAAAATGTCGAGCAATAACTAAGACGAATGGTGGCTAAAAAAAAGTAGTTATATAGACAATTCAAACTGGATCTAGTAACCAGACGCAGTCAAAATGAGTCAACATCAACATCTTTCTTGTGTAGAGAAGAAAAACAAACAAAAATAGCCGACTTTTTTGTTTTTAGGAAAAGTTCATCAATGGAGACTATTTTGGCACCCATGGTAGCCCTGGATAATACACCATTTTCAAAAATATTACTTCCGCAAGTCTAAAAAAATTGTTTGAAACCAGCGGAATGCAACTTCCCAGGTCTCCTGTGACCATCCGAGAAAAAGTTATGAGTTATAGTGGAAAGACTCGTAGTGTTGTTTCTGATCAAATTCAAAAATGTATAAAAAAGGAATCTAAGTTTCGACGAACGCAGTTCGGTGTCGAATAAACATATGTATTGAATGTCCATCAGAAGCAAGTTTTTTGGAATTTGGGATTTGTGCGTTTAAAAAATTCAATAACCTCTGAAGCTTGTCAACCACTATGATCAAACTTGGAATCAGAAGATTTCGGATAACTATGACAGGTTCTGTAATAAACAAAGTGAGAAGAATATTTCAAGGAATCCCCCAGAAAAGATGATGTACTTCCTAAGTATATTAAGAAACCTAATGAGGAACTAAAGCTTCAACTAGATTATAGAATCAGATGGGGCAGTCATTTTATAATGCTGGAAAGATTTTATCTTATGGACAGCTGCATAAAAAATCGTCGATGGATTTACCTTATTTAAGTGACAGTTAATACGACATTAGTAAGGAATTAGTCTTGGAGCCTATAAAAATTACTGACGAAGCAATGTCTGGACAGGATATTGCGGAAAAGTTTTTGATAAATGAACTGAAAACTGAATTTAATAAAAATGTTTACTTTTGATTTTGTTTCAAAGAATTTAATTTTATTTTTAATAACGTTAATTTTAATAAAATTTTATTTAGTAATAACTTCACAAGTTTTGGTAACATTATACTACAACTATTTAAAAAACTATCGTTTCTAGTAAAATTCCGGCACTGCATCCCATGGCGTTTGAAAATCCCGGGATCCGAAATCACAAAATTTTTACAGGATTGAATTCCCTAATGGCAACATTGCTCCCGCTTTTTCTTTTTGTAAACCTGGCAACACTATTTTCGACGAATTTTGTCGGCAGACGCTATTGCCCTACAACTATCAATGCAACTCATTATCAACCACTTCTGAATTGTTATAAGCAAAGACGATTATAATCCGAACAATTTATTTACAGCAGCTTCAAATAAAGAATATTCAGAGTTATTAACACTAAGAAAAACCTTACGTATTATTCAACAAATCCTTTATCAACCCACTCGAAGTCATTTTATCTGTTATTTATTTACGTTTAACAATAAGAAATTTGTAACATATAACTGATTTAGTTAATGTTGTAATTTTACGAACTTGATATAATTAGTTTAAAAATAATCAAAAAACATATAAAACTAAAACAAATATATATTTATAAAAACATAAAATATTAACAAACTTCTACCATATATATTTACATATTCTACTAAATAGTGTGCCGGCCACCCATTTTTCCAAACCTAATTTCAAAAAACAAAATCTAATTTCTCCAAGTAATTAAATATATTCCAATAGGGGTAACCTTTTTACAGACTCTAGTACCTCTACCAGTTCAACGACTGACAATACAAAATAGCTGAACAATAAATAATTTTAAACAGACAATACAATCTAATTTCGACTTTCAACTAGGGATATATTACTAAGAAAAGCATTAGGCACTAAAGAAAACCTATATTCACAATTTCCCTTCCAACTAACAATAACATCAAGAAATTAGCAGCATAATTTATCAGTATAGAATTTGCAAACAGATGTCAACATGTTAAACACTGCATTTTTAAAAATAAACTATTTTTACTATGCCCCTGTCATTTACTACCCCATCTAGCGAAGAACTGTATATTAACGGTATTTTGGTTTATCTGTTTGTTAAAAATAAAATATGTTTGTACTACGCCCCTGTCATTTGCCACCCCATCTAGCGAAGAGAACTGTAGATTAACGGTATATTGGTTTATATGTTTGCTTATATTTTCTTATATTCAAGTTAATAAAGATATCGCATTTTTAAAAATAAATAATTTTTTGCTCCGTCCGTGTCGTTTGCTATCCCACAACGCAAAAGAAATTGCACAATTTTGTTGCAAATATATTTAACCTAAAGATAGATTTGCCCTTGGCAACATTTTTGGAACTATCTAGGTCGAATATTAATATTATGTCAAAGATTTACCTGGTCCGCTGCAAAATGTTGATAGTTGCAAGGAACTGGATGTGACGGGTATCACTGTTAATTTATACAACATTTTCATAACTATAATTCCAATTATATGGATAAACATAAAAGTTACACGTAATAGAACCTATGAATGTGCTTAGTCAACATACATAAACGTTCTGATAAGAGATAAGTGTTAACAAAACATTGACGTGAATTTATATTTTTTTGCCTGTCGAAGCACAGCTCTTTCATGTGATTTGAATTTCCTCACCAGGGAGTCATGTTCTGGAGATGATCTTTCTTGTTGACTATTAGTAACATAGCTTTCTGGTCGCTTTTCCCCTGCGGAGAAGCCATGTTCAGAAGGTTCAAAATCATGCTTATTAAATTTTGAATATTTAATTTTTATTTGCCATGCAGCATTCAGATTGTTTAAGCTTAGCGACCTAAGTCGTCTAAGATAATGAGACTAATTTCGCTTTAGGTCCCGGAATTGACTGATAATTGAACAGTATCTATTAGTGACTCGGAAATATTCACTGATTAAGGGAAGATGGAGTTTCCGTATTTTAATATTCTAATGTATTTCAAGAGAATGATCTCGAAATTTTTGGCAGCCACGGACCTCTACCATGGCGAACCAGTTCGCAAGACAAGTTAATACAAAAATTAGAGAATTATACAAAAATTCTCACAGGCTTTTATGTTTATATTATTGCCAATAATATCCACTTTACTTATACTTAGCTGATTAAAAGTGTCTTCATCAAATCAAAGTTATACATGGATAGCACATATCGGATTTTAGATGTTTAAGCTTCTGATTTGAGAGCTCCAAAATGTTTTCAATTTAAATTTTAGACGGTTTAAAATATATATTTCCCCGTTAAAACCATGAAGGCTTTCGAATTTTTTACATGCAATGTGTGATAATATTATTATTTCAAATTTGAACCAATAATAATCTAGGTCAGTGTCTCGCCATGATTAAGATTTTGGATATCATGAGCGTAAATAAATATATCTAATATCTTGAGAACGCACCAAATGATAACCAGTCAAATGGAAAACAGAAAATAAGTAAATAAATACTAACATTAAAAATTGTTTTTCGATTATACATTAAAACATTTCCTTTACCCGGAACTTCGGTCGTTAAGAATCTTTCCTCTTGACGCGGTCTCAAATGTTATTAATGACAGCTATGATTATCTATGAAGTTCCCCTAAGATTTTTCTACACCAAGATTATAAAAAAAAATCGGTAAATGTCCTTTACCCGGAAGCGTATTTACATACTATACAACGGCACAGAGCCCCATAGAACGCGGTGGTTCTGAATCGCAGTATAGTATGTAGTTGAAAACAAGCTTATTTTCTACTACATACTATACTACGGTGCAGAGCCGCAAGAAGAAAAATGGATTTATCATTCAAATATTGTTGTTTAGTGCTAAAAAATTAGTAATAAATTAATAAATTGTAATGTATTATATTAATAGTGATTTTTTATCATTGAAAATTATTGACAAAACTTATATTATAGGTGTCTATATACTAATATAAAATCCTCAAGTGACTGACTTACTGATTAATTACGATCCTCCTCAAACCACTCGACATAAGAATCTGAATTCTGGCATAAAGGCTGATTCTAGGGTGTAGTGGTTCGATAAGAAGGCATTTTTCGAAATTCCAGTTCCAAGGGGGTGAAACCTACCCTCAAAAATTAAAATTTTTTTTATTCAAAAAACGGCCAAGTTTCCGAAAAAACGCTTAAACACGTATATTTTATTTTGTTTTTTTACATATTTTAAGATGTTTTAAAAATGTATACAGGGTGTTTCGAAAAAGCTGGTCATTGATTAATCACGATCCTGCTTAAAGCGCTTGACGTAAAAAGCTGATTCTTGAAAAACAGATTTACTATAGGGTGTAGACGTTCTATAAGAAGGGATTTTTAAAAACTCAAATTCTAAGGGGGTGAAACCACCCCTTAAATATTAAAATATTGTATATTTAAAAACCGGTGAATTTTTCGGAAAAACTCTTAAACACGTATATTTTATTTTGTTGTTTTACATATTTTAGAACTTTTAAGAGTTGTATATAGGGTGTTTCATAAAATATGACCATAAGTAATCACGATTCTATTTAAGCTGTTTGACGATTGGAAACCTTTGATATTTGGAAAACGGATTGACTTTAGGGTGTAGAGATTCAGTAAAAAGAGATTTTTTGAAACTCGAATTCCAAGGGGGTGAAACCACCCCTTAAATATTAGAATATTTTAATTTATTCTGCTTAAACTGCTTGACGGTTAAACTGATTTTTGGAAAACGGATTGACTGGGGTGTAGAGGTTCGATAATAAGGGGTTTCTCGAAACTCAAATTCCTAGCGGGTAAAAACGCCCCTCAAATATTACAATATTATTTGTTATTTAAAAGACGGTTAGTCTTTCGGGAAAACGCTTAGACACGTATAACTTATTTTATGTTTTTACATTATATATATTTTTTAAATCATACAGGGTGTTCAAAAAAGTTAGGTAGTTTATTAACTAGGATTCTGCTTAAACTGCTTGACGTAAAAAGCTGTTTTTAGGCACACAAATTGACTATAAAGTGTAGAGGTTCGATAAGAAGAATTATTGGCAGTAAATAAAATGTTTAATACAAGCGCTTTCCCACGCTTTTCTATTTTTATAACAATAATGTTTAATGTCACAATTCAAAATATCAAAACAACATTATATTTTGTTAGAATCATTAATTTATTAAAGAATAGAAAAACGGTAGTATCAAATATTAAACAAACATTCTTATGTTTATGCGATTTAAATTAACAAAAAAAAAAACTATATCCATTTTAACAAAATAAAAATAAGGAGTTATTAACAAATATTAATAAAAAATTTAAAAAAATCCTCTTTAACATGAACAAACTACTTAGTGGACTTAGTGCGATTTGGCATTTTGTCGATTATTGTAAACGGCTTCGCTTAGTGATCTTTGAGCCTTACGTTTTCGAATCACTTTCTCATCCTTTGCAGGCCTTCCTGCCTGAATTCTTTTAGATCCAGATGTCATTCCAGATCTTTTGGTTCTTCTACTCAGGGATGTAGGCTGTACCTTGATTAACCACCATGTTAGTCGTTTCAGGCGTTGTGTTCATTTTGACCATCTGTATAAGATTTAAGAAGTTTTCACTTAACTGATTGACTGCAATTTCTTTTTTCTTAAGTTCTTCTGCTGACAGTGAAGGTGAAGGTTTATTCGCAACCATATCTTGGTCAAAGAAGTTGAGAGTGTCACATGGTTCTTTGTTGCTACTCTCATTTGTTAAATCATCGGTGTTTAAAGTATCCATCATATTTTCAAAAAAGGTGTCATCAATATTTTCCCCCATGGCTAATTTAGCTAAATTCTTTCTATCAATAGCTGATAATGAGGGGATGCAGTTCAAATTAAGAGCCTTATAATTTTCTTCAACTGCGCACATATGCTTGCAAAATTTTCCCCCTTGCCCTGCAATGCAATCGCACATCCCAATCGAGGTATCTACTGTATACAAAAACGTTTTATCATTTTCTGATGACACTAAAAATAGAGAATCACTTCTTTTGTTGACTAGGAGATTTTTTGCTTTTAATTTTAATTTCGTATATATCAATTCATTTTTGTTGTTTCTGAAATTTGAAAATGAAATTAGCCTCCTCTTATGATAGTTTTCAAATACATTGCATACAAAGTCTATCAGCGCGCATGCATTGAAAGCTTTACAGCGTTGCAAAACAAGATCTTTAAAGATTCTAATTGAGGATTCGCAATAATTATTCGTATTATTGCCCCTTGTTAATAGGTTCGCTCTAAATGTATGAGCCCATTCCGTTTTTCGTTTATAGTAATTATTGATGTATTTTAGAAGGTTTGGATACTTTTGAAGTAAATTATCACTAATAAACGAAGCGTATTCATCTTCAAATTCCTGTTCTGTTGTGGAATAAAGGATTTGTTGAAATTTTCTCATTATGTAGGGTCTATCATTTTTTTCTATTTTGTGGTCAGCATTCCAAAGCCATCGCCAGACAGCTTGGCACACATGAAACGTGCAGAGGAGAAGTTTTGAATTAGGAAATACAACGGATAACGCATTTCTTTTTGCATCCGAATCATCGGTCATTATAACTGTAGGAAAACCCTTTCTACCAAAACCATTTCTACCCAAGGTTTTTTTCAGTAAACTAAATGCCAACGTATAGTTCGCTTCATTTTGTTCATTATGGAGAATCACTCCTAAAGGAACGGCTCCAATTTTATGGGCACCGAATAGAAATGTTATACAAGAGTTCATTTGGTCGCACGAACCACTACTGTCAATGAAAACCATGTTTCGAGAGAAATCGTTTTCGTGGGCCCTTAGCATCATAGGCGTCAATACTACAATTATAAGCGGATCTTCATTTATTTCAATTGTAATTTCCATATCTTCATACTTTTTTAATTTTTCCTTTAAAACATTAATCATGCTTATATTATCGCGGCCTCCAAAATTCTCTTCTCTAAAAAAAAAAAGTGTTACTTCTTGTTAGACACAGGCAAGAACACAGGTATCTTCAAAGGAATGGAATATTACCTATTTTTTATCGCCTGGTTAAATTTTAAAAAACCGTAAAAATGCCTCGATTTTTAATTGCAATTTTATAACAAATAAAGTTGCCTCTAACGATAATCTATTGTCGGCCGCCTGTTAAATACCTGCATTGCCTAGAAACGCAAGAGGCTAAACCAATGATATTACACCAAAGAGTTATTACATTATGGCAGATATTTTGCGACCAAAAGTATTGTGGTTGGAGGCAACTTTATACCTAATATACCAAATGTGTAACGCAGTTTCAAATCTTTATATATGAATTTTTTCAGCGAAATATTTACCAGTAAAACATTTTTATCGTATCTGAGTTGGGTTATATTATAAATATACGGAATATTTAGGGTGACCAAAAAATAGGCAATCAAACGATTCTTCCGAAATGCCTAATTGCTATATACGTAAGGCCCAATTAATTACACGCAATAATATCGCAAAATTCACATACATAATAAAATAATTATTAAAATAGTATGTATTTTTATAACGAGTGTGCCTAAATATTCTTTAAGTGTAACATACTAATACGCGGAGTGATTAAAATCAACGTTCTAGTGTTTGAATGTACATATTAGGTATATGAATTCTGTATATTATTTTATTAAATAAAAAAGTACTTACCGCCATTGACTATGCAAATTATAAATTTGTCTATCAGTGGGATTAACCTGAGGATTTGATAACATTTCTATTAGATTTTGATTTTCCTCAAAATGTGCTTGCTCTAAGGTTAACTCGTGGAAGATTTTTGCACAAGAAGGGGTAAGACCTTCTCTAAAATATTCCCAAAACAGTTTCTTCGTTTCGTCTGGTACAAGAAGATAGCTAAATGCTTGAGCGACTTTCACCTGATGGCTATGTTTGAAATCGATCTAAAATTGTGTTTTAATTTTAAATTAAATTATATTTTTCACATATCTTTGACCCCCGCAACTTAACCCCCTGAGTTTGGGTGAGATTTAACCACAAAATGTTAAACAGAAAGAGAGGTCTATGCGTATGTATCAAAGTGCATACACATATTTTATGAGATTATTGCTGTGCGGCAAATGGTTTGATTTTGATCATTTTGACCCTGATATTAAAGCTTTTTAATTTTTTTAAGCGAAAACTATGCATCGGACAACAAAATATGAAGATATCAAATTTGTTTAGAAATAAATGAGAATTCTAAAAATAATTTTTATTTTACAAAAAACCAATGGCGAATCATTTTTTTGTTAAAAAATATGCAAAGCAAAACCCGTATGGACGGCACTGGCAAAAATATTTAAATTATTTACACATCAAAAAATGCGTATTAATGATAAAAAGACGTGTGCCAAATTTCATTATGATATTTACAGTAGTGTCAAAGTTATTGTAATTTTTTTTTAAATTTTGACACCCTGTATTTAAAAATTTAAGGCGTTTAGGACATATTATGTTGTTCATATAAAATTTTTTGCCTAAAATGAGTCCAAGAAACACCCCATTATTAGCACGTCATTAAGGAACACCATGTATATTTTCAACAATCTATCACCATATTTGACCACTCATATGATTTTTAAAATTCTTGCTAAAATATAGTAAATAATAAGGTCTTTTAAAACCAAGTTAAGTTGGGACATCGATTGCAATTCAATGCACGAGACCTCGAGGATGGTTTCGCTTTATCGTTCGACCTATATTGATTTTTGAAAATTCGTCTCACCCCTGCATAAAAGTAAAGTTGCGAAGTTCGAAATATGAGAAAAATGTGTACTTCTCAAAACAAACAGGGTTAATAAATTGGTTTATGGAGTTCACAGTAATTGAGGTGAAAAAAGTTTTGGGATACCCTGTAAAGTTTGGCCACTTTAATAATTATGATACTGACAAGCAAAAATTAAATGAGCGACTGGAAATGTAGTAAATGTACGATTCCAAGGACGGTTTTTTCTTGCTGGAACAAGCCTAAGGTTACATTAAACATATTTAGAATTTTATTTTTGAGACACTGTATAAATTTATTTTTTGTATATTATGCCCTACAATAATTGATATTGAGTTAATTCCTTATTTTACCACCCTGTATAATAAATAGAACAAGTTAAACTACTAAAGTACTACAAAAAAACTACGTTTAAAATAATAATTTTGAATCCATCTTTTAGCAGCTTGTCGTTCTTAATCGTGTTTTTGTTTACTTTTTTAATAACAAAAGTAATTTTGGCATCACATCCTCGACCTCTAATTCGTATATTGCTTTTTTTATTTTCTTTTACTTTGTTAAAGTTTGAATGTTGGCATACATAGGTCTTTTTAAAAGCGAGTCTTTGGAGATTGGGATATGTAGTTCTCACAATCCAGTTTGTTTTTGTTTCCAAACTAAACCGACATATCCATCTGTCCACCCATTCACCACAAGACACAGCTTCTTCTTTTTTTGTACGAATTTGTAAGTAAAAATTGTTGGCATCTATTTAATCAAAGTTTTCTACAATATGATCTTCGTGAAAAAGTTTTTTCAAATTGCTTAAGCACTCCTCCATTTCACCGCGATAAAAAATCAAGTTAGGTATTTAGAGGTTATAAAAAACGCACAGCTCCTAAAAAGATCTAAATCAATACTAATCATACGTTTCCGCTTACGCATGACTTGCATAAATTAGCAAATTAGCGCCACTGGCGGCTGGATCCAATGATGATATAGGCGATGTTGCCACATTTATGGTGTTTTCCCTAAGCTACCTAACTTTTTTTTTAATTTTAAATAGAAAGCGTCTGATTTTATTCCATTTTTGGATTGCTCTTAAAATTCTAAGTATTTTTCACGTAACATACCTTGTACCTAAATTTAACTGTTTTCAAGATACAAACAATTGAAAGTCGGCATTTTTACTGCTTTTTTCAATGACAGTGGCAAAACGGATAATGATATCCTAAAAACAGCTTTTTACGTCAAGCAGTTTAAGCAGAATAAATAAAAATATTATAATATTTGAGGGATGGTTTCACCCCCTTGGAATTCGAGTTTCAAAAAATCTTTTTTTTATTGAATCTCTACACCCTAAAGTCAATCCGTTTTCCAAATATCAATATCAAACACCCTATATACAACTTTTAAAAATCCTAAAATATGTAAAACAACAAAATAAAATATACGTGTTTAAGCGTTTTTTCGGAAACTTGGCCGTTTTTTGAATAAAAAAAATTTTAATTTTTGAGGGTAGGTTTCACCCCCTTGGAACTGGAATTTCGAAAAATCCCTTCTTATCGAACCACTACACCCTAAAATCAGCCTTTATGCCAGAATTCAGATTCTTATGTCGAGTGGTTTGAGGAGGATCGTAATTAATCAGTAAGTCAGTCACTTGAGAATTTTATATTAGTATATAGACACCTATAATATAAGTTTTGTCAATAATTTTCAATGATAAAAAATCACTATTAATATAATACATTACAATTTATTAATTTATTACTATTTTTTTAGCACTAAACAACAATATTTGCATGATAAATCCATTTTTCTTCTTGCGGCTCTGCACCGTAGTATAGTATGTAGTAGAAAATAAGCTTGTTTTCAACTACATACTATACTGCGATTCAGAACCGCCGCGTTCTATGGGGCTCTGTGCCGTTGTATAGTATGTAAATACGCTACCCGGAACTTACCTCGTTATGATTCTTTTTGCATTTGTTAGGATAGCGAAGTGTGACCCAATTTAGTTCAATACATAGTCACAGTATATATCGTCGCTGTTATTACGAAGGGGCCTATCTCGATTTTTACAACTTTTCAGGAGAGCGGTTTAAAGAAATTTGTGTTGATAATTTTGGTTGTATCATTGACACTTTCGTCTTATTTAAAATTATTTTTTCAGAAAAACGTAGATAAATCAATGTAGAATGATCAGGCATACTATTTTTTTTTCAAATTATATATGTTTAATTTTAATAAAATATTAAATGAGATAGGCCCTTTTGTAAAAACGATAACAGTTCGATTTTGTACATAAAACCAAATAGGCCCCTCTATTATCAATGTTTTTTAATGAAACGGTAGACGATTTATTTACTTTTAATATATTTATTTTTACAAAAAAATGTTGCAAAACATTATTATAAACAAAATAAAAGCAAAATGTGTCTTCAAGTCTATATACCCAGTTATTACGTTGTGTTTCACCAAATAATAACAGTTTACATACCACTTTAACTAAAACTTAAATTTTTAACAAAAAAGAAATTCTCCTCAAAAAAACTCACTAAAAAGTCACTAGATACTAAGTTTGTGTGTGCGGCAAAGAACTGTAAAACAACACATCTTCGGGAGATCTAATGACAGGCTTGTTACCACTACAAAGTGTCATTAGGTCATTGTATTTTTGCAAAGAAATTGGCCTGGGTTCTTTGTTCAACTTTAAAAGAGCTATAGTACTACCACTTTTTCGTTTTATGGTGATAGCTCGATATTGAGTTTCCAGATGACTGGTTTTGAAAAACAACTTGTTCGGACTATCTTTTTTTACTGAAAACTCAAAAATGTCGGTCCACTTAAAATCCTTGCCTTCGTCGTCAGTTCTTATTGACTTGAATCTATAATCTTCGCTTAATTTTTTAAAATTGAAAAAGTCATCGAAATTTAAAGTATAAACTTGATAAGGCTTTTTTTGTCTGGCTAGACGAAATACGGGTACAAGTTGACTCGGAGTAAATAAATCACCAGCCTTTTTGATTGCGTAACTAATGGCACTATGTGCGGAGTCCCCTTCACTTTGTCCGTGATTGGGAGAAAAAAAACGTAGGCTGATTTCTTTTAAATTCTCGCAGTTTAAAACAGTGTACAAAAGAGCAGCTGCCATAATTGAATTTTTATTCTGCCCACCGCACCCATCAGCTAATAAGTGGGCGGAGTGAATTTTCTTTTCTTGATCGTACTTTTTTAAGGTTTTGAAAACAGCAGTGGCAATTTCGGAGGCTCCACGACCACTTGCACATTCATGCCAGGTAAAACAAAAGCAGTCTCGACTACCAAGATCGTACACGGTTAAATTAAAGACGCTTAATCTTCTCTTATAAAAGACTGCTCCATCATTTGAGATAGGTAAATTTATTACCTGCTGAAGATCAAAACAGCCACTATAAATTGTTGGATCATTTTGGGCACTATTCTTAATCTTTTCTTTTATTTCCCTTACAGCAGTCTTCTCTAAAATGTGTTTTTCATACGCGTCTCTAATTTTTAGTTTTTCCTCTTCTGTACCGTCATTTTGAATTCTACACAACCCACACTGGTCCTTCTTAGGCTTATGGAATGACAGATTCATACTCCGAAAAACCAATCGATATAGAGAAAGACATGTTTTTTTTGCATTCGGTTTTAATTCACTTAGAAACATTTGATACATTCTACTAATTGACAAATCTCCATTAAGGTACTCTCTGGAACTACTTTGCCGACAGTAATGGGATTCCACCCGAGGGAACCTATTTATGTGATTAAGAATTTGGTCCCTTAAAACTTTATCATTCTCGGCCACTGCTCCATTACGACCACCGCGTTTTTCTTCCTCCAAAACACCGGACTCTTGCAGTTTCTGAAGTGAGGTACGCATTACCTTATCGCTAATACCCAGCGTATTAACAAACATTTTACGACACACTTGAACTCTTGTGCCCTCTAAAGAAAGATAAAAGAAGTTAGTGTAGACCCGACGCGATTCCCCACCAGGTTTTGTACTACTTTTTTTGACTTTTTGTTCTACAAAACGCACAATGAACTCTCGTTGCAGTTTTATATTGCCCAATCCATTAAAGTCTGAAAATATTTTTTGTCTATGTTCTTCACTAAATTCTGCACATTTTCGCCCACCTTTCCTGCACCACGCTTTATTACACACCGGTCCTAAAGTACGAGCTGAAACTATTTTTTTTAGTGTTCACAGAACAATATTCTCTGCCGCTATTCCGCAAGGTTTTTGCCACTTTCTTCTTATTTACCCTAGGTATCTTTTCTTCACGATGCTCTTTTGGTGCTCCTTCAACTAAAAAATTTTCAGGATTTTTCTTGTCACTTTGCAATAATTTTTTAACTGGTTTCGATTTTTTTGAACTAACAATTTCGTCGTCACTTTCTATCTTCGAACCATGGGTATCACAATTCGGTTCGTCCACTTCAAAGTGTTCCCAACAAATTAGTATGGAACATCGAAAGCATGAGCTAAAAACTTCTGCTTTGCAGTTTGTTACTTCACACGTTTGTCTGTATGTTGGATCCTCGTGGTCACTTACATCATCATAGGGTTCGGTTACGTCCGAACTTGCTTGAATAGTCCCCTCGTCAGCGGATAATGCACTGCTTGATTCCGCCATCTTTTTTGGACTACTAATTTGGCTATCAGCAACATAGTTATTTAGAATTGTTAACTTACTCAGAGGCACATCATCACTAGAAGAAAAGCTTGAATGAGCAATGTCACAATTTTTGCTCGATTTATGACGAACTTGAATTTTTTTAGACAGAGGCTCGTTATCCGATGAATCAGAAGAATATTCGTTGGCTGTTAGCTTTTCAACCGCAACAATTTTCCCATAGTACCATTTGTTCTCAAAAAACATTTTTACTTGTGTGCCTATTTTGAATTTCTTATTTTTCTGGACAGTTTTTAGGCTGCCGGTATCCACACAGTTAACAGTTTTATCGTCCCACTCCACAAGAACATCCATTTTAAAAGAAGATAACTAAAATCGCGAAATTTTGTAGGTACCGCTATTAATATCAATTCACTTGCCGACTTGTCTAGACAAGTTTAACACACCCTTTAACCACGTTACCTCAAAATCAACTAATCAGTCGCAAATGCGTGCCGCGTTTTTGTGTACCCTGCAAGAGGCACAATTGCAGAGTTGCAAAATTTAATTTATAGTTTTATTTTGCTACTTCATATAATTCTACATAAGCCTAAAATTGAAAAAAGCAGGTGTAAAAATAAAAAAATTTGTATGTTTTTAGCATAAAAAACTCCAAATATCGTTTATATTTTTGTTATTTTACTAATTTCGAATGTCTTTTTTAAATAAAATAATAATAATTAATAATTTAGTGGGCTTATGTGATAATATTACTATACATTTCGTCCACAAATATTATAACGTAAAGGCCTATATTAAGATTCGCCCAGCAAAACACGGATAAAATATACGACATAGGGGCCAATGTCAACTTTGGCCTTTACGTAAAAATATTTTAGTGGATAATCTAAGATAGGCCAGATTTGTATACTTCCATAAAATATAAACCGTGTAATATTGAGATAGGACAGTTTGTCATAACATAAATAAGGCCTGCTTATGCCTAAATATGGGTATAACTCATTTTCGCCAAATATCGAGATAGGCCCCTACGTAATAACAGCGACGATATGTGTTATATTTACTGTAAAATATTTTTCTTGGGCGCTATTTTGTTCCATCATATTGGATTCCTACCAATATACCAGTTTCTTTCTACCTATCCCACAACTGGCTTTTGGGCATAATTTAAAATAAACTCAAAATTAGTTTTTACATTGACACGTACCGCTCGATTTTGTTACGTTATGTTGAATTCATATCAGTTTACATCATTTTACCTTTTTATTCCCACATTTAATTTTTGTGCAAAAATTTAAGTTAATTGAACAAGATTTTTTAAAAATTTTATTTGGCAGACAGTTAGGCCATTATTTTGTTTTACTATCTTAAAATCAAATCATACTGTTACGAGATCATTCCAATGTAACACTCAGGGATAGTATAATACGTTGATGCCTACTATTATAATACGTGTAATGTATAAAATGTATGTATAAAACGTATAAGTATTATAATTGTATAAAAGTCACGTTTCTTTTAGTACGTTTTATATGGTATAATTTAAACTTGAAATTGATAATGGATAGTAATATTAAGTATTATACAAGTAATATTTATTATTTAGGCAGTTTTTATGCTATTCTTATAAAATTATTTTGTATGTATTGGAAAACCATTTTTAGTAAAATTTATTGATACAAAAAAAATTCGAAAAAAAACTTGTTGAGAAAATGTCGTATGTGGTCTATTATTATTATTATTATTATATTGTTACATTATATGATTTTTGTGACCACTTTCAGCTTCTAAAACCGTAAAACTAAAAATTTTAATGCTTTCATATTAACAAAAAATGTTGTTCTAAGGTCCAAAGGTGTTGCCAATTTTCATATCGCTTCCACAAAAGTTAAAATTATATATATACATTTTTACTACTAGGTATACTATACCCTCGTAAGAGGGAAGTAAGAATTGGTGCAGAATTAAATGAGTTACCTCATTTAATTCTGCAATTCCACAAAATATAACGACCAAATCTTTTTGCAAATTTTATAAAGAATGTCGAAAATGCAGTTTCTCTATTTGATCCTGTCTGCAAACTGATTAATACCTGCCAAAAGTCAACGGCTAGTATTGCATGTGCAACAGAAGCACGGTTGTCACTAAAATTACCAGAAGGATTTGTTGAAGCACAAGAATTTTTAACTAAAAGAAAAAAATTATGCCTTAAAAGGGAAGCTTATCTGTAGCAAACTGTTTACATCCGGAGTGTAAGGAAAATTACTTAATGGTGAACAGAGAGAAGTTGGTGACTAGCTTGTACTTAATTTGAATGGGAAATGATTATCTGACCTTCAAAAGTACTAAGAGGGTGAAGGAATGTAAAATTTTAAATACAAAAACAGAATTAAATCCATTACTATATTGGAAATTATGTCCCAAGAAAACACCAGAACTCGCTAAACTGGCTATTAAACTTTTGTCAATTCTTCATCAGCTCAGTTAGAAAGAGTTTATTATAGTAACTGGACCTATGTACACAATAAAGTGAGAAATAAGTTCTCTGCCGAAACTTTCGAAAAATTGGTCCATTGTGATTTTTAATAAAATATTACCACCAGATCATCCCCATATGACCTTTAATTTTTGATCGAAATGTCAATCGGGTAAGTAGTTTTTAAGTAATGCCGCGAAGTAACAGACAGACGGGCCGACAGACGGAATTCATAAAACAAATTTTTTGGCAACTAGAGTCGCTAAAACATGGAGATATGTAAAATCTGAGAGGGTGATTTTTTTCACGATTACAAACATTTTATTTAGTCGCCATTTTGATCGGCCATCTTGAATTACTACCTTCACAATTTTACTAGTTGACCCCTATACCATACAATTAGTTACAGCACACAACCTTAATTAGCCATTTCGGGCTGAATTCTTAAATATTTTATTAAGCCATTTTCTTCATCTTGGATTCTTACCAAAATTTTATCAGTTGGTTCCAACATAATACTTTGATGTTTGTGCAAAATTAGAGATAAATTGGATTAGTTTTTTAATAATAATTCAACATTTCACTAGGCCGCCATTTTGTTCCGCTATATTAAATTTTTACGAAAATATTACTAGGTTATGTTATCCCCAGATGACCCTTTAATTTTTTTTATCAAAATTTGAAGTCAACCGGGTAACTAGTCTAAGTTATGCTGTGAAAGAACAGACAGACAGAAAAACAAACCAACAGATCACTGTTTTGTTCGGCCATCTTAAATTAGTACAATTTCACTAGTTGATCCCTATAGCATAATTAGCTAAGGCATATCAGGATCAATCCATTAAGCAGTTTTTTCAGGCTGAATTTTAAAATATTTTATTAAGGCGCCATCTTGGGTTCGTACCAAAACATTACCACTACGCAGAAAATATACAGAGCGTGCAAATAATGTTAAGTAAAAAACTACCGATAATAAAGACCACGTACGTATATTTCAACACCTTGTAGCATAAAAACGAATTTAATTTCTACAAACAGATTTTTATTTTCTCTCTCAAATTTCTTACAAAAAAGTTTTTAGACCCAAATTTGCCAATACCGGGCACATGAAACATGAACAGGTTGTCATTTTTTTAGTTTTTGAAATTTGAGACAATTCTATAAGAGGCAAATTTCATAAGAGGCAAATTTTCGATAGAAAAATAAGTTACTTACTTTAGGTTTTACAGGAGCTGACCCATACTTTTTACTTTTTTTTTAATTAGCACCCTCTCTATTTTTATGGACGATCATATTCAGCCTAAAATTAGCTTTTCAACATTATATCACAAATTAACTAGTTTTTAAAATGGCAGCTGGACAACCATTCATTAAAAATTCAACATTGTTGCTGTATACAAAAAAAATCAGTCACTATAAAATACTTGTTAAGCGTCTAAACCAAACTTAATTCATTTTTTAAAACAATTGGACTTCAAAATGGTTTTGAGTACTAAGACAATTTTTTAATTTCTTTCACTTCTGGTTTAATGAACGGAGCATTTACTGCATTATTTTTAATAGCACCTTGTATATTTTAAATACAATTTAAAATACAAGACAGGGAATATTTTTGTAACAAATGCTAGTCTATAGTCATATTGAAAATAACATGTGAAACATCTTTAAAAAGCCAATTTTAAGGCGAAAATTACAAGATGCCATTAAAAATATTGGATAAATTGCTCTTTCCATAAAACAAGAAGCAAAAAAAATGTTCTTACCCAAAACGATTTTTAAATCGAAATAAAAAATTAGGAAACAAAATAATTTTGGACTGTCTAAAACAAATATTAGTGTATTGTTTTCATGAAGTGACAATTATAAATTTTGGAAACAAAAGTCAACTTGTGATATATCATTGAAAATCTAATTTTAGGTTGAATAGGATAGTATAAAAAAGTATATAAGGTTAATTAATATTGTAGTTAATAAAAATACTTTTTCAACTATACAGGTTAGCCATAAGAATTGTATTTCAGAAGTATTCAGCTCGCTCAGACTGCTGATAAGTTAAGTTATTTACATAAAGAATTTTTTTTAGTATACAGGTTAGCCCTAGAATGATAAAACATCTGAAATTGAAAGAGGCATACTTCAGAAGCATTTAGCTTGCTTGGAAAAAAATAAAATAGGTCAAATTTATTTTCTAATTTTCTTATAAAAATATGTTTTTTCATTATACGGGTAGCACTAGAAGAATGAAACATCCCTCTGAAAACGAAAAAAAATCAAGAGCCTTTAGCTTTATTAGCAAACGGTGAAGCACGTCAAAAGTCTTATTTTCTAATTCATTTTGTTCGGTTATACAGGATAACCCTAGAAATATGAAGCAGCCCCCAAAATCGTTTTTTCTTTGTTTAAAGCAGTTAATTTAAAAAATGAAACATGTAATATTTCTTTCTCATCGTACGTAAAACATTTTTTCCACTATACAGGGAACCCTAAAAGATATTTTTTTCCTTAACCCTTTCCACTCCAGCCGCATTTTCCTAGAGGCTTGCTGATACCAAATTACCGTTTTTATATAAAAACAGTATGGACTCTAGACACTTGTTAAGAAATGTATTTACATGATATTAGCTCTAAAAACATTAAAACAAAATGGCGCCATGCAGTTAAAAATTCGTGCTATACCAGGATATCCAGCGTTTGGATATTGGTAATATACCAGGATATCCGCCGTATGGATATCAAGAATAATGTGTAGGGTTTGACTTAGGTATGGAATGTTGTGATGTAAATAAACAAACAAAGAAAAACAGTTTTTTTTTAATATTTATTCAGAACATACAATAATAATAAGAATAAAACAAAAGTTCTTATAAATATAAAATGACAAAAATAATCTAATTGTAAAACTGTTGAAAATGTTCCAAACTACATAATCCCGGTTTTTCTGGATATTGAAGGCACATATTCCTTGTTAATTTTCGAATGCCTTGTCTGTGACATACAGCACATACTTTTCTCAGTGCTCTCTTTTTCTCACCCTTAGGCAAATGGGCCATAACATGCTCAAGTTTAGGCCAGCAAGCCTTGGAAGTGGATGGTTTTGATTTACTTGTAGAAACCATATTTTGGAAACCTTCACTATATTTCAACAAAATTCCATTGCAGACTAATTTTATATATTCGTACATAGTAATAGGTGTACCCTCATTGGCGTGAATGTATAGTACTCTTGAATTCAGGAGCATGTGAAGTACGAGCTGCAAGGAGAGTTTTGTAAAGCAAGTATAATTTTTGCGAATAGAGTTGTAAGGTTCTAAGTCCTGATCAATGGCATCCACGGAGCCCATATTTTGATTGTAGAAGTCAATGTGCTCGGGCTTTTTGTAATTGAGTTGCTTGGCACCCGATACGTGACGAGTTTTTTCACGAAAACCCGCTGTGTGTTTGCTTGTTAAAAGGTATACATCCTTTTTATCTCTAAATCTCACTATTAGCTGCATATCTTTACGAATAAAACAAGCCTGATATTGTTCCAGTGGTAAATCTGTCAACTGCCTGGGAACTCCACGATTAGATCTTATTGTTCCTGTTACAAATGTGTTTTGAGAAAGCAGAAATTCCGATAGTCTTACGGATGTATACCAGTTGGCACTTGGGCATAATGCGAACATTTTTATGCCAAATCTGCTCCTTTTCGACTTTATGTATTGGCGGAAGTGCAACCTTCCTTTATACAGAACAAGGTGCTCGTCGATGGCAAAAACAGGGCCTGGGTCAACCAGATTCATGCAATTGTCTTTTAGCATTGCCATAAAAACGCCAATTCTTGTCAGAGGTTGATTGCGTTTCACCGCTTCCGGAGGGCCAAATCGTATAAACTTCAGAATGGAAAGGTATCTATTCCGGCTCACTACATCCTTATGAAAAACTTTTGGCCCTGAACACAAAATATTAGTACTCCAATAATCTGTTATACGGGGTAATTTTACCAATCCTGTTAGGATGTGAAGAGTAAGGAACACATATAATTCACATTTTTCAAGTTTACGCCACTGGACGCCAAAAACGGTCAAAGCGTTATTGTCTTGAAAATATTTTTCGGCTCTTTTATTGGTCCACTCACATAGTTTATCTACAATTTTCGGAGTTATGAAACACTCAAAACATTTAACAGGATCTCTGCAATCTTGAAAATCTATCGCGGGATGGAAGTCAAAATCACTTGAAAAGTTAGGAACGGGTCTAGGCAATTGATTAGCGAAAGGGTCCGCCAAAATTTGCCAGTCATCTATAACAACATTTTCAATTTCCTCGTCCTCGTCAGTTTCTAAGAAGGTCTCATCACTATCGCTTCCCATGGAAGCGTCACTTAAGTGATATTCTGGATCATCGCTATCATCAGAAGAATACAAAGAAGCCATAGCGCTAAAAATTATTTACATGCAAAACAAAACCAAACAAATATATCTAAAACTTACCGAGAGTTAACACAACAGTGAAAACTAACCTCTAGTGTATACAAATGACGCCTAGAACATGTATATTCACGTAATTTTGCCGAAACAGTCCGTACGACTCCCTACCAGAACAACTAAGCGAGCACTGATCGAAGATCGAAGGCAGTGTTGCAAGATTTTTTCCCTACTCGCTCGCCGAAAAGTTCTTGAAAGATCGCCTAAATCGCCTAAAAGAGACGTCAGAGGTGCAGTAATGTCAGAATGTCAAATATACCCGAAAATACAAATTGAATTTTTTTCATTTTGATTTTTGAACTAAATGAGGTAGTTACAACTAAAAAAGAAATAATTACTGAATGTAGTAAAATAAAAATGCGGCCTACGTAAACAGATGAATAGACTTTATTAGACTTATACATTATATAAAAAATATATATAAAATATTCAGATACTTAACAGATAAATGTAATAACATACAACATAGCTAACCTATAGGAACGAAACGAATTGAACAATCAGAAAGCTAGAATAAATTCGTTAATTCTATAATTTCATCAGACACATTTTCTCCATAATTATCTTCTTTATTATTTTGATATATAGTAGAGTTAAACATCTCAAACATATTTTTTGTAAGAATAAGTTGTTTACAACAATGTTTATTATTTTTGCAGTGAATTCTTATTGTTAATATGGCATCTAAAGTTTCGAAAATCATCCTATTTCTAGTTTTTATTTTTACCAAATTCATTATCGAAAATACCCTTTCTACCACTGCATTACTTAAGGGCAGACATAATAATTTTAAAGCAAATTCTGAGAGGTCTTTAAACATAGGATCCCCTAAAGCATTTTTAAAGTGGGAAATACTGGACCAAAATAATATTGGATCCTCCGGAATCTCTCCAAAAAAATGATTTTTCCAGTCAATTGTTAATAACAACCCCCATTGATTCTGGAGATCATCTAATAAAACATCAGAATTTTTTAATTCAATTGGGAGAATTTCTGTAAATGGTGGTCTTTGAACAGAAAGACACACTTTAGGGGACAAATTACGTAGCTTATATAATACTTTAAAGTTTTCAGGTAATCTATTTAAAAGGTCAATTGAAAGGGTTTTTAAAAAACTTACACATCTTTGCCTGATTAACTGAATTTGTTCACCGGGCAATTGAGAAGTTACTACCTCTGACTCAAATGTATATCCAAAATCAACATCATCTATTCTAAGAAATGCCAAATTATTTTGAATGGCGCTATTCAGTTTCTGAATTTTAGAATTCACATTTTCAACGTTATCATACATGAATGCTGGTTTTAAAATTTTTCTTAAAATATTTATGACTAATGAGAGCAAATTTTCAAACACTTTATAAAAATCAGCATTTGTGCTTTGAAATAGCATATTTGTAATTGTGAGCTCTTTCAAAATTGGTTTTAAAAAATTAAGATTTCATTTATATTTATCAAATCAAAAATACGTTTATAGTTATCACGTCTAATTGGACTTAAGTTAAACCAATTGTAAGTTTCGCGAATCAAAAATTCTACACTTGCTGGTAATTCAGTAGAAGCCTTCTCAGCACATAAATGAATAGAATGGCAAATGCATTTAATTAGTTGAAGGTGAAAAACTTTTTCTTTAAGTAAAGTGTAAAGTGAATGGTTTTTGCCACAAAGGTTACTGGCGCCATCTGTACCTATGCCGAGAAGCCTTTCAAGTTTTAAATTATGCTTGTTTAAAAATGTTGTAACAGCTTCGTAAAGATCATTGGCGGTTGTAGTTATAACAGGAATAATACCTAAATATTCTGTAACAACTGTGTTTTTAGTTTTGCTAAAATATCTACCACAAACACATAAATATTTATTCACCGAAATGTCAGTTGACTCGTCCAGTATTAAAGAATAGTAAGAGTTTGAATTTATTATGTCTTCAACTATCTGACTTTTAATAGCAGGCCCTAGAACTTTTTTGATAAGTCTCGTACATTTGGTACGATGCATTTTTAAGTCATCAAATTGTCCATTTCCAATAACTTTTAATAAATCACTTAAATGATCCACACTTTGTACTGATGTATGCATTGCTACAAATGTAGCGAGTTTAAGATCCCTCTCCTTTTGTGTATTGGTTAATGCAATGCAGACTCCAACTTGCTGCAATGAACTTTGGGTTTTCGAAGGCTGTAAACCCTTTCTTTTATGGGACATTGATTTCGCATGCCTCTCCAAATCTGTTTTGTGAGCTCTCAGTTCAATATTGCACACTTTGCATTTTGCATTGTCCATAGGACCTGGTTCCAACCAGCATAAAAAAAAAATAAAAAGTTACTTATTATGTTACCCTACACAAAATAATTACCTACATACCTTTAAATATGGGCATGTTTAGCCATTCTCTTCTAAATTTTTTAACATATTTAGAATGTTTCCCCATTATTTATATCATTATATATCAGTTATCAGTGTAATTATTTTAACAATTTTTAATCCAAATATCAGAAAACAGAAACAAACACTGTCAGTCAGTCAACTGTCAATTTTGACGCTTCTTCTTTCTCTTTTCCACCTCATTTTCTAAGCTCTGGCTCTGGTTAATAGTCCGTCGGCCGGATAAATTAAGAGTTTAAGAATACTGTGAAGCTGACTTACGTTACGATTACCATTCTATTACGATTGTTACAGATGCTATCCCTATATCAGTTGGCAGAATCGTCGTTAATAAATAACGAAGTTCCTTGTCCGCCTAGTCGAGTCGCCCAAAATAGCGCCTGTCGCAAAATGAAAATTTTGATCGCAAACACCCCAGCAAACATCGCCTAAATTGCGGAATTGCGCCCTATCTGGCAACACTGATCGAAGGTTGCACGTAGATATCCCCACCTTACCACCACCACAGTAGCACAGCTTAACCCATACACAGCTGGAACACTCTTGTCGGCACCTTTGATGTTGGCGATCTGCGGGGAAGCGAGACAAAAGTCTCGCGCTCTCTGTCCTGATTTCGGTAAGAGTCAGGGCCGGATTGAAACGGCTTTTGATTTAAGTTTTATTGTTATATTCTGTGTGACAGGACCGTAGTAGGTAATTTTTTCAATTAATGAATTAAATATTTTTTTACAATATCAGTGTTTTAAAATAACGTCAATTACGACTATTTAAGCCACAAGAACAGTAATAGGAATAATAATCACTGATTCTCTAGAAAAAAGATAAAATAATAATAATGGCTTTCTCAGTGAAAATAAAAAGGTATGGTCGGGTAGTCTAATAAAAATAAAAAAGATTTAACTTTAAGTAAATTTTATTGTCAATGAAGAAATAATAAAGTATAATAATGTATAAAAAATAATACGTATTACCTATTATAACAACATAGTTCTAAATACAAACGTTTACAAAATATATGTAGGTATATTACAGTACTACTAAACTCTACTTATTAGGACTATATTTTACAAGTGTCTCCAAATTATTAATTTATTTTTATTAATACATCTAAAATTATTGTTAACAGTTTTTAATGTATAATATATTCTAACTCTTAAATATAACCTGATGACAAAGTCTTTTGAAAAATGCTCGCAAGGGTGATGATAATCTAATCGATTGCTTAAATCTAACAGGGTTTTGCAGATGTTAGGTTTAGTTGCCAAATGTTCGAAATTTTGTTGAAAGATTTGTTCAATTCGACAAATTAATTCAACAAATTTATCATTTGGCATTTTAAAATTTCCAAAGGTGTCATGATTGGCATTTTCGTAAGCCTTTAAAAAACAGAAAAAAGAAGAGTCGTCTTTGGTCTGCTATATTTAACGCAAACATTACATGAATGGATTTTTAAGGATTTATTTAATAGGTATCCACACACATACCGTAAAAAAATTTTTTGCAACATCTCGTTTTTTGAAAAATCCATGCTATTAATTGGGTCAATTTGTGTTGTTGGTAAAACATTATCACCCTCATCAGGTTTAGAATCTTGATTGCAGTCAGAAAGCCTCAATAGCATCTCATCTGAATCTGCCTCACAATTTTCTGAACCTAAATTAAGGAGATTTATGCATTGAAATTTTCTGAATGTTCTATGAAACTGTATAGAGGTAGGGTTAATGCAGTTGCCATTTTCACTTCTTATTTTCCCAAAATGGTTTTCAAGGCAATCTTGATTTAACCTTCTGGTAAGTACGTATTTAAACCCTGCATTGTCACGAAGGTAATAGAATAGATTTAAAATGCTATTAATGGAAATTAAAAGGCTATTAATGAATTTAACTTTTTTTGTAACGTTTATGTTGTTTTTATCTTTAATTTCTAGCCTTTTAAAAAAATCCAGACAGTCCATGAGAAATTCTAATTGGAATGAGCTCGCATTAAATGCCGCATTATATTTTTTTGCTGCTAAAGCTTGAGAAGAATTTAAAATATCAAAAAGCTGATCTACCCTGTTAATAAAATCAGCAGTATCAGTGGCTTGCGCTGGAAGGGAACCATACCTTATATAAAATGACATACCTACATGCACCGAATAACTAAATACCTGGGTGGCAAGCTTCACCTTCATTTTTTGAAAACTCGTTGGATTAATGTGTGAATCAGTTAGCTTGTGTGCCGCTTTAACGGGAAATTTCTTGTCCAAGTCGTAAAAATCTTTGATGTATTGCCATGAGATTATTTTGCCATCAATATAAAAGTTGTAAGACATTAACATGTTTCTCATGGCTTTTATGATGTGTGGCACATCAAAAATATAAAAAATTTGTTGATTCTCCAAATAAAAACCGGAATTTTCTGGAGAGATCTTAAGCATTTTAGATAATTTGACATTATTTGGACCCATGTCAGAAGCAACTGCACAAACCTTTAACCCTATAGAGGTTAATTTCTGAACAGCTTCAGATAAATATCGGCGTAATAGGGGGGCAGGGCAGGATGTATGACACAAGGAATACGCAATGGGCTGTTTCCATTTACAATAAATGCCCCTTGCCATGAAAACACAGGCAGTTAAACTGGGTTTAAAAATCTTTTCCCCATTATCACCCATTGCGAGCCCAACAATAAAATCTTGATTTCGCTCATAAAATAAATTAGCCTTAATTGACATTTCATCAAAGCATACCAAACAATACTTATTTTCGGGTGCAAAACTGTCAACTTTGTTTTTAATAATTTATAAAATTCGGGATTATCTAATCCTGGTCCTATCTTTACGGCTCTAATTTCTTTTAACAAGGTGTTCGGTGAAGGAAGACTATATCTAGACATTAAATATTTTTTATATGTTCGGGGACCAGCAAAATATATCGATAGGCATTCAATTTTAAATTCTTTAGAGTAACGCCTACCTTTTGGATGCTTATTTCCCTGTGCCACTTGCAGATTAACAATTTTTGCTATATTTGCATTACAAAATTTAAATGTGAGCGACATATACTGCTCCAAAGATATGTTTTCCAGGACTTTTCCTTTTTGTGTTTCAAGCACCTCAAGTTTCTGTCGTAAATACCTGTTTTCAGCAGTTAGGGACTTGATGTGATTTCTGTATTTCACCTTTCTTGGGGTATCACTGGACAAACTAGATGACGTTTGAGTCGATGTTGGAGACATAAGAGGTGGGGTGACACTCCTTGGGCTTAAAATTTCTTGTTGAACATCTATTTGAACTGCATGGATGTGGTCAGCTGCAAAAATATATATATATTTTTAAAATTATTATCTACTTATGTATAATAACAAAGATTAATTTTATTGACTGTATGACTGTATTGTTGTATATTATATAGATATAATTGAGTCATATAGTAAGGTATCAAAGCGTAATTTTTATTAAAATATAGGTACCTGATTGAAGGTGAGCATCCGGAACCCCTGCTAACACCAGTTCTGCGGGTACTATTTCCGCGAGTGCTTCAGCGCCAGCGGGTGCTTGAGCAGGTACTAACACTCTGTCGTCAAGAACTCGTATTTTTGCAGGAGGTTGCAAGGGCAGAGCACCATATGAATGTTCGGCGAGTGGGGCCATAGAAGTTCTACTACTCTCTTCAAGGGACGGGAAGAGCGTAGGAATTGCAGTAGCTAATAATCTCGTATGGAACGGATTATAAAACATTCTCTCTTCAAAATGGATTTCACATAATGAGTAGTTTTTATATAGGTTGTTTACTTTCTCAAGCAGGTCCTCTCGATTGGCTTTCATTGCCCATACCTTGGCTCTGCAAAAATAAATTCAAAAATATTATTGTTTTAAACTTAAATTACAGTAAGAGTATACAATATATAGTATCTTAAGCTTGGTTTCTTTCAGAAAATAAAATGTAAAAAAATTAAAATAGCATAAATGCCAATAGCATATAATACTTCCTAACTGTAGGTAAAAAAATTAAGATTATTTTATTTTATTTCCTGTATAAACCCAGCTTATTTGGTACCGGGTGATTTATCGCCGTACGCAACATAGGAAATTCCAATTTTTAATGGCTAGTGCCTATCCTAAATACGGGGGATAAAAAAGTAAAAATATTTACAAAGAAATTGGTAAATCATTCGGAATCGGGTTGATAAAAAATATCTCAAGCTATTCATTTGGATGCGGGTTGTAGTGCCCTTCAACTAACCTAAATACATTTTTGTCTAAAACAATCAGGGAAGCCAATAATTGACCATATTAAAAATTGCATGGGATTTCCTATGTTGCGTACGGCGATGAATTACCCGGTATAAGTTTGAAAAAAAAGTATTAGGTATAATGCAGATAGGTACATACCGGTTAGCATCCTTGGGAAATGAAAAAAACTTTTTATTCGAGTTATACCCTTTGTTATAACAGTTTTTAGCTGCACAACCACGATTATGTTTCGCAGGGTTTTTGTTTTCACTCATTTCTAATTTTTAACACAACACCCAAAATAACAAAACGAAATATCACACAAAAATATTTAAAACTATACGCACGACTATGTCGGTTAAACGCATAAACTCTAATGTCGATTTACCAACCCAAACGCACGGCAAGTTATTTGACAGGTTTTACCGAACAAGGCGGAGCTATGGCCTGCGCGAGGAAATCGACGCAAACCGTTCCCGCCAAGAGAGTATTCCAGCTGTGTATGGGTAATGTAAAAAAATTGAAATAGCATAAATGCCAATAGCATATAATACTTCCTAACTGTAGGTAAAAAAATTAAGATTATTTTATTTTATTTCCTGTATAAACCCAGCTTATTTGGTACCGGGTGATTTATCGCCGTACGCAACATAGGAAATTCCAATTTTTAATGGCTAGTGCCTGTCCTAAATACGGGGGATAAAAAAGTAAAAATATTTACAAAGAAATTGGTAAATCATTCGGAATCGGGTTGATAAAAAATATCTCAAGCTATTCATTTGGATGCGGGTTGTAGTGCCCTTCAACTAACCTAAATACATTTTTGTCTAAAACAATCAGGGAAGCCAATAATTGACCATATTAAAAATTGCATGGGATTTCCTATGTTGCGTACGGCGATGAATTACCCGGTATAAGTTTGAAAAAAAAGTATTAGGTATAATGCAGATAGGTACATACCGGTTAGCATCCTTGGGAAATGAAAAAAACTTTTTATTCGAGTTATACCCTTTGTTATAACAGTTTTTAGCTGCACAACCACGATTATGTTTCGCAGGGTTTTTGTTTTCACTCATTTCTAATTTTTAACACAACACCCAAAATAACAAAACGAAATATCACACAAAAATATTTAAAACTATACGCACGACTATGTCGGTTAAACGCATAAACTCTAATGTCGATTTACCAACCCAAACGCACGGCAAGTTATTTGACAGGTTTTACCGAACAAGGCGGAGCTATGGCCTGCGCGAGGAAATCGACGCAAACCGTTCCCGCCAAGAGAGTGTTCCAGCTGTGTATGAGTTAAGCTGTGATACCAGTCTTGACAGTCTTATAGTGAGTGCCTTACCATGAAGTTTTGATATCATATTAGAACGTATGGTGCAATATCCACCATATGGATATCGCGGTACTGGAAAGCTAAACTCAGAATATCCATATGCTGGATATCTGGAGTGGAAGGGGTTAATACAGGATAAATCTAACGGAGTGATTCAGCTCGTTAAAAAATATATAAAATATTTTTTTTAAGGGTGGAGGACAATATTTATTTTTTTTATTTTTTTTTTTTCGACCGTACGAGGTAATCCTAAACTTTTTAAAAGTGAAAATATTTCTATTTCAGAGAGTATTAATATTTACAAAAAAGCAAAACCCGACAAATTTATTTGCAAGCCAATTTAGCATAATTTGTTTATACAGGATGACCTGATGATCGGATAGAAAATTCTATAAAATATCTTTTGAACTATTTGTAAATGGTAGAGTTTCTTAAATGAAATTAGCTACGTTAAAAATAATAATATACAGGTTACAATTGTTTTCCATCGAAATAGGAAAGGCAAACTTTTAATAGTTGTTTATTTAATGCTATATATTAATAGCAAATAGCGAATACCTGAACATTGAAGCTTTCTATTTAACATATTGTATTTATGGGAAATGTTTTGTGCCACTATGAAAGACCGAAAGATGATTTATTACATTTCAGATTTTTTTTTTCTGCATACTGACACAGCTTGCAATGCCCAGATGCATGGAATACCAAATTTTAACTCTATATCCCTTGTAAAAGTCGGTTTTGTTTATCAAACAAACATACCGACATTAAAACATTAACGGTACTTTAAAGGATACCTATTTTGGATTTTGCGTACTACATAGTATTTTCGATGTACATGTTTTTATATTTAGAATTGCCAGCCGTGGAACTGTCGAAAATAGCAGCATATGTCTGCCTGAGGAAATCTGTAATACCCAAAATCCACCTCTCGCATTTTGTTGGAATTCAAATGTACCTATTTAATGGTATGTTTTTTGATTGTTATTGAACATATTTTTGCTTTTATATTAATTAAATATTTATGAACGTTGGCGTGATATTTGATATTTTTTTCAAAAACAAGAAATATAATACTTCGGAAAACAGTGAAACACATCTAATTTATTATATTTTTTATGTAATATATTTTTTGTTATAGCAACAACCTAGCCTAAGAGACGAAACAGTCTCTGAAATGAAAAGAATATTTCTAAAACTTTTAGCTTTTTAAACAAATAGTGAAAACACGTATTTATAAACAAAAAAATATAACAATTATTTTTTTTGTTTATAAATACATTTTTACCAATACAGGGTAGCCCTAGGTATATGAAAGTCCCAAAGAAATAAAAATAATTTATATTATTATAAAGCAGTTAAATAAAAAAAAATGGGAAAACCGGTCAAATATGTTTTATCTTTTTGTATGTAAAACATTTCTTTTACTATACAAGATTGGCCTCGAGATTGGCCTAAAGGGTAATGAGCGTGTTTTAAAAAATTAAAACATATTTTTTATTTTCCGGTTCTTGAAAACACGAATAAAGAGGGCAAATTTACTGTATTTCTTGCATGTCAAAGCCATTTGTCTTTTATAGGAAGATCCCAAATTTGTTTCTTACTTCCTCATATAACACTTATAGTGTATTATTAATATACTACCTATATAGGCTATTAAGTACCGGAAACAAAAACATTTTTTTATAATTATATAGGATAGCCCTAGGATAAAACAGCCTAAAGCCGGGTCCACATCAATAAATATTTATGTTGTGCGTTGTATTTGACGCAAATTTGCTCGCGTTCGTTAAAATTTTTATAGATGTGGACTATGCGCCGTACAAAGAATCACGCAAATATTTTCGTCAGATACAACACACGCTATCCATCCGGTCTGTCGGTTTTTCTGGCTACTTCAAAGAGATTTGCGTCGAACACTAGTTTGTGTGTGGACTGGTGGTTTTAATTTTGTGTGCGTGTGTAGTTATTGGGGTGCCATCATGTCCTCCCAAATTTTAAAAAGAAAGTGCGCGGTTTATATAATCATGGATTACCTACGACGTAATAATATCAAGAAGAGACGAAGAGGAAATAATAAACCTAGACGCTACTGGATAACGAAACTTTTTCAGTACAGAAGCCAGAGTGGTGGTGAAAACCTATTAAAAACGTTAGCAATTGATGAGACAACGGGGCAATTTAAAAATTTTCTTCGTATGTCACAAGCCGATTTTGAAATTTTACTTAATTTGGTTGGACCTAAAGTGAAGAGAATGGACACAAATTTTCGAAAGGCAATATCCGTTAAAGAAAAGCTAGCTCTTACGTTACGATTTTTGGCCACAGGAGATTCATATTCTAGTTTACAATATTTATTTAAAATCTCAAAACAAGCTATTTCACAAACAAATAGTGCCAGAAGTTTGCAGCGCAATTATTGAGTCCTTAAAAAATTATGTGAAGGTAAGTTTTTGAAAAATTGAGCTATTACTAAGGAAAATAAAACTAATAATTTTATTCCAAAAGTAATCAATTAATTTTATTGTTTGAAATCTTAATTAACACAATAAAAACTACATTTTGATATAGGGCTGTAACTCAGTAAGTAGGTTGTCTTGTGTTTGTGACTGACCATCTGATTGAGTAGAATTCGATGAACTGTCATCAGTTGCAATGGAGTGAGTTGACCAAGGAGAACCTTGTAATGAATATGGAGAAGTATGAGAAGTTGGTACACATGTTATTTCATTTGGGTTATAGTTCGGAGAAACAGATTTTGCAGTATTATAATAATTATGACCCCCGAATTGAGGTGGTAAGTTATCATAGTGTCCCATCTCTGCCTCAAAAATAATTTGATTTATAGCATGTTCAACCATAGATCTTGTTCTTCCCAAAACTGCTTCAGCTTATTAGCCAAATGTTTGGTATACATTAAAGTTGGATCGTCTGGTTGTTGTAAAAAATTTAGGGCGGCCTGTAAATGACGATCATCCACGCTATCGGGTTTTGATTGTTTTTTACGTTTCGGTATTGTTGGTTTTAAGAACTTTTCCTTTTCTTTAGATTTTAATGCAGTGTCCGCGTTACTGGTTGTGCTAGTATCTTGTATAGCATTTGCAGAATTTTCAGCGCTATCTTTATCGAATTCAATAGTTTCAGATGAATACTCAGGTTGAACTTCGTTGCTTTGGGTTTCATCAGAAACGGAACTTGTTTCCTCGCTGACTTCGTCCTAAAAAAAAATTCTTATGTTCAGTTTACCTAGTATTTTAAATGCAAGCTAAACCACAAGAATTATTTATTATTCTTGTGGCTAAACTTTGTAGAAAAGTTGAAGTACCTAAAAAACTTTTAATAGTAATTTAAAGTGTTATAACTCAAAAACTAAATGAGATAATTGGATACAGTTTTCAGCTTAGTATTTTTTGTAGTTTTGCTTTAAGTGTCAATACATCTTATACAGGGTACACCGCTCGTATACTGAGTGGTTAAAAAAACGTATTTTTTCGAAATTTCAACCCTTCGGTAATCTGGGAAAAATTACGAATATTTTATTCGTAACATTTTAGGGGATACGTAAGGATAACTGTAAGAAACAATTTTAAAGGATTTTTTAATTTTGGTTTGGAATAGGAAATATCCTTATAGCTAGTAAATAACGTAATTTTAAAATTATATATATAAAATTTTATACGGAGTCTTCGAACAATCAAGTCCAGGGGTAAATATCACTTGAACTTTAAAAATACAACAGAAACTATCTTACTATCCTTACGCATACCCTAAAATGTTACAAAGAAAATACTTATTCTTAATATTTCCGAAAATTTGAAAAAAATTCATAATTGCCCTGTACATAAAAAGTCCACCCTGATACGAATTCCTGACACTTCGCGCAAGTTGCCAAAACTATGAGAAATCATATGCTGAAAACTGTACCCCATTATATTATTAAATTTATTTTTTTGAGTTTTAACACTTCAAAATAGCACTAAAAATTTAACTGATGAACTTCATTTGTCCGCCAGTTTAGTTGGTCGTTTATCTTTACCTGTGCTCCATAGCGTGTCACAAGCGGATATTCAGAAACCGTCACTAATCGTCCCATTTGCGCGCACATACAGAGCAATACGTATGAATGAGTAAAAATACAAAAAAAATAAACACCAACA